>JAUBNQ010000008.1:10697343-10724088 GCA_032353495.1 Ctenopoma kingsleyae | reverse complement strand
ATGTATATTAATGCAGTTAGTAAGCAACTTGTCATACTCCATATATGTACCTACATCAACTAAAGATCACTGTTAACAAGCTCTCATTCACATTCACTGGTAGGATTAGTGCAACAACTAAAAATGAAAATACTCACTCTTGAGTAGATAGAAATCAGGATATGATTAATTAGGAAATTTTATTACGTTTCAGTCTACAGGTCTTTTTCATGATCAACATTTTGACATCATTGTCAGAAACCCACAGGTGTAATTGCATTACATTGCTTAAACAATGCAATTTCATGAAATGTTTTCAAAAAGTTGGGACAGTGTGTAAAATGTAAATAATGAGAATGGGATTAAAACTTGCTTTCAAAACTAAAGGAATTGGTCTCCTCAGTTCCTACATGTGTTCCTAAAAGAGAACACAGTGGTAAAAATGCTCAGGTCCCAACATGTTGCTGGCATCAAATTCCAAATAAAACGTCTCAGTTTTAACATTTGATATGTTGTCTTTGTCATTTCCAATCAAATACAGTTTTTAAAATTATTCACAAATCATGTTTTTATTTACATTTTACACAACATCCCATTTTTTTTGAAAACATGGTGGAAGTCAAGCCTACACTCTACACAGCTTTAGCAGTTTCTGGGCCCTGACATAGCTGTACAGCAAACGTACATAAATTGAACAATGATAACAATATTAGCTATACCTTGTCCTGTAACTGCTTATCAACTAATTAATAAATTCTTCCAACACTATGATACAGCAGTTTTAAAAGCCCTACACAGCTGTGGGCTTACAGGATGTGCTCCCCTTTACAGACTGTAGCTAAACCTGCTGTTGTACAGCTAACGCCTTTATTATTGTTATTACTGCACTTCATTTTGATCTGTGCATACTGGGTCACACTGTTATGGCTTACATGGACTCTTAAATACAACAGACTCATAGCAGCACCTATGCTTTTGCTACTGTGACAAATCAGAATGTTTGCTGTGAAAAAAGCATGAGAGAGAATATAATACAATAAAAATAACAGGTTATAATACATATCTCAGTAAAATATCCTTTGGTCCAAATCAAACTGACATAATAATTATAACTTTACTCCACAGTTATGACTCACCTGCGACAATTACTTTTACAAAGAACCTCTCTCTGCCTCCGTGATGACAAGAGTAGTTCCCAGAGTCGGCCAGTCTGACCGAGGACAGAGTCAGTGTGGCCCCTCTACTCTCAAACGCGATTTCTCCCCAGTCTCTCTTTGCTTTCCCCACCATCTTTCCGTTCCACTTCCACTTAGGGCTTGAGTTTATGCCTCTTGTTACCCTATTCCCATCTTCTCCTTCTACCTCCTCCTCCTCTTCATAATCACCTTCACTCTTCCTCTCTTTATCCTCCCAGTGTGATTCACTCTTCAGCAGTCTGCTCACACTGGTTGGGTGAACCATGTGAGTTGTGGAAGAAGCCGTGGCGCCTGTATCTGTATATATGGTGCTCCTGTTTTTTCCTGTCACAGTACTGGCTCCCGAGTTTGAGATGTAAGGCTCATTTGCAGTACTGCCCACAGTATGCTTGTTTCCAGTGGTTGTAGGCGCAACTGAAGAACTGTCCCTTCTGTTGGTATTTGAGCTGTTTCTGTTTAGCTTGACTGTTACTCCATTCACCATTACATGACCTCTGCAGGTCAGAACCAACTTACTGCCTGGGGATAAAACCAACACACCAGGGGGAGGATCTGTGCAGAAAAACAAACAACAAAAGCAGAATTTATAGAATTATTAAAAGCCAAAATGTGTGCTCTTGAATTCCACATGTGTACCTGGAGTATAGGTTGCAGTTGACCAGGCACATAAGATGCTATATTACCTAACCAGAATTACTAACTATCAAACTTCCTCTTTTTTGATGTCAGTCTTCTTTGCTGTTTCTTTTTCTTCATACCCTCTTTGTGTCATCTTGCACTTATTTACATTTCTGTTGTTTCCCCTAATTATTCAGATTTTCTGCCTGTGCTAACAAAAAATTTGCACATATAGCTTCCTGTTTGGATGAAACTGGGCTTACATTAGAAGTCCAGAATTATTAAAGACACACTTTCGCCTGTTTTCCCAGTTCTGTCTTTCTTTCCCCAATGATTCTTATGTGTAAAATAAAGACTCTGCAACTAAAGGAGGCCAGAATTGCTATAGGATGTTTGTTTTAAACACCATAAATAGCTTGTCTATAAATAATATGGTTAATTAAATTCACACCATGAATGATTATAAGTTTATTTAACATGGAAATAAGAGTTCACCTGCTGTCTTAAAAAACACAATTTAACTGAACTTAAGTAAACAAGTTGAGTTAACTCAAGTCATGTGAAGATATGGTCAAGATATATTTTACTTATATTTTATTTGTCATTTTAAAGAATCTGTTTTTCGTTTGACATGAAGAACTTGAAGCTGGAGCAGTTGGAAATATTTTGGACCAAACTTGGTATGGACATATCTTTTGCAGATACGTACTGAATTCATCATGGCATTATTTCTATTATTATTATTATATTACTGTTCTATATGTTATTTTTTATAAGAAACATAAAATTTCCACATATGTATTTTGATGTTCTAGGTTGATGTGAAATGTGAAATTTGTAAAACGTACATATTAACGTTAAGTTGATTCCACTAAATTTCTGTATAATGTGCAACAGTTTTCACAGTTTAAAGTCCCATAATGTCCTCCAGCAGCACAACAAACATAACCAAGGTTAAAAACACATTTAAAGTAGACACTGGCCAGAGTTGGCAGCATGTCCAAATACCTAATCTATTTTTTAATTTTTTTTGTTAAAAAATAATGCAGTCTGACTCATGACTTAAAGGGAAAAACAACACAATATCTATTTTAAAATATGAAAATTCAACTTCTGTGATCTGTGATGCGCACAAAAATGAAACAACCTTTGAGAAATCGAGCAGCAGTGCAGAACAAATAAAGATAAATAATAAATAAAAAAAATTAAGATTATAAAAACGATATCAATAGAGTTTGTTATTACTGTAGTTGTTGTTAACTCTTGTTTGTGATTTGTGACCACTAAACAAACAAACATTAAACGCTGTCATTTAAGCCTGTTCTTCTCACAAATATAACAACATTACACAATAACAGCGGTGTGTTTGTGACTTCATCTAATATAGTTAAAAACTAAGCAGACGAACAAGTCAGGACGAAGTTTTCTAAACTTACCTTTTCTGATACAAGTTCTGTCGAAAATGCTGTGGACCTGTGATACGCGCAAGACACACAGCAAAGCAAGAAAAATCCTCATTTCTCCGCCGGAGTCTTACTTTACCGAGTCTGGCAGCTGGTGGCTGCTGTGGCCATCAAACTTTTCACACCGCCTCTTTGTCCAAAACTGACTGTCCTCAACGAGACACGATATTTAGGCTCCGGGCTTCCTTTGGTTGTATTGTGCTGTCCGTAACACCCGTTATTGTGAAATCCTAGCCCTCTTCCCCTTGTTAGGCGCCGTTACACAGAGGAAATCCTCCTCAGCGTCAACATAAAACCCAGTGACAGATTAACATATGCCTGCTATTTTAATATCCATTTTTAATAATCAGCAATATCTTAAGTGTCCTGCACAGTTACTGTTCCTGTTTGAAAAAGTCTTAATGATTGCTGCATTTTGATTTTCAGTTTGTTCTAAAGTTAAAAGAAAAATGACACTGACCTTCAGTGATTTGCACATGACTAAAAACATCCGTTTCTGTTTATAGATTTACCTCAGCCTATAGAAAGTGATGGCGCAAGATAATTTATAGGACTACGTCTGTGCTTATGCCACAACAGCTACCACAGAATTGTTTTTGTGGTTGAACTTAAAACGGACAAAATTCCCATGTTCTTTTTTCACTTTTTCACCTAATTTCATGCTCCACTTCCTGCAGCACAGTCATTTCTGCCTTAAACTTTGGTTGTTACATGAAATGACATTTGCATGGACAAGGTTTCTCTTGTGTGAAAGAGAGATGACAGCTTTATTGACTACCACGTAACAGTTTGTGGCACCATATATTGTACAGTATGGTATATTAATTTCCATGGGTTTTTGTCTTCAGTTAGTACACCAGGTCAACTTTTGGTTGTTTTCAGCTCCTTCGTTAATCGTGTTATTACAGAGAGGGATTTGAAAAAGGTTGTTCCCCTTGCTTAATGATTATTTCACTCTTGTATGGGTCACAGGTCAGTATTTGACAGAGGCATTTCCAACACAGATGTTACAATTGACTGATGTATCAGGAACCACAAAAGGAAGACCAATATATTGAGACCTATATTCCCTTCACATAATGGTGTGAAGGACCATAACAAATAAAAATCTAAAGCTTTACTCAAGTGTATGCATCACACAATAAATGACTGACACTTTCAGAAACCACATTTAAATATCTGAAACTGGCTTTTTCGATTTGCAGTGTTTATTTGCATCGTGCCTAAGTCAAACCTAAAGTAAAGTAAGCCAGTGACAGCTTGTCTTTTCTTTCAGCTTTACAAGACTTTTCATTACTACATTAACACGATCAGGCCCCTTGTCAGACCAAATAAAAAGCCTAACTTGCAAATACAAGAAAAAACACTGAGAGCTTGCTTTAAGGTCCAGACTAATGAGGCCATTATAAAACACATCAATATGATGCAAAAAAGAAAACACACAGAGTAAGAAAA
The DNA here is from genome assembly GCA_032353495.1 of Ctenopoma kingsleyae. Lineage (NCBI taxonomy): Eukaryota > Metazoa > Chordata > Actinopteri > Anabantiformes > Anabantidae > Ctenopoma > Ctenopoma kingsleyae. The sequence continues at coordinate 10,719,377 of JAUBNQ010000008.1, read as the reverse complement.
CAGAGCAATGGGAGAAAAGAGACATGAATAAACGAAAGTACTGTTCTCACTGAGAACTATGGTAAACACATAGGCTTAATATTTTTGACAGAAAATACTGTTGCAGATAATAAGGCCTGTTCCTCAACTGGTTGAAAGTAATGTTATTGTGATCATTCATTCTTTTTTTGTGAAAGTGGAAGAAATCACTTAGATAGTTAATAGTAAGTTGTCTCTTTCTGCACCTGCAGCTGTCCCTCAGTTAAAGCTGTCTTACGATGTTCTATCAGTTGTTCATGGTCACATTCTCCACATGCTGTATGCAGTTATGGCATGTGCTGTACGTGTACAGTTTATCAGTGATAAATCCCATTAGGCAGTCCATGTTATCAGGAAGTGCTACGTCCTCCTGTGTTTCAGCTGTTATTAATTTATTTTGAGACATATCAGCTGGAAAACACGGAGCAGAGCACTATGTGAATGTTGTTAAAACAGTCTGTATGTGCTCTCAGTATCTCAGCATCCCTCCAGAAAAGTCATCTTCTATAATACATGTGTGCAAACATCTGATAAACAGTCTGGAACAAGTCACCCCTCCATTTATTTCCAATATTTCACTCTATCTGGGTGGTTTCCTTGGCAAAAGAAGGTGTACTTAGGATGTTGGGTGCACTGGTGTGAGCTGCAATACTCTTCCAGCCAAACAGAACCTCCTATTGGAGTGAGGAAGAGATAAGAGCTGGCGCTGTACCTGTTTCCTCCTCGATAGGTGTGTCTTGTGAGCCACCTAGAATAGAGGAGGAGTTTGAGAGAGGTGGAACTGACCCAGAGACACAACTAGATGCTAGACTGCACTCCTCCGAGGCGGTGGGGGGAGTGTGACTGTGAGTGTGTTTCTTCCTGCGGAGTGTATCAATCCAGCTGGCGCTGTGCCTGGAGGCGAAGGTTGCCAGGGCCAGAGACGAGAGTCTCATGTTCTTCCCTGAGGTGATCAGCTCTCCAAAGCCCTCCTGGTGGGCAAAAGCATAGCCTGACCTCCTAGAACCACCACGAGTGCCCAGACGGCCCTCTGACACACTACCCATACCACGCCAGGGACCTCCCACACCACGACCTACTGGCTTCCGCTTCTTCTGCCGGATGAGCTGAGTGTAGCGCACCTGGAGAACAGAGGAAGGGAACATGATCTAGTGACAAATAAATTCTAAATTCCTGGACTTCTGTACTGGTATTTGTTAGTCCATTGATGACTCTTGTGATTGTGCCTTGCATTTTTATTTCTTGGTCTACTCCAACAGCTGATCCATTTCTCTTTGTCACTTCTTTACCTGAGTCTCAACTCAAAACATTTTGTACTTTACAACTCAAGCCTATCATCAGTACACAAACCAGTAAGAGTGACTGTGACTGAAGAGACCACACACTCAGCTTATTAAACATCTACTAAAAGCAACTTGTATCATTAGGGTCCACTGGTTAAGTCAATATTTGTAGGGTTATTAAAGTGCGTGCCGTCAGTTACGCTAAGCACGAACTCATTATCATAAACGAGTATATGTGCAGTTAATCATTTACTGGACCCAGTTTTGAACTGACGTGTATGACGACACAATACTGAAACATGTTGCAATGAAGAAAATAGCCACAGGACTTAGGAAGTTTGTATTTTTGTGTGTTTTCTTACCATGTCTGAGAGCTGAGGTTTGAGGTCCAGCTTGAGGAAGCGTATAGCCAAAACTGGAACTATGCATATTGCTGTTGCCAGTGCAATTGTTAACCACATGACTGGCTGCAATAATGTGCTGGAGGCACTACCTGTAATTACAAACAAACACACAAACACAAACTAATATGATTGAGGAATTTTTAAAATGACAATATATTTAATATAAGTTTATATAAAAAGACAAGTTTCAAATAATATTTGTTAGTTTTGGAGCTAAACTGTTATCCAATACCTAAATCACAAATGTGAAAAGTAATCACCCCCTGAACTTAACAGCTAGTTCAGGTTCAGACTCCAGACAGACTCCAAAACTTTAATTTTAATACTTTTGAGACATATTTTTGAGATCAACTAGTAACTAAAGGGACAAATATTTCCCCCACATGCCTAGTTGGCATTACATCACCTTATGTTAGATTAAGCTTGACGATCTGAAACAGTTCAGTATGAAATATACGTCAGGAGGGAGTTGAATATTTTTTCACAGCAGTGTACACACATAATTATTAATCATCTTTACATTATTATATCACTGCTGGAAATAAGGTTATATATTAATGATAGGTACTCATATGTTTGTTACAGATATATAACGGAAAGATGCATCACATATGTTACATGTAGCAGAAAAAAATAGCCCTTTATATATCTGTATTTAGTTGGACTTTTCAACTAAAATTTGTGGTATAATGATTAAATGAATTTTAGAAAATACTGAAATATCTACAAAAATTCTGTACTTGTCAGGCTCTATGTGTGTGGCAGACAAATAAACAGAAAAAGAGAACCGACCTACAAAGTGGAACTGATTTGGAAAGATCCTGAAGAGGGTTTGACTGTGCAGAGCAAACATGATGGTGAAGTAGGAGCCCAGAGAGCCCCAGACAAACACATGGTTGAAAACTGTCCAGAAGCCTGTGTCGAGAGCGATCTACACACAGATGCAGATGAACAGCAGAGGGGCACAGTTAATGCACTACGATGGGACAGACACTAGTTAATTATTGAGGGTGCCGGTTGTGAGGAAAGCTAGCATGACTCTGGTCTCACTCACCTGTACACTGACCACAATGACCAGGGCTGTTGCTGTTGTGACAGAAAAGGTCTGGTAGTCGGCGAGGGGAACTCCGGTGCTCTGAGTGGCGTCAGACAGGATGGCATATGGGACAAAAAACAGCACCACTGATGTGTAGATGCCCTGGGCAATACAGATGAAGAACTCTCTCTTGTTGAAGAGGAGGTTGAGTTGCCCAGGTTCGTACAGCTTTGGATATTCCATACTCCTTTGTTCAGGAACATCCTGTAGTAAAGAAGGAAACGAAGGTCTGCAGTGACTAAAACAGGACCCAACTGCCATGTTTTAGTGACTACAATTGTGGTCTAATTCTCAAAAATTTGTAGACAATCTACTGTTGTTACAGCCGATGGAGATGTAAACAGTACCATATAATCCTCCAACATGTTTTTTTTTTCTAATTCATAAATCAATGCTGCATCCAGTATATCTATGTACCTCTAAGAGCTATACAAAGTCATAATCTGGACTCACCTGGTCAAAGATCCCCATGGCCAGCACAGGGAGGGACGTGTATACAATGTTGTAGAGAGTGATGAAGTACTGATCATACACTGTCTATAATAAAAAAGGAAACACAAACACACACAAAGTGAAAATAATGAAAACTATTTTTAACTTATGGTTCTTGATGTTATATTGCCCCCCATGACCTCTACTTTCTGACCTGAGCAGAGAAGCCACAGAAGAAGCCGAACCAAAAGTGCACCATGGTGAAGGCAAAATTCTTGTAGAAGAAATAGCAGAGAAAACGGCACATGCGCAGGTAGGACCAGCGGCCGTGAACCAGCAGGAGCCGCTGAAGGAAGCGGAACTGGGCAAAGGAGTAGTCACTGGCCAGCACGGCCTGGATCCCTTCCTGACCTGAGATACCGACTCCAATATGAGCACCTGGAGCAGAAGAAAGAAGAGATAGACACACAGAAAAAAAAAACAAGTGAAATTAAGGTGTCTGTAGTTGAGAAAGCCAGATTTATATTATATTATAGTACAATGTATTATTAGGACAGCCTTCATGAAGTGTTCATGTGTATGTCTTTATTATGAATTCATTGTCTTCCTTGCTGAGAGTTAGATGGGAAGATTGATACCACTCTTACATCTGTGCAATAAATATGAAGCTGGAGTCAGCAGCCTGGTTAGCTTAGATTGGCTGCTATAACAAGAAACCTTAGTCAGTCATAAGTCATTTATAAAGGGTTATAACCCTTCATCAAATTTGGTGTTTTAAGGGTTTTCCCAAAAATTAAAAATATTTTACAGCTGGCAACTGAAAGTTGTTCTTAGTAACATCTTTTAAATCATCTATAAACACTATTAGTTGGTTTATTAACATGGATAATGGCAATAAACACAAATATTTTTTGTATATTACAGTATATTCTTTTAGTAGTACAGACACAACGAATACCTCAGATCAAAAACAATTACAGGGTGTGAACTCCAACCCAATCACTGCGGTATTGACTAAATTTCTGCTTTGTACTTGCATAAAATCTGAAGAAACACGAACGTACACATGTAGACACGATATGCGTACACAGACAGATGAAAAAACTGAGGCAACACTTGCAAAACACAGATTATTACAAACACACTTAGAGAAACTGCACTTTGGGTTATGGAGTTAACTTCTTTCTCTTTTTGTTTCCCTTCAATCAGCTTTAAAAACCCAGACGGTTTCATTCTGCCTCACATTGTTCCAACTCTTAATGCTGTTAGAAGCTGCACATACTGAGCAGAATATTCATATAAAAGATTCTACTCCATCAAATGCAAATATTTAAGATGTCTTCATCACCTACATTTTCAAGTTCAACTTGACATATTCGCTATTTTGCTCTTGGAAACTGGTATTATCTTGTTCTGCACAGACTGGGTTTGCAATGAGTGGCCAACCTGCAGGTTAGTAGGGTTGAAAAGGGCACTTTAAGCATTTAAGTAAAGAAATCAGTTTTTAATTTGATGAGGACATCAAACCTACTGCAATACATATTTCCACACAACTTCTATCACTACTAGTAAAACCACGTACATAAACAGCCTCTGCTGAGAATTTCCATTGCATAAAGGTAGACACACCACCCACATGGCTAAACTCTACTTCTCTCTTTCTCTTTCTTCCCTCTGTCTCAAAAATAATAAGGTTACACTTCCTCCTCTCCTCTCTGCATGTATAGATCCCGTCTTACTTTTGATCATGCTAACGTCATTAGCTCCGTCTCCTATAGCCAGAGTGACAGCCTTCTTGTGTTTCTTGATGAGTTCCACCACCTGGGCTTTTTGCAACGGGGTGACTCTGCAGCAGATCACAGCTTTACATGAGCATGCTGTCGACACAAACTCCGTTTCCATGTCTGCTTCTAGCGCATGGGCCTACCAAAGAACAGGAAAGAGAGACATTTAGTAGAAAATGTAAATGGCCAGAGTAGCAGCTTTGTGAGAAAACTAATTAAAGACCAAAACCTGCTTGCTGATAAGACATTTTTGGTAATTTGCTATTTCCTGACAGTTGACAGTTTAATTCTTCATGGCCCCTGCTAGTTTTGCATATCTGCATGTTGTGTGAGCATGTGTGGGTGTGTTATTCGTACCAGACTGTGACCATTGATTACAAGGGCAAACTCTCCAGAGATGGCTTCCATGAAGTTGGAGGGAGGTGGAGACGAAGGAGAGCACTGCAGCTGTTTCTCTCCTCCTGCTCCTCCTCCTATAGCATCTCCTTCTTTGAACCCATTGCCCATGAAACACGCTTCTCTCCATCTCTCCATACCGTCCTCCTTCCCGCCATCTCTGGTTCGTGACAGCTCAATCATTCTTTCCCTTGCCCTCCTGGAGAGGAACGCAAACAAACTCCACATCAACAGGGTTCGTCTGCGCCACAACAGTAACACCAAAACACAACAGGCTATAAGATGGAGAAAACAGCTGAGATCAAAAAGAGACAGGAGAGAACGAAACCACAGCTCAGCAAACAAATCAAATAAGTTATAAAATAAGGAAGACTGCAAATTGAAAAGGAGCAGGTGAATGTCAGGGAGGAAAAACCGGTGTTGGGTTTTGCCCAGACCCTGTTATTGCTTATGTTTCAATTCTTCAATCCTTTCTCTGTGTGTTAGCTGTTCAGACATATTTTAATATATGCTCTGGCTCTGACTGCTGAACACTAAACCTTTGGCATATTTGTTTTACAGTAAGTTCAAAGGTTCACTCAGAAACTTCCTTGTTATCCATGAAAATGTATTTTCAGCTACTCTAACATAACTGCAAAATGGTTTTCTAATTATACTTTAAACCCGATGATTAGCAAATACACTGTGCCACTAGAACACAGGGTTAATGTATAGTGATAATGGGCGTCTGTATGCAAGCTACTACTTTTTTACAGCTACATTTACAACACTAACAATGTTTACACTGTATTTCTAATCAGTTACATGTAATAAAATATTTGCTTTCAGAAACACACACTTCTATCTGACCCCAGACTTGTGAATGGTAGTGAAAATATGCTGAAAATAAGCTTTTGTAATGACCTCATCCAGGCAATTCCCTAACAACTCTTAATAACATTACAGGAATTGTTGTGTAATCTAGGGCGAAGATGCAATTTTTAGGTCATCCAAAGATTTAAGAACCATGTACAAGGGGAATACAGTGTGTGTGCATCTGACAGTAACAGTCACAAGAACTTTAATCAGCACTTTAATCAGCACTGTGATAAATATAATCACTTATGAGTTCAAAAGAACTCACAATTTTTATTAAAAAAGTATTTGGTATTTGTTTCATTCACCAATTGCACACATACAAGTATTGATTATGTGGCAGGATGTACACTGTTGCACTATTATCATTTATGATACTATAATTTCACTGAAACCCCCAAAATCCCTGACATATACTGGTTTTACATTGTATTTTTTTCACCTTTTAAAAATATATACTGTTTTAACACTCAGTGAACTCACTATAAAAAAAAAAGTTTTGTGACGGGGCATTTTGTAGGGCTTTCCCTTTACATGCTACTGTAGAAAAACAGCTTGGTGGGTGTAATCTGATTTAACTAGAGGGGCTAAGTCAAAGCACAACACTTATCTTATGTCATTTAAGTTTGCAGTGTGGTTTCCACAGTGTAGAGAGACAGGGAGGAAATAAACATGCAGCTGTCCATCCAAACATTCAGACTGACCGGAGTTCCTGTCGTACACTCTGGACAGTGTGTCCACTGATGATGAACACCTCAGTCATATCATCTGTCAACATTTTGCAGGAGTAACCTATGTTGACAGCCGTCTCTGTGTGAAAGAGTAGATCACTGGAGTGAAGTTACAGTATTTCGCTGAACATAGTGGAGATAAATCATAAAAGATAGATAATAAAACCTAGCAAATACTGGCTATATTTGTGACTTTTAACTTATTTGTTGTTCACCACATGAGGCTAATCTGCTGTGGAGAGTTTGGAGATCACCTGTGGGAAACTTGTACATCATGTCCTGGATAAATGCTGCTGGATAGATTTTTAAAATGTGAAATTCATTGTCCCAGCTCTAGTCTAATATAAGAGAACTTAACCAAGCTTGTCCACCGTACAAACTAAAGTGTAACCCACAATAGCAATATCACTGCTGCAGTATGTACAAATAAATGGCTGAGGACACAAAGTGACAAAACAGTTCAGTGTGCCCCTATCATGGGATCACACACCTTACCAAAAGATGTGGTTCTTTGTATATTCTAGTGCTTTTTAAATAACAGTGTGCAATCTCACCTTGCTTATCTCCAGTAAGAACCCAGATTTTAATGTTGGCTAAAGAGAGGACAGCAATGGTCTCTGGGACACCTTCCTGCAGCTTGTCTTCTATAGCTGTGGCACCTAGAAGCTAGACACACAAGGATACAGACGGAAAGAAACACAAGCAGATTTAAGAAAGGCGTGAAAGCCATGCCTATCCTAAGACTTTGAGTGGTTTGATTAGGCAGTGGAAAATAAGTTACCACCATCTTGCAATAAACTGAAAGCTACAGAAAAAGAAAGGAATTTCCCCTTACCAATTAGCTAAGTTCCCTTTTTATACTGCCATTTTTATTTCATTTGGGGAAGACACATTATACACTGTGGTGTGTGAGAAGCAAAGAGCTTAATGAAAAATGAAAGTCAGACTGTCACTGAAAGAACACACGTTACATACAAACCAAGTCACTCACCATCATGTCTTGTTCTATCTGCTCATAAGTGGCTGCTAGTCGGTCCTCCCTGCAGTCAGTGGCCTTGTCTGCACAGCGGTGGCTCTCTGACCATGTTTCCCACTCATCCTCTGATAGATCCCTGTAGGCTAGGGCCAGAGTCCGCAATCCATCTGCTGCATACTCCTAGAGCCAAAATATACATATGGACATGTACAGTACTACACAAACATAAACCCCCAGTCTGGTAAGGAGGATGCACACAAAAAGAAACAAATGCTTGTACTGGTAGATGGGGCTCTATTGCACTATTATTAGGTATTTAGGCTACAAAATGTCTGTGTTTGCACTTAGTCATAGTGATACACAATAATCTGATCAGGAAAAAGTAGATGCAAAGGTAACACTTCAGCTGTTGTAGAGTCTGCAGACACTAGATGGCAGCACAGATGAAGGCTGACATTTGGGTTCACTTACATTGAGATGGTCTGAGGTGATATTCATTAACTCCTGGTTACAGGGGTGCAGTCTTTCAAACAACACAGTGTCAGCTCCTTTGCAGTACAGGCGGATCTTACCCTCTGGGTTACGCACTGAAAATGAATAACAATACAATAACAATAACATATCAACCAGAGTGATATCATTACTACACAGAGTGGGTCACATGACTGTCTATCTGCATATTGTGTCACACTGAATGAGTGTGTTCACTGTTCAGACTCTTGTGATCTCACTTCTCTGCTACAAGACCAAGATGTTGCAAAGGCAAAAGTGAATTATGATCGGTGACCACTGCAGTGGCCAGCTTGAAAGTAAGCATCTCATTGCCTGTAAGCATCTCTTGTGGTTATAGTGTCTCAAACTGGAAGAGTCTAAAAATGCAGTGTGGGACAAACTTCTGCCTCTGCTTTTTCAGTCTAGTGCCAAAGACGTAATACAGGAGCACAGATTTATTTAATGTTGACTCTGTTTCTATAATTATTATCAAAGTAGTCAAAAAAGTTTATCAAATAGTTAAATTCATTTTCAACAACCTATTTAGCCTATATTCACCCAAAATTGCAATGCTGAATAAAGGCATTGATCACTGTAATTACAGTAAATTAGATGAAAATGTGGAGAAATCACAAACTGCAGAGAAATGTATATGTGTTTCTGTGTTTCCATTACTTTTCATCCAATTTGCACCAACTTTAATATTCAAAATTAACACATACATTTCTAGATATTTTGCACGCACCTATAACAGACATCCTCTTGCGTATGTTGTTGAAGTCCAGAATGGCGAGCAGAGTGTAGGTGACAGGTCGTCCCATCTCTGTGGTGGTGATCGTCCCAGGTGTCCGGGAGCGAAACACAAAGCCGAAGTTCCGGGCTGCTGTGACAAGAGCGCCCTCATCTGGAGACTGGGCCTTATAAACTAGCTCTCCTGGTTAGGCAGATAAAATAATAATATAAGAAATGGACAGATGGTGTGCTGCTGTCTATGTCCTGTGCCTTACAGCCTCACAGTCTCCCCTCTCCCCTTATGTTTCTCACCTTCACTCTTCTCCTCACTCATCACTGTATGACAGAGGGAGAGCAGGCGGAAAAACTCTTGGGTATGCGAATCTCCCACTTTCACTGATTCCAGCAGAGTGTCATCATAGAAACAGAAATTTGGGTCTGCCAAGGGGTTGAAAGGTGTAAAGTCCAATTTCTGAGGATAAATGAATCAGATGAGAGTCAAGAACTTTGATATGCCATGAACTACTAATATACTATAGTGTGTGAAAGTGCATTAAAAAAGGAACAGGTGCTTTGAGGTTACTTACCTTTAGATGAGGTCCAAGTGGTTCTGTAACTTCGCCTGATAGTAACACACATGACAGACAGAGTCTTAGAGTCTTTGTTATGTATGTTGATGACATTTCATTTTACAGCTCTTGTACTTCTACCCAATTTCCTGAAAACTCCTCTCATAATTTCCTAAAATTTAGTTGGCATTTAGTTGCAAACCAGTGTGTTGCTATGGTTATTAAGTACTTAAAAATCCTGGAAAATAGCACGTAATGTAGTATGTAAGTGATAAATAGCTCATAAATAGACAGTCAATATATATCTGAATTTGTGTGTATGTGTGTGTGTGTGTGTGTTTGTGTTTGTGTGTGGTGTCTGCACTTGCCGTAGGTTTGTCCATTGATGGAGCACTTGTTGAACGTCATGATGTTCTGAGTGAGAGTTCCAGTCTTGTCACTGAAGATGTATTCAACCTAAAAAGAAGCAAATGGTAACACTGAGTTAAATGCAGAAAAGTTAAGTGTTGTGAAATACACATTAACAGCTCCATGTAGAGCAGTGTAAAGCTAAACAATAAGAATAAAAGGCTTTAAAAGCACTGTATTCTGAAAAAAATAAGACAACTGAATGAAAACTATTTTTGCTCTTATAACTATTGTAAAGGTCAAACATTTTTGACCGCTTAAAGTGAACACTCATTAAAGGCTGAGAACAGTGATTCTTCAGACCAGTCTGTGAAGCCACATCTCTAAATATAGATTCAGTTCAGTCTGCAAGTTTATTTTAATTGTGAAGAATGAATGAAGTGGCTTCACAACTGACTTACTATGAAAAGTATTGAAAAAAATAATGCAAGTGATATTTGAGAATAATTTATGAAGTATCACAAAGTCAACTGAGTCAAATGACAGAACAGAAATTCAATAAACATGCATGAAATATCAACATCACACATACACTGTTTTCTGTTTGACACCCACCTGCCCTAACTCCTCGTTCAGAGTGGTGGTCCTGGCTTCAGCTGCTGTGTTACACTGTGAGCAGAACATCTGTTGGTCCCAATTAATGAAGTAACTGTGACCCAGTCTGATCACCTCCACACTAATAGTGAAACAGGAAAGAGAGGCAAAGGCTTACAGAGCAGTCTTTCTGTACTGACTGTTTGGACAATTTATATTCATATTTGTTCACTATCCAGCTGCAGCCTGATCACTTAATGTTATTAATAATGTTACAATGCTTTGGACCATCAAATGATGACAAATTGTTCCTCACCTGACATACAGAGAAATAGGCACCACAGTGTTTAGAATAATAACGTAGGACCAGAAGGAGAGAAAGGCTGAGAACAGAAAGTTGTCCACAGGAGGGTCCCATGGCAGGTAGCTTTGAAACAAGGACCCCACCTCTCTCTCCCACACTGCATTACCCACAGCCAGGATCACACCCATACACACCAGGAAGCCAAAGATCTGACAGAAATGCACAGACACATTAAAGACAAATTAAGCAAGAGTAGTGTGTCTAAATGTACAATCAGATAGCTTACACTTGGACTTGTCAGTTGAGACCAAGTAAGAATAGAATACATTGCTTGATAAAATATATGAAACTGGATTCACGAGGCTGAGCTCATGTCCTGAAATAGTTATGAGCCATGAAAGTGAGAGGTTTGGGGTGTCCTACCCAGAGGACAAGAGTGTTCATCAGGCGATCGATGCTTGTACGCTTAAACTTGGTGCGGCCGCTGTTCTGCATTAGCTTCGTGTCTGGGCCTTGGGACAGACACAGGATAAGACTGACTTGTCACACCATACACACACATTTCACACACAAATACTGTATATACAAACACACACACCTGCGAAGATGACCAGGCCATAACAAGCCTCAGTGTTGCGGAGGACACACCCTCGTAGCAGCATGTTCTGGTTGGTAAGGGTGTACTTCTTTTCTCTCCAGTACAGAGTCCCGCAGAAACGATCCAGCTTGTTGTTAGGGGGCTCACACACCACCTCACCTTCACACAGAGAAGACAATCAAAGCTCAAAACACAGACACACACACATACATCTAAGGTAGACACTGTATCACATATGTCTACCAAATCCAATTACAGTAATACACATTTTTTCCTACTTGAATGATATAATGTTGAATTAATGATCCCCACAAAGTCATGCTGTCATAACACACACAATGGCAGAAACACACACCCTTTGTAAGCTGATATGAGGCAAATTGTGTCTTGATTTGCTGCAGTAATGCATTTTCCTAAGCAGGTGAAGATTTTGTGTGTGTGTGTGTGTGGGTGTGCTTTGCTGAATCAAACTATTTTGTTGTGTGTGCTGGTGGGCGGGTGATGATAGGCTGTTGTTCAATGCTGTCGGGTGGAGGCAGAAAGCGTGTGTGTGTAGGTTTTGTGTGTAGCTTTTGTACACACACAAATGTGCAAACGCATTTACGTTAAACACTCAGGCACAAACCGAAAACCATTGACCTTTTATTATCGAGGATGGAAGATGAAGCAGATGAGAAGATTTGTTTTTTGTCAAATCTCACCATCAAATGAAGCCAAGTTGTTTGGGTCTCCAAGTTCAGCTGTCACTGAGACAGACTGACGCACTTTCATATTGGTCTCCCTGCAAGATAATACAGCACAAAGCTATTTAGATGTAGTGTCTTTTTGCATCTGTAGATTGTGTACAGTGTACTGTGAGTCAGTGGTTCACTTTCTGACCCGTCAAGCTCAGCTGTCTCGATGTAACAGAGCCCATGAGGTTCACTGCTGGACAACAGGAGCAGATCAGCCTGGAAATACATATTATAGCTAAATTTAGCATCTGCTACATTTATGACACAGTAACACAATTGGTAAAGTGCTGATGACATGCAAAGGATAGTTTAAATCTATTGCCAAAGGACAGTATCATGTATCTATAATTAACTGCAGTACTTAATGTCCTCTAATGAGACATAAACTGAAATCTATTTGCCATTATAGCCTTTGGTCCACAATAGATTTTAAACAGCCATAATGACACATGTACATCTAAAATGAGCAAGCAGTCCACTGTTGGTTTGTAATGAAGCAGTCTTAATAGAAATGGCCCCATGCAGGACTACAAATCAATGTGTGTGTGTAACAGAAACAAATGAGAAGATGTCTGTGTGTCTGTGAAGTTGAGGCAAGTCTCCAGGAAATAAACGTAAGTCGATGTAAAACAAATGTGTGGGTGCACACTTACTGCCACAAACTGATTATTCTCCAGTTTAATGATATCACCCACACGAACGTTCATCCACTTTTCGTTTTGAAGACTGCAGCAGCAACACAAACAGAAATAGCACAGAGAGACAGGTGGAGTTACAGAACAATTTAAGGAATGTAAGAACTTTAAGAACAATTTAACAAATGCTGTCAATAAATTAAAGAAATACTGTAAATAAAAACACACAAAAAATGTTATTTTAATTTTATAACTGGCAGACACAGTTTAAGAAGCAACACTAAGTAGTCTGTTGTACTGACAAAACAGGAGACTCACGAGCCACGGATGAGGACCTGAGATTGACGGTTGTTCACTTGGTTGTCACTCTTATGACGAAACTGCAGAAGTCAAAGGAGCAAAGAGGAGCTCATTATATTTGATGGAAGGCATTTAAATTCAATGTAATTTCTGCTAGAAATAATCAGGAGTCTTTTTCTCTACTTTATTTCACTGTATTATATTATTATTCTATTATATATTATGATTCAGCCATGTGCAAAAATGTGGTGCGTAATATGCTTACATAGTCGTCTGTGGCATCCTTTACTGCAGTGATGCTCAGTACCAGAGCTAAAGGCACGATGGTAGTGAACCAGGAGAGGGAGGAGATCTGTGGTATCAACTGGACAAAGACAGAGAACAGACTGAAGGTCTGCTACAGGTGTATCTGAATAGTGACACAAAGTCTATGTAATATAGAGATCACTACATGTGTGCTGGAAAGACAGTCAATGGGCAGGAAAAGCAGTGACTTCATAGACATGCTTACTCAAAATCATTAATTGTGGTTTTAACTTCTACTCCTCCTTTTCCTTTGAGGTGAAATCATAGCAAGATTACTGTATGAGTCTGTACCCATGTTAGCAGTTCTGTAAGGCTGTGCTTACTGTATGTTAACATGCCACAACAATAACATGATAATGTTTTAGCAGGTATAACGCACCTCATTCACCATTTAGCATGTTAGCATAGTAATATTAGTTAATCAGCCTTAAACATAGTTTTGTATAAAGCTGTGAAGTTAGACTTAGAAGACTTTTTATATACTCTAAACTGAATTTAACCGAATTAAGAACACCGGCCTAAATGAGGGCCAGCACGGAGCCCCCACACCGGTATGGTACTTTTTAGTTTCTGACACATTTTTGTTTTCTAGAGAGAAATACCTCCTTATTCTTTTACACTTGGCACACACAGGGAAAGACACAGATGCATATATCATATATTTCACTCTCCATCTGTCTTGTTTCAACCCTATTTCCCATCCCTCCTTTACCTCCTCTTCTTACCTGCAGTATAAGCAGGAAAAGGAAGTAGGTGTTGGCTACCTCCTGGAACTGCTCAAACAGGTTGATGGGCAGAAAGGTGATTATGTTGTACTTGGATGTCATGATGCAGTTACTCTGGATGAGAAGGAAGGGATAATTATATATATATATATATATATATGCTATATATACTATATTTAAATTGAATTAGTCCAAATATTTAAATGTTTTATCATCCCCTCTGACAGAGTTCATATTTCGGACATGTACAGCAGAAAACAGGAGACTCACTCACCGCGTACTGAAACTTTTCATTGTACTCTCTGTCATTGGCTCTGACTTTCCTCTCCTCCTCTGCAGAAACACAAGAAATGAAATGAGTCATAATGCACGACACAGTATCAAAACAAAAACACTAAGAAAGAACCTAAACCACTGCATCCTTGAGTGTCAAACCGAAAACAATAAAATGTCAGTATCATAAATATCCTCCTGAGAGAGACGGAGATTGAAGGAGACAGACACACGAAGGACAGTCTAATATGTTTGTGCATTTGATTATAAATCAATAAAGCTGCAGTGTCTGCCGGAGGTTGTTTGAGAGTTACCATCTGAGACAGAAGGACAGATACAATCATTCTGTCTCACACACACATAAACACACAGGCACTAATAAGCAGAGCAACTGTCTCTCATCTGCAATTAGCTGCTTTGTTTGTCTTTCATGACTTGATGTGCAATCTAGGCCAGATCACCACAACATACAATATAAATGTGTGTGTCAACAGGTGTACTGTGACTCATAACAGCTACTCACAGATGAACCCACATTTAGATCTATTATAGTCTCAGATCTTTAAAGCTCTTGTACCTTTCTGACCCTGCTTCTTATTCTCTTGCTGTTTTTAGGTTTCTGTTTATGCTGATTCCGAGTACGTTGGGAGTTCCCCTCCTCCTCCTCCACCAGGCCTCCCTCCTCTATTATTGATGAGACTGCTTTTAAAATGAAATAACTGGTCTGTTTTGCATGGGGCTGCTCACATGCATGTACACGCACACAGATATAAAATTCTGGGCTAAAGCATTTGTTATGCACAGAGTTACTGTAGTTCTGAAACCACAAAGTCCTCAACAAATGTTAGACTGAGGCCTGGGAGGCAGCGAGACGCCACAGGAAGGGACATCACACAACAGAAGTCATTACCCCAGAAAGTGCACACACATAAACAAAGACAATGTGGTTTCCTGTGTTTCTACACTACTGTGAAGCTCTGTCTCACTTAGCACAGCTCAAATCTTCTTCTTTTTAACATATAGTATTCATCTTTACCAAACAAACAGACCACTACAAGGGATCCTATTAGAGTTCCCCTTTGTTGTTGAGGTGTAAAACAGATTTGTTGTAGCACATGAGCTATAGACCAGATGGGCTGTTGTCACAGTGGCTTTAGTCAATCCTCATGTCTGCCTTTGTGATACATTGTAAGTTTGCAGCAGATGCTAATACCTGTTGAGAGTTGCAAATGTTACAATATGAGTGATATTGATAAAACTCTGTTTATTGTACTGATAAATATGCTAACATAGTGCATTTTCTGAAAACAGAATATAATACGGTATAAAATAGTATATAATAATATCAGGTTTGTTTGGTTGTACAGGTGCAGATTCTCCAAAATCTATTGAATCCCTGCTGTTTTCCTTTCTTTCTGGCACCTCTCCACTACCTGAAGGTCATTATGTTGTTTTCTGGGACATGCATTCACTGGAGACTGTCTGACAGGCACTGCCAGGGATGCATTAACGTGCACTGCTTGTGCCAGGTAAGCACCGAGTCACCAAGGCTTCCCAGCATCTGATATCAGGACCAGGTGATGTCTGCTCCAGTCTCTCCAATACAAGCTGACCAACCCAACCTAAAGGGATGAGCATCCTTAGCAAACTGCCCATTAAGTGTTTAATGTCTTTGACAGCTTCAAGGGCATTAGAAATCCTGACGTAGACTAGTTTCTACACTGCAACTCTGTATAAATCTATAAAGCTCCATTACTGAGAAACTTTGCGTAGCAGGATTACTCTGCTGCGAGCATGAGGAGTACACAAACATCTGAGACATAAAGGTACATACATATTGATTGAAACTAAAATACCTAATATCATACTATGTTACACAGAATTACTAACTACAGCCTAATAAAAAAAGCACTCACTTCATTTCATCCACCCACTGTCTCTTTAACGCGATTCTCCCCATCACTGGATATGTGAGGACACAGCGCTACATCTCACAATGTCTCCATGAGCGACACACACTCTCGTAACATTTTCAGAGGAGACTGTAGTCATAACAGTAAATAGCAAATAGCATTGTCAGTCTGAGCTATGGCATGATTAAACCTAAGTCAGGATCCGACTCTGTTCCTGATTTAATAAGATGACAATTGTCTGCAGTCATACGCGTGCACACACAGTGATCGAATTTTTTGGAAAATAATGCAAATGGCACAGCAGCAGACTGAGGCGCTGGAGGTCAATTGAAGGTGCACACCCAGTAAGATTTGTGATAGTTAAGCTTAGGAGTAAGGATACACATGAGGCAGTGCAGCGACAGCGAAGGCTGGCGCCTGGAAGATTGATCAGTGTCTCATTGGGCAGACTCAAGGATATCATCCACTTATTTACACAAAGTTTTGATTTGGTTAAACTCAGTGTTGTTGACAGATGCACAACCAATCACAGTCTGTAATAAACATGAAGAAAACAGCTAAACTTGAGTAATGACTTTGGGGCATTTTAGACAGATTATCTCCTATATTTGGGGACAGAGGACTGGAAACTGACAAAAAGTAGAATTAAGCACTAAAATGACGTTACATGTGAAAATTTCCCTTTAATTTGATATACACAGATATGACAGCTGATTCCTGATACAGATACTTAATAATAGCGAGTGAACTATCATTGAACAGTACATATAGAAATGCCATTTATGTCTGTTATGCGCACACATGTAACGTGATAATGTGACATGGTTTAGGCACATGTCCACAAACAGGTATCTAAATGTAAAATGAGGTGAATTAGATGGAGCAGCAGGAATGAGACGTAGAGTCAGGTGTGATGGGAATGAGGAATGATTTATTTGAAGAACAGAGAAATGTAGTTTATATACCTACATCTAATGAAGAGACAGGTCAACAAAAACAATAAAGAGTCTGAGACGCAACGAAAAACTCATTTGCAAATGGCGCGTTCAAATTCGTACCTGTCCGCTTCTTTTTCGATTTGCCTCCATCAAGTCCTTTCTGTTTCTTTCTTTGCTGGGGCAGAATGATTGGAAACCATTTCTCCGGGATTTCTTTCCGTAC
Organism: Ctenopoma kingsleyae; assembly: GCA_032353495.1. Taxonomy (NCBI): domain Eukaryota; kingdom Metazoa; phylum Chordata; class Actinopteri; order Anabantiformes; family Anabantidae; genus Ctenopoma; species Ctenopoma kingsleyae. The sequence goes on along the minus strand of JAUBNQ010000008.1, from coordinate 10,701,718 downwards.
TGTCATCTTGACCTTAACTTTAACAAACAACTTCTGAATTTTCGTTAAACCTGCGTTGATTCTGGTGACCGCCACATCTCCGCAAGGACGCGGGGATGGAGGCTCCGGTCCCAACTTCAGTGAAGTTGGAACCGCGTACTGGCCAATCCCTTCCTCTCTGTTGCTCTCTCTCCCCTCCCGAAACACACACACAGGCCCGCACTCACACAGACTTGGTTCATCCCTTGCTCCATTTTGCCTTCTTCCTGTTGCAGAAACACGTCAGTCACCAAAATCGCCGTTAATCTGTCGCAACATCTTCCTACTAAAGTTTTTTTATTTATAAAGCGATGTAGGTTGTCTGATTGGTTAATATCACGCAGCGGTTGTAAAGTTCTTGTGTCGTTGTTGCACAAACGTGAATCAGTGGGATTTCAATAATATGACGCTCCCACGTGCAAACTACATCCTCCTCTAGGTCACATCCACAACATAAACACTGTCCGCTGTAGCCATTACGTAACCTCACAGGCTCTGCGCTTGATGGGCGTTACCATGGCAACTGACTCCGCAGAGCCCCCACATCGGGGCGAAGCGATGGATGAGGAAACTAGACACCATTTTGGATCTAAAAAGCATGCGCTGTTTGGAGCCTGGCTTTGCGTTTAGAGCCAAAGTGTCTCGTGCAGAGGTCCAGTTTCCTGTGCGTTTAAAGGGAGAAGGTGCACTGCAGTGGGAAGGGAAAGGCAGGTGCCCAAGCACGTGCTGCTCAGCGAGCCATGTGCTAATACATTAAAGATGGCTGACCACACTATCAAGCTTTTCTCTGATTTAGCATTGGGCACAGATGCACAAAATAAATAGACAATACAAATGAAAGGTACTGCTGGTGAGTTTTCTATCTTATATCACTGAACTGCCACAAGTACACAGTTGAAAATAACAGAATCAGACTCACATATTGGCACAAGGAAAATGACTGCAGGTTCTACTGCCTCTGAATAATTTGTTATTAAGATACACATAATCATTCAACCTATATTATTTCTCCAGAATCAATCACTGCCAATCTATTACATTCTGAAGTACAGTATATAAGCCTATAATACCACGGTTTGGTATGTCATGTTACTAGCTCAGTCAGAGCTCAGTTAGAGTAATGAAACTGACAGGGCTATAATGAAACTCAGGTGTAAAAAAAAAGAAAAACCAACAAACATCAGCCCCATAGTACACTGTTGTTGCATGCTGCCTAACACGCTTGCAAGTAAGTCTCCAGCATGAAAGTAAAAATGACAGCATAAAAGAGATTGATTTTAAAATCAAACTTCACATTTCTTTAAATGTCAAAATGCAATTTATAGGGCCCCTAAATGCTCTGCAAAGTATCTGTACTACTAAGATCTTCAAGATGCCCCTCAAGTCTGCACGATAAAGTAAAACCACACTGTGGTCCCTTTATGCATCTTGTATCCAGACAGCACGCAGATACAAGTCAGATTCAATTTACTGGCATTGAAATGTTTCTGGTTTTCACTGAGATCTTTTTCATGTAAAGCTTACATTCTAGTAACACTAAGATCTTGATGCATTTCTGATCATCTTAGGACTTGGTTTGGTTCAGACTATTGAATCTATACTCTGTGCTTACTGTGTGAATAGTAGTGATAGTGTGCATATGCTATGCAAATACAACCCAATCACAAGTAAAAGGTGAAACTCAGAAGGGCCTGGGGACAACCAACAGGGACACTCACACTGAAGAAACTAGTTTAGATGCACAGATAATGAGTGTGTTTAATGTCAAGTACTGACCTGGAGGAGGCCTCTTTCTGAACATCTCCACTCTGCCACTGTCCTTCTGCTATGGCCCATGGGAGTATCTGCAGAGGGGAAGAAGAGAAGGTGAAGGAGGCAGAAGACAGGACGTCACAAAGAGAGGCAGTGAAGACTGAGGGATTGGCAGAGACACAGCAGCGAGTTTAAATAAGAGTTAGTTCAGTTGAAGCAAAGATCATAAAAGTTAAGTATTTTCTTCTGATACCAAACGTGAAACAGAAACAGCTCAACTTATTTTAAACCAAACAGTGAGCACACATATTCAAGCGACACGCTTGATTTAATGCCTTGTCTTTTTTGGTCTCAGGGTGTGAAAAACATGTATTTGTCTAACTGTGAGAAAGTGAAAATCAGTCAGGTATTTCCACCACTACACAACAGGAGACACATACACACTAGGCCAGCTCTGGTCTGTTACAGACATAATGAGGAAATGACATTCAGCAGAAAGCAGCATCTGTCTCTGTGGCACACAGTGTCTGGGGACTGGTGGCTCAGGCCAGATCCATGTCAGTCTCCTATAGCGGATGAGAAGGAGTAATGGAGCAGCATTTTGTCCCTGCACAGCACAGCAAAACATCTTCTCTTCTCTTCTCTTCTCTTCTCTTCTCTTCTCTTCTCTTCTCTTCTCTTCTCTTCTCTTCTCTTCTCTGCCTCATCTATCACATTGTCACTTTCCCCTCTTCACTTATCTTCTCACTCTCTATTTATGCTGACCTGTTAATATTGTAAACCTCTCCGCTATTACTCACCGTGTTTTGCCTCAGCTAAGTAACACGCCAAGAGGCAGAAAAATTAGAGCAGATGAGGTTGCAGTAGCGAGGCTTTGTCTCGGTTTTGTAGTGTACACAAGTTGGTACAGTACAAACAGTATGGGAGACAGAGGCTCAAGGCAGCAAGCATCCAATCGATACTCCAGAGAAAGAGCTGCTCTGCCTTTCTCCATGTGAGTTGGGCTGATCAGATTTCAGCTACAGTTTCCAGCACTGTCCTTTTATCTGTCACATACTGGAGACTTTTATTGCATGCTCTTTACTCACTGTATACCAACTATTTATCAGTCTAATCAAGAACAGGGAGTGAGAATAAGAGCTGTTTGCCATGTTCTCTCACCTCTTTCCATTTTTTTCAGCTGCCATGTCTCTCCCTCTCTCCTTCTCCCTCAATCTGTTGCAGGACTCTTGTATAACCCTATGTGCAGTCCCCATATGAAATAAAAACTGAATGTGAGAGTCTTGCTGCGGTTTTCCAGCTTTTGGAACAGTCTTTATACATTCTCTCCAAACAAAGTGATTTAGGTTGATCTCAGAGGATTTTAATGTACCACTCTAACAAAAACTACATAATGCTATCTACATGACACCACAGTATTAGACTGCTCCTGTCATTATCATATGGAGGACAATGAACAAAATGAAATGACAAAATATAATAATAACTCAGACAAAGTAAAAGCATTTCAGACTTTGTGACAGCAGTTACAGCATAGAGTATTATAGATCAGAGACATAAAGTAGAAGAATAATGATGCTTTCAACTCATGTTATGAGTGGCAGGCTATATATATATGTTTGAAATCATAGGCTGACGTGCGTGGTGGCCATAATGTGGTCTTTAGTGTATTGTTATCTGTAATCATCTCTGATGTCTGATGTGCTCAGCTTGGTGTCTGCTCTATATACACTCAACACATCATCTGTCTTTGAATAATAATTAATTAGGTGCATGTTTTTTCTCCTCAAGCATATTAATACTGCACGTCCTGATTAAGTTTTTTTGATGCCTGCATCACACCCTGAAAACCCTAAATAACTGTACCCAGTTTCATATAGGCTGACAATTTTAATTATGCAACCCTACATATCTTTTAAAAGTAAGGAACTATACCACTGATGTCTGGGGTCACTGTAACAAACTTTCACTCTGAGTTTGTGAAAGTGTGATGACTAGTGTCAGACTACAACACTGTAACTTCTTCACTTAACAAGGGTGGGAGGTTTAAAATCCCCAGAAACTAAGAACTGTAGTTCCTGTACACACAGAGCTTGAATGCTTAGTACATTGTCTGCTTCAGTAATAAGAACTAAATACTTCACAGTGAAAACTAAGACACACATCAGTATTTTTAGCTGACAAAGTAAGACTGTATAGCAAACCCACTGGCCATGCATGATGGGAGTAGCTACCACCGTTAGAGCAACTCAGGAAACACAGCCTACCTTTTCAAGTTGGCGTTATAAATAAGTTTCTGGTAGAAATATTGTCATTGCTCCTCTCGCCGAGGTCATGATGAGGTTTCGGACTTAAATTGGAGATGATGCTGCCCCGTGATGATAAGGTCACTGAGGTAGGAGGGTGAACCAGGCACCGAGAGCGCACTGGAGCCACAGCGTCGAGGTGAGGAAGGGTTTGGTTGCGTCCACGGGACAGGGGAGGGGTAAGTGAAGGAGGGACTGCACCTTCTTCACCTTCTCCAATCCACAGCACCTAAGACCTAAACCAAAAGTTCAGTTCACTTAAATGTAACGTTTAGCTCAGCATCAGCTGCGTTTAGATT
>JAUBNQ010000008.1:10679453-10691670 GCA_032353495.1 Ctenopoma kingsleyae | reverse complement strand
CCTGACTTTCTCTCCACCTCCATTTCTCCACAGCTGGTCAAACACGATTAGTCATTTATTGGTTTGTGGCACCTCAGCACTGGTTGGTACAGTGTGCTGTAGCTATTAGGGGCTGCTTATATGAACAGAGGCCATAAACAGTCAGATTATATGTTTACAGCACTAACATAGGTAATATGTATTAGCCCCTTAATACTCTGTAGATAAAGCAGACATCTGTTGACTACTTTCAAGAAATTACATACAGATTTATGCCTGTGGTTTTTACCTAATTCATATGTCATCGGTCTGTGCAACTTAAGTCCATGTGTGAGATAACCACAGGTGACAATAACAGACTATATAAACAGTATTAGGTCATATCTTATGGCACATACTATAGCAAAATGCAAGATGAGTACAGCCTGGCTTAAATCATTAGTTTTACCAATATTGAAAGTGATCTTTTTTTTTATGCGCTGTGGTGTGCAAGTGTTCACATTGCACTGTATTTATATCTTCAGCTCATTTCTGTTTTTCAGTAACTGTTTACCTGTTTTTATCTAGTAGTAATACAATAGTAGAGAAAGTGCTTCATCTGCATGGGAGGAATATATTCCCCTTTATATGGAAATTAAGTCTTAAATTTATGATCATATTTTTATCATTTATTTATTATCATTCTTTAGTTATACTGCTTCTTATGTAGCAGGTACGTTCAAGCCAGTCTGTGTCTAAAATAATTATACTAATACATAATTCTAATTAATAGATAGATTTTTGAAGTTGAGTATATAGATATTAAAAACTCAGATGTCAAAATCAGTAAATGATCTCAATGGTTTTAAAAAAACGCAGCTGATTAAAGTACAAATTACATTATCATTACCATTATACATCAGATGAGGTGGTTGATAGGGAAGCCCCTCTCATCACCAAGAAAGCTGCACCATAACCCCTGTCACTGAACTCTGGACTTGATGGATTACATAATTGCAACAGAAGAGTAAAGTGTTATTGCTGATAATTTTTAGACAGGCACATGACTGTGGCATGAAAATAAGATGAACATCACAAAATATAAAGCACATTAGATGCTGTAGTTCTACATCTACTTTGCTGAAAACGCTTTGTGTTTGTCATTTTCCTGCTGTTTCATTTGAAAACAGACAAGATTTCTTCATTCTGCTTCAGTTTTTCACCCCTGAGTTTTTTCTGGTAACTGACAGAAAGATGTCCCTCTATCGCCCTCTACCGGACAAAATAATAATATTGACATCACTTGACTTTAGAATTTATTAAAAAGCATATAAAATGTAAATGCTGTTAGCAAATATCCGCAGTATATTACATCATGTGTTTCATTTACAGATACCACATTACTAGCTTTTGACTGAGGAAAATATCTGTTACAAAGCTTGGTTGATTTGAGCCATCAGTGCATTTTAATTACGGCTGGAGCAAAAATTTCCCTGGCATTGAGGTAGATGGACAGAGCAAGTATAAGATAAGATAAATGACAAAACACCTTGACCTCAACAAGGTGTTTCCTTTAGGGCTTTGTTTTAATACAAATGGTTGGCAAGTTAATTCATGTCTTCTTCTTCTTAGGTGGCAGGAAATGCTGTCTCTCATGGATAGCTTTTAGTTTGTGGTTTATCATCGTTCCCTGAACTTTACTGTGACCCAAGCACCCAGATAATCCTCATGTTTCCAGATTTTTAAGAGGGTGATGTAGTACTACATTCACTGGTCCAGGGGGCAGTTTTCTGATTAAAGTCCAGGCCTCCAGGCGGCTCATCCCCAATGTGCTCACACCTTCAATCTCCAGCACCACATCACCGGGACACACCTTGTCAACAGGACCTCCTGAGGGGAAAAGAGTGAAAGGGAGCATTCAATAAATGGTTATGATGTCTTCACACAGAAATGGTATAAATTACAGCACAGATACAGACAGGTCAGGTCAAACACAGTACACCATATAGTATGTGTTTTTCAGAATAAAATTATCTGAATAAAAATCCTTGATAAACTGGTAATGTCTCTTTTAGAATGATTACATTATTTTTTGCTATAGTACAACATTTTTTCTCTTTTCTGCTGTACAATTTTAATGAATACTTATTTATGTTGTATGTTTACTTTTATATTACTTTACATGACAGAATTACATTTTAGCTTGAAACATTTGAGCCTGTCACTGGTCGACTGCTCTTCGCCAGCCTGCTGGTCCCTACATCCAAAAACAAGTAACTGAGATGTTGCTTTAGATTACAGTTTTACAACTTTTTACATATCTTGGGACAGAGAATTTTATTCATATTCAACATACAAACAACAGTATTTCCTGTCCACATGTTTGAGCATAACCATGTCTGTATCTGAAATGCTGAGTTCCAGTTCTTACCTTGGAAGATCTTTTGTACAGTGAGTGGTCTGCTACCCAGACTGGAATCGACACCTCCTTCCAGGGTGAAGCCCAGATCCCTGCTGTTCTTCTCCAGACACACACACACTTCTTGACCTGAGAGGACACAAATACAGTATTTTGTTTTGAACTGCAGCAGATTTAGAGCAATGTCTCCTCAGAACTCACTTCTCACCTGTCTCAATGAACTGAAGCTGTGCTGGTCCCTGCTTATTTCCCTGTGCTCCCATCTTAGGGGCACCACTAACAACTCCCCTCCTCAAGACCACCACTCCCATGTCACGAGACTTCGCCCTTCTCAGAACCCTCAGGGCCTCCCAGTGGGCACAGCCACACAGTGCTGTACCATTGATTGACAAAACGTGGTCTCCTTCCCTTATGGTGCCCTCTTGAGCTGCCACACCTGAGTGAAACACCTTATGGACCTGAGTAACAAGGACATTAGGAAACAAATGAAGAGACGAATGGTCATTTTTAAACATTTTCAGTAGAGAGCTGTAAGAGGTGTTTCCTCACAGTGACTGGTTTATTCTGGTCCACGCCGCCTGCCAGACTGAAGCCTAGTCCTACCCCCATCTCCTTATGGAGAACCACCACTTGCACATCATTATAGTCCTGCAAGAGATTTTGTAGACAAAACAAGAAAAGGTTGCAGCTGTACTTTTATTTTAAAAACTTTTTTTTATTTGCATACCCTATAAAGAGCAGAAAGGGATAGGGAGATGACATGGGCTCACTTTTATTTTAAACCCTACAAGTAGAGGAGTCATAGTAAAATTAGCCACCGGGATGATATCAAAATAATTTGTAGGCCTGTAGGAGCCAGACCTCTGTGTGTTTTTGTATTTAATTGTTTTTACATCTCTGTATATGTCAAATTTGATCATTTGTTCTTTTCATGGAACATATTTATTTATGTTTGATATATTTAATGTGTAAAGGAAAATATGGACAGTCCATGAATATAACAAACTGGGCATTTTATTGGAAGATCATGTCAAAATCTTCAAAATAGCAGGACATTTAAATTATTTAAAGCAGATTCTCAGTGGATTTACAAATAGTAAATCATTACTACACTTGCTTGGTCACATCATCCAATCCCATGCCTTTTCCTATCACTCCTATGCTGACGACACTCAGCTCTATCTGTCTTTCCCACCAGAGGATAACACTATTTCAACTAAAATTTCGGCCTGTCTCTCAGACATATCGGCATGGATGTCTGAGCGACATCTCCAATTGAACTTAGATCCTGATCTTTCCAGGCAACAGCCTCTTAGATCTGCAAATGAGAGGCGACTACAAATTCCTTCTTCACGGGGTCTCCGATCCCAATCGAGTCTATTCTCCTTTGTTGTCCCTGGCGGGTGGAATGACTTGCCCTGCTCCATTCGACTAGCTGAGACTATCACCACCTTTAAAAAACATTTAAAAACTCACTTGTTTAAAAAGTATTTCAAATGAGTCTAACACACACACACATTCACAAAATTGTCTAGCACTTAACAATTCCTAGCATGTTCTTTATCTTTACGAGTTGGGCCTAAGAGAGATAAAACAGCAGGGGAAAAGTGACCCAATTCATGATAATGACAAGTTGGCTCAACACAATTTCAAAACCATCGCAAAGCATGTCAAAGGTTACTATTATTATTATTACATACTATCAATAGTTTGTACCTGCAAAGTGTTGTCCCCCAGGCTCTTTACATCTTCCAGCAGCCTGTCAAGCTCCTCACTTGGCATCACAGACACGCTGGACAGGACTGACACATCTGAGCACAGTGAGACTGACCGCCGGCCTGTGGATTGCCACTCGTCACTGTCGTTCTCTGACTCGTCATCAACACCAGCAAAGTTACACAGATCTGAAAGACTAAATTGAAAGAGAGGAAAATATTTAGGGTAAAAACAGCAAATATTAACAAATAAACAATACCTCTGTCAAACCAGAAAGCTAATCATATAGAGTTCCCACCTGACACAGAAGCTCCTGCGATCTGACTGGCTCATGTTACTGGTGATGGTCACTGAGGACTCTCCAGAGTCTGAATCATAGTTTGAATCTTCATCCTTTTGAGTACTTTCATCGTCATCCTCATAATCATCTTCCTCATCGTTCCAGACACTAATTTCTGAGTTCAAACCAGCTACCCAAGCGTCCAGGTCCTTTGCTCTCTTCTTCCCTTTAGAAAAGATGCTGACTTCCGGAGAGATGAGATTCTGGAGGTTGCTGTGGGACGAAGTGGCAAGGGGATGAGGGAGAGGTGGGGAGTCTGGATCAGGAGTTTTGACAGGAGTGCTGTCTTGTCTATTTGCAATGGGAGTGGCATTTTCTGGTTGTGTGGTAGGTGAAAGAAAGGGTGAATGGTTAGGGGTGTTTGTCGGAGTCTTGTCACCATCTTCCTTAACAGGTGAAGAAACTTGATAGGGTGTTGTTTTCTGCACAACAGCTGAATCACTGCCGGAAAGCAGCAAAGGTGGCGTACCATTGGCTGTCATATCTCTCTTGTTTGCCTCCTCAGGTCTTGAGCCTTTGGAGAAATCTGTCTCGTCTATATAAAAGTTTCCACAGTTTCTTTGAGATCGTGTATTCAGAGGGATTTCGAGTGTACTCTTGAATTTGGAATATTTACCTACATTTTCACCCCTGTTATTACTGCTACCCAGCTCTGTTCCTTCATTCTCAACTAAATCCTTCCCTTCTCGCTCTTTCCTACCTAACTGTCCCCCTCCATCCACTGATAAAGCCCTCTCAGGCCAGAGCTTTGTCTCTGCTTCTGCAACTTTTTTTTTAGATTTATCACCTGTATCTTCTCCCTCTTTCACTCCTTCCCACTTGTCCTTCAATCCTCCTAGTGCTCTCAGTGACCCACTCATGTTCCCTCCATTGTGAGCAACACTGAATTGTGCTGGTACCGAAAGGGCTCTTCTGGGCACAGAACTCTGAGCTCTCTGTGATAGAGCCTCAAACTGATTGATCTTATTTCTCACGCTTGCTGCAGAAGAGGGTGGCAGCGTCTTTGGTAACTTGTTCCTCTCTGTTGTTTTCAGTGTGACCTTTTGTGAATTTAACTCAAATACATCCTCATCAGTGTTACTGCTCTTCAATTCAGTTTTTTCTTTTGCTCCATTCTCGGGCTCTTTTGCCCCATTTATTCCCTCAGACTCACCAATTTCTCCTCTGTGGTTTACTCTGCTCTGATTCTTACTTCCAATTGTTTTTTTCTCTCTCAGATCTGAGATTTGAGAATCTTGAATCAGAGCTGCTACAGTGTTCCTGCTCCTAGCTCTGTCCAGCGACCTTGTGCCTATATCCTCTAACCCTTTCCCCCAGGAAACTCCACCATCCTCTAATGACCTGCCCTGGATCTGTTCTTGCCACTGTCCCCCTGACAATCTCCTGCTTGAACCCCTGTCTTTTTGAGGTGTCCAGGGGAATGCTTTCCCTGGACTGCTGCTAGCTCCCTCTCCTGACGAAAAACACCTGGGAAAGGTTCCTCCTTCTGCTCGCTTATATGACTTCTGCTGTGGCAAGTCAGCGCAATCCTCTGCTTTACCAAAACCAGCAGACCCATAGAGTTTCTCTATACGTTCCAGTATAGTCTCTCCTTTGGGCCCAGAAGAAGTCTCTGTGAATTTAGAGCCAGACTGGGATCTTAACCTGGAGGGGAGAGAACGACCTCTGTTGGCCCTGTCCAAAGTGTGGCTCACATGACTCACTGGGCTCGTCTCTTGAATAACATTACTTGGCCCTGCAGAGTAAATAGCCAGTACTGAAGACATCACCTTGCTCCTCACACTTTCAGCTCCTGTCCGTCTTTCTTCCAGTCCTGCTGTCTGTTTTTTTCCTTTAGCCAATAATATGGGCACGCCAGTTATGGTGCTAGAATCAGGACTTCTTGCTCCTGTTCTCCTGTCTAAACTCATAGTTCTACTGTATTTTTTCCTCTCTGTCCGGCCATGGCTTTCAAATGCAGGCTTTTCCCTTCTGTTAGTGTCAGAATCTGTGATTGTTTTGTCTGTTGTGCCATTCTGGTTCAGCTTGGTTACCTTCATCTCACACTGACCTTTGACACTGCTGTGACCCCCAGTGCTAGTGTGATATCCAGCAACTGTGTCCTCCTCATTATTTGGACCATTTGGACCAGTGTGCATCACACATCTCTCACTTTTTCTGACCTTCTCAGGTCTCTCCCTTTTGTCCTCTAAAAAAGATAATGATTTAACACCTGGCCTGCGAGTGAGACTGTACGAGGGAGAGTTAGCTGAGCGGATAGTGAAGCGTGCTCCTGTCCCCTGCTTGTTGTACTCACTTGCTGAAGGGAGAAAGGACAAGTCCATTGTCTGAGAGTAAACAAATTTAATGACCTCCTGTCAAGTGCCAAATCCCAAAAAGAGAACGGAAGAGACAACTTGATATTTATGCGATTCTAAGCAACTGTCTCTTAGACTTCACTCTGGAAGCTGTTCATCTGAATGCTGCCACTTTAAGACAGTAAAAACATGAAGCCTTGGCAAAGTTCTCTAATTAGTTTCTCACACAGAAACACATCCTGCATTAAAAAGTTTGATATTTCAGTAATGCTCCTGATGTTTCCCTGTCTTGCGGTCTAGAAGTGATGGTTCCTGTGGGATACTCTTCTTGCCTTCTTTTTGTTTTGTCCCCAGGAGTCTTCAGTTCCCCAGCACGACCTCACTGAACAGCTACCATTCCCTGCCAAGCATAAAAATGTACAAATTTCCATCCTCAGAACAGATTGGGCTGGAATGCAGTGATATGTGGATTGTGGTTGCTCTGGCAGCTCAAAATGGTTAAACTGAATCACAGAGTGTTTCAGGCCAGTGAACACAATATGTTACAGTAAGGCATAAAGTGGACAGTAAATGGAAAAGCTATGAAGATGACAAGCAGAAAAGAGGTGAGAAAAATAGGAAGAAAAGCTGGAACCAGAGAAACCTCTCAGTTTTGCCACTTCTCAACACATCCATGCCCTCCTCTCATTCCCCACACACTGATCTGTGTTGTACACGCGTATCATGAGGGCTGTTTACACAAGCAACATACTCATGACTACCTGTCAGCGTCAGCTAAACCTGAACAAAAAACTGGAAAAACTCACCCAACAGCAATCCACTCGCACACAATGTACAGTACCAAAGAGTCATGACCAGTCTGTGTGCAGCTTGTATCGGTCTCAAAGAGCCAAAGAGATACAGAAAGTGACTGAAATCTTTTAACAATGGTTTCACGTGAAATGGTCGGATAAGATGGACAAAGTCACTGCTTTACATACTGTACAGCCTGCTGAGAGAAAGATAATGTTGCTGATGAACAATGGCTCATCAGGGATATCTGCGTATACTGACACACGGATCAATCAACAAGTCAGAATTGTGATTTGATTATCTCTATTGACATTAATCACTAACACTAAGCTAAATTTTCTGCAATTAGATGATCACTGCCTGTCTACTCATGTGAAGCAATTTGCAGAATTTCTATGAATCTAGGATGCAGCGTGTAACTTTGTGAGACTGTATCGTGCTATGTAATGCAGGTGAGTCTGAGTGTCGGTTTACAAGAACACCTGTTCTCCTAGGTCACAAAGCCTCCCATCTGGGTAACCAGGGTAACACACCCCCGTTTACTCAAAACTCCAGTTAAACAGCAAGAAAGACACAAATACTTCAAGAAATCAGTCAAAATACAAACATATCTGCTCACTCACATCATTTAAATATTACACATTAATCACAAACACTTGCACCTTACCTTCTTTAAGAGGGACTTCTGTTCTTGTCCTACACCATTGTGTTGCCACTAGTTTTTAATGAAGGCAGTGCTATGACATCAGTTCCCAACTCCTTTTTCTCTGTCCTCTTTCCATCAGCTTTGCATGATGGACTGTGTACAGTGACACAAACCTGCCACACTGGTTTATCCTCTTGTCCTCTCTCTCTCTCTCTCTCTCTCCACCCCCCCACCCCCTCTTTCTCTCCTCCCATCTCTCATTGTTTTTTTTTTCTTCCATTTTTCCCTGTCACAGGGTAGCATTCCTGACTACAGTTCAGTGTGTCACCCACTAAATGGCTCAACAGCGAGCGCGCATACACACGATACACACCCTACAGACACCTCAAACGTGATATCTTGATGTGACATCAGCATTTCATAGCTCAAAGGAGTTGCAGTTCAGAAAATTGGAACAAAAATTATATTTCACAACAGTTTATAATATCTCCCTACCTCAGGCAAACCTGAATACAATAATCTTTGCTGAGGAGGTATCAAAATACATAATAACAAAACACCTTTAATTCGCACCAGAGCCCACAGAGAGCTCGCATATAGTAAACTCAGAAATACCAGCAAGAAAGAATATGTATTTACATCTAGTATAATTGTACACCTCTCATATGTCATAACTTTAACAAAACAGAGATCAAGTTGGACATTTCCTGTTGAGAATCTGTGGGACTGTAATTTTCACTCAAGGGGAAAAGAATCTGAGATTGCTGATACTGTAAGTTTTCAGCCCTACAGAAATAGTAGAAGAAGAATTGATAGTGAGAAAACTGGATTTTGCAGAGTAGGAAGGTGAACATACAACTATCGACTCACAGATATAAGGGGTACGCGGACAAAGATAAAAAGAAATACAAAAAATACCAGTACTTACAGTTTTGGTTGTCACATACATGCAGAGGCTCGTCGTCTTACTGCTGCTTTTTTGCATGCACCTGCAATAGTCTTCCGTTCAGACAGAGGAAGCTGTGGTTACCACATCAGTATGCTGCAAGCAACACTAAAGTACAGATGGATTAATGTCTGTCTGTTCAGTTAGATCTTAGGCCATGTCCTCTGGTTGTAATGATTTAGTCAGTCATTAGCCGTACAGACAGAGGGCTAGCAGGTTGCATGATTTGCTCAAGAAAGAGATAAGTGAATGAGTAGGGGTAAATTGCCCCAGTAAGGCTCCATAGACACCCACTCGTGTTTCTGACAGAAGAATGGAACTCAGTGTCACTGCAGGATGAATGCAAATCACTGTCATGCTCACACAGACACACTGGTGTTTTCAATTCATTCTTCTGGGTGTAGGACTCAGAACATGTGTTGTGGGAAAGGGCAGTTTATGGTATCTAATCAGTAGGTCACAGTGGATATAAATAACCGATAGACCACTCAGTGGCAAGCAACAATTGAGGAATTGGGCAATTTAATGGTTTAACTGTCTTGTTTATGTGACTGTTAGAGATGAAAATGACAGGATTCACTTGCTTTTATTTTTTGTCACTCTTTCTTTCTCATTAGTGTTTGTGGATTTGTTTGTTGTGTGGTTTCAACAGCAGAGGGCAGAAGAGGCCAGATAAACTTTTATTTTTTAGTATTTCTATTTTCAGGAGCAAAGAAACAATAGTTTTTTCTCCCCTCTAATCATTTTGTCCTTGGCCTAAAGAAGGCTTTTTGTGGTGAAGCTGTCAATTAGATATTTTTATTTCCTTGCCTCTTTAGTGGCAATTTCTGTTATATTTTTTATTTAAAACAGTCCCACATTTGAACTAGTAATTTAGATTAACAGCTGCAAATTATACTGGTTCTATAAAGTGACATAACAAGGTCTGACAGTTTTTCTTCCTATGACAACAGTACTTGCATTCAGTTACAAGGTATTAACCATACAAACTGAAGAGTATAATCACGTAAGTGGAATGGAGTCCAATAGAAAAATCTCAAGGCATTAGTTAATTCTAATTTAGGGCATACCACTGAAATTATATTTAAACCAAGTGAGTCACCTAGGGTTTAATTGAAACCAAGTAAGTATTTATTTAACATATTATTAAAATTGTGTTGTCTATTCCCGTGGATTTTTTATTAACTGTATTTTAATACACATAATATTACTGGAAATATTTTATAATGGCACTGTGTAAAACAAAAAACAAAAACAAAACAAAACAGAGGCTAAGAAAGCGTCACGCCTTACGTCACCCCGCCTGTACCAGTCACGTGACTACCGCGGAAGTCAACAACCCAGCCAGCGAAATGTATCGAGAAAAACACTTTACTTAACTTTCCTGGTTTGAATGTTTCGTTTAACGTTATGGCTTTTAAAAACTTAAATGAATCCGTATGTTCCACAGAGGTCAGGTGTTGTACGTGCTTTGAGACGTCATTTGTTTAGTGCCAACGTTAGTTCGTTTAGTAACGCACAGTTTGAAAATGCGAAACGATTCTCTTCTCTCAAGCATTAATGTAGTGCTTGTAATGGCCTATGGCAGTCTGGTGAGTCCCTTTCACTTTATTCTCAGTGATTCTGATTTAACTTTATATTCTTTATATTATAACTTTATATTCTGATATAACTTTAAACTCACACTGAAGTGTCATTGTGCAAAACATGAACACAAATTGCTGTGCATACCTCATATTTTTTTTTACAATTTTAACTGCCCTTTACAAGACAGACACTTCTGATAGTACTTCAACAAAAAAATATACTTTACTTTAGATACTTGAATGGGATTTACTCTTAGTTATGCCAACTGTTATTATCCTGATAACTATTTTGGCAAAATTGTGAATTAAAGGACTAAATGTTTATTTGATTTATATTGTAATCTTAATATTTTTGTAATGTATGTATTTTGCCTCCTGTTCACTATGCTCATATAAAGTTCAACAAAACTAAAGTGAGCACTTCACTTTCTTCCAGGTGTTTGTTTTGCTGTTCATCTTTGTCAAAAGAGAAGTTATGAGATTTGCCATGAAGTCTCGGAGAGGACCGCATGTTCCCCTCGGCCACAATGCTCCCAAGGTAACAATATTATGGACCCAAAATATGATCCTGTACAGTGTTTTGTTGTTGAACTATAATTTTGATAGTTAGTTTTTTCTTGTGTGTGTACTGAAGTATTATGTCTGTTCTCTAGGAGCTGAGACAAGAAATCGAAGCCAAACTAAACCTGGTCCAGAAAATCCACTTTGAGCCTCGTCTGCTGTCTCCAGATGATGACCGGCTGAAGCAGAGAGAACATTTGGGTTAGAGGAGCACACAAACACACAAACACACACACATATTAGTCATGAAACTATTCAAAAAAGTCGATTTGATGCCAGTGCATAAGAACGTTTGTATATTTTTCTTTCAGGTTGCCATGACTACCTGTACAGGATGAGAGCCCTGGATGCTATCAGAGACACCGGTAAACTTTCCTGCTGCTCATGGTTTGGTGTGCAACAACAGACTGTACTTGCAGCAACAGACTGTACTAATTTCCCAACAGATCTCCCATTTCATGAACTTGGTGGGACATCTACCGTTTTGACGGGCAAAAGATTTCGGACCTGGCTTCTGCAGCTTCGAAATTCCCACTGCATGTTTGAAGACAGCCAAAGCTCCCTCATTGACACAGTGCTGGATGGGTACAATAAAGCACGTCATGGAGCTGAGGTCAGTGTCTCTCTGTGTGCTTGTGTGTCAGAGACGTTTTATCCCATCATAAACAGCATAATGATAGTGATGAGTGCTGCAGTACAGTGTTAGAATTATGGTAAAACTGGAAAATCAGTTTGAAAACACAGACAAAATATAGTATTTGAAAAAGTCACATTTGTTTTAAAAAAGATCGTAAACACCAATATACATACAGTACTATGCAAAAGTCTTGACCACCGTTAAATTTGTTGTTTTTGCAATGCTATTATGACCATATATGCTTTTATTTCTTAGTCTCTTTATTAGAATACAACTAGAAAATATAGGAAATATGTACACAGTATTAGAAAACACAAAA
>JAUBNQ010000008.1:10635775-10671427 GCA_032353495.1 Ctenopoma kingsleyae | reverse complement strand
CACACGCACACGCACACGCACACCTTCAGGTTTATTGGTGATATATTAGTGTAAGTAATAACCCTGGTAGAGGATAACAGAGAATGAGTGGAATTTGACTGGTTTCGTCCGTGGTCATTATTACCCTTTGTGTGCATGCATGTCTCTATGAGACGTTGAAGTGTGTGAGTGCGTCATGATTTGTTTGTCGCTGTTCTATTGTTTATTTTCGTACATAAAGTGCAGCACAAAGGCCTACTCTATGTTACCTTAAACATCCTGTACAGTGTCAAAAACAATTGTTTTGGCAGGTCACAAAACAATCTCACCTCAACGTCCATTTAGTAATTGTTCTGGTGTTTTCATCATGTCTCTTGATCTTCATTACTGATGTAGAAATTTTAAGTAATAGTATTATGAACATTAAAAACTACTTTTATCTCAATATAACAGGGAACTGCATGGTAATTTGATCATCTTCTACATCTACATCTAATCATGTGATATGATCAAAAGGTCTAGAAAAGTACTAAATGGACCTCAGAGTGAGACTATCTAGTCAAAAGCAGTTTCCAAAATCAAGTATTATCCTTTAAAGTCAACCGTTTTGTTTTTTACAGTAATAGCGGGAATCAAAGTGAATAAAGGCACTTCCACTAATAAAAGCTTGACCTTGAGACTAATCAGACGGGGAAATTAACTCGGTGCTGTTGCGTAATGTTACGATTAGACTACAGAAGGCTTCTATGATTAGCTGGTTATCTGCTCAGGATGTACAGCAGTGAAAAAAAAAACAGAAAAGGACAGATGGGACTGAGAAAAAGGAGACATCAGAACAAGAAAGTGATCATGCCTCAAGAACAATATGAAAACGTAGAGGAAATAACCTCAATAATTTGAGTGGGGGGCCAACTATGAGAAACAGACTTCAGGGAAAAGAAAGCAACAATTTCCCCTCTTGCCTCACATGCTTTCCTCTCAGATTACAGACATCTGAATGCATTAAAAGGGAACAGCGATTAGGAGAGGAGGGAGAGCGAAAAGGGAACAGTGAGAGGTTTGTTGAGAAGGAATCCATCATTATACAACTTCTGTGGCCCTTCATAGACAGCCAGACAAAGACTCTGCTAATCCTCATTCTGCCACTGACCATTTACACGCTAGTCTTTCCATCTGCACACACATATACACAAAAAATGCTGTTTATACCACCTTCAAAACCAACCTGTAAGACTAGACTTCCTGGGAACACAGACAAAGGGACCAGTTGGATGTGATTATGTACAGTGACGCATGCGTGTACATATACACAGCTGCTCACACGCAGTATAATTCACACACATTAACTCAGAGAACACACCAGCTTTATAACAAAGCGGAAACCTGACACTTAGCACACAAACTGCTGAGTGCACAGACAATGGGCACAAAAGATCACGGGGTACGGCCAGGCTGAAAGGCTTAAAGATGAAGATGCCATTCTTTTGGACTTCAGGAAGCCTGTAAATCATCTCGGTTAAATTAGCTGGTGTGACTGCTTCCCTAAGAATGTTGTTGATAAACAGAAAGAGCTTTGGAGTTTGGGTCAAGAAGCTAATTTTCCGAGCTCAACAATTGTTCAGATTGTTGAGCTCAGGCATCAGCAGGTATCACGGCCTTAAATAGTAAAGCATCCTCTTGTGCCTCCAGGTGTAGTGCCTACATTGCTCAAAAAATTCCTGTAGACTGTGTGTGTGTGTGAGCTGACAAAACAAGTGATAGAGTTTCGATGCCCAGACGATACTTCCTAAAATACCTCATACTCATATTATATTTAACTATATATTATATAATATATAGTTTTTCTATAATTGTTTTTCTTCCATTAGAAGAATGGAAGCCTATTCTGACGATTAGCAACTATTCTGACAATCATTATCATTTTCCAAGTAAAAAAAACTTTAAACGTCTACCGATTCCAACTTCTCAAACGTGAGGATTTTCTGCTTTTCAGAAAATTTAATTATTTTGGGTTTTGGTTGGTAGTAGCAGTAGTTGCAGCCATGCGTTTAAGCATGTCCTCCCATCCAAACAAACTGCACATTGTTCTTCCTACAGCTTATGCAAAATTCTCCAGCACTGAGCTGTAGTTCTCAGGTCAGTGGAGGGCATTATTATCCGAGTGACTGAGGACACTCAACAACTCGAGCTAAATTAAAGGTTAAGTAAATTTGGACAAAAGATGACATGAGGTGTGAAGTGTTGAATGGTTTTGTGTGTATTCCCGTCATGTCAGAACAGGAATAGGTGGACCATGAAAGTAAAGAAACACGGATCTGAGTCATGAAGTGAGAGCTGGGAGACAGACTCCAGAGTCACAAAAATCACTATAATTTCTATCCATTTAGAATCAATAATAACTTGTTTGTTTTCTCCCTGCTCTGTGTGGTGTCCAGACCAGGTGTGTTCTGGCTTATTCCAGTTGTTTTGTGTGGCTGCCTGGCTCATTCCCACTCAGTGATGTCAGACATTCCTGACTGAGATGGTGACTGAGGATGAGGACAGTCTGTGGGAATGTGTTAAGTCACACAGCACAGTAAAATTAAATGTCTGGAGGGCAAACTGTGTAATGTCTGTACAGAAAAGAAAAAAAAACTTGCGATACAGTACAGGGTGAGAGAGGAGTAATTGTGCCAAAAGTTTCAAATAAATAACAGCTGATATTTTGTTTCAAAGTCAGGTCTGGTTGTTCCTTGTGTTTTATTTTATAAATCACATAATCTCATTGCTAAGAAACATAAAGCAATAAACAGCCACTGAAGGCCTCGCTGCTACATCAGGCACATTCCTTCGTCTCATGTATCCTTACAAACCTGATAAACAAAAAAGTTGTCATTCTTATGAAGAGTCTCTCAGTCCTGCACAGTCATTATGATATCTTATATCTGTGGGTGAAATGCCATGGCAGCTTTACTTAGTCTGACCTGATTAATCATATCAGATATGTAAATAGTTCAGGTGGGTGACTATTTGACTATTGGATTTGACTTCCGTATGAGGTTGATGCAAATGTGCTATCACTTGTGTGTTAAAATTTAATGAACAAATATGGAGTTTCATATATTGATTCACGGCACAGTCACTAAACACAGTTAATCAGTTTTTATTGTACGTGTGTGGCACGGCCTTTTTACACTTTGACCTGTTTGGCAGTTACACAACATAAAGTGATATTTAAATCTGGATCAGTCACACAAATGTACAATATCGCTCTCAAATTCTCCTTTAATCATACACAGAATTTTTTTTAACATAGTCTAAGCTTAAACTGTTCCCCGTGGTGCCCTTCACTAGAGAATATCATCTGATAGTGTATGAGCTCAGGTGATCTGTCTGTTGCTGGCAGGTACTGATCTCAGCAGGAGGCTGTTGATGTGGTGAAAGTGTCATGTTGCTGTGCAACCTCATAAACCACAGCACAGGTTAACAGTTTGTTTTTTCAGGTGATGTAAATGATTAAACCTGTGCTGTGTCAGACTGAATATAAAGTCTGTACACTGTGCGTGACATGGGCAGCTGCTGGTCATTGACATTTTACATGCACTGCAAATCAAGGAAGTGTGCAGCTAAACCCAGTTAATTAAAAGTTTACGGGCACAGGTGGTGCACATACTGCACAAGCAAAGCTTTTACATGTCCTGAGCTGCCTTCACTGTCTGTCACAGTTCCAACTGTAAACCCACGAATGATGTGCACAGAAGGCACCTGTGACAGGCACAGATGTTATTTGGACTAATTCTGAGCTGCTGTCTTGTCTCTATGTGTGTGTTGGGACTTGAGGAGCTAATACTTTAAATACTACAAGGCCAGAGACTTAATGGTAAATACAGCACTTAGAGCAGATGAAGTCACTCAGCCTTAAGATCTATGACAGAATCACACAGAGCCTTTAAATCTAATCCACAAAGCTGAGCAGAGTCAAGTGATGCAAAAACTGAAACTGAAAATTATTTTAACTAAGAGAAGACCCCACGTCTCAAAGTGGCCAACACGCGTTTGCTTACTTTCAACATGCGGCATCTTTCAGGAAATAAACACACACAATTACCCTACTTTTCATTAAACAGTAATAGTAAGAAATGTGTGATAACAAATGTGAATAATATCGATTAACTCACCCCATATTCTTGATTTCTGATGTCCTCAACTGTACACAGACTTCTCGTCGTTCCGTTCATCTTTGCCAGAGGTGTAATAAATACTCCACAAACAATAAATAAATAAATAAATACAACAATGTAAAGTAAAAGGAGTTTCTAAAGACTCATGCGTCTGCTGAACTTCCCGGTGTTTCTCTGTTCACCGTCCACAGTAGCTGCTGCTGTTATCCGCCCTCAGCTCATTGTGATACCGTCCCTCGTCACGTCACTGGCTGTAGCAGTGCGCAACGCACGCAATCACCCGCCCACAAACCGACCGAAACAGCCAAATAGGGAACAGGGGAAATAGGGAATAGCTGTGAAGGGAGGGTTAGGAGCCTTCCTACCGCCTCCGGTACAACTTCTGGAACAATGACCTCCAGAAACCTTACATCATGAGTAGCATATGATACCGGAATGCAGGAAATATACATCCACCCATCCATTATCCAAACTGCTAGAAATATGCAGGGAGTAATTTTAAGGTGTGAAACAATCTGTTCATCCTCATGACTGTAAAAGGTCCACTCCTGTGGCCTGAGAGCACTGCTCAGTTTACTAATAAATTATTAATTGTAAAAAGTTAAACCCCTGACTGAACCTGTTTATAAAGTGTCTCCTAGAATTACAAAGCAATGGAAAACAAGGTATCAATTTTAGTGATTTAACTTTCTAACTCTAACTGTGTTATATAGAGATATTAGTTTTGTATTGTCAACATTGTTGATACACTGGCAAGAAAAAAGTCTGGAAACACCTACACATGTTTGTATTCTTATTATCTTTAGTTGGTTTTATTTAATCGGATGGTTGTAAATACATCACAAAACACAAAAAAATGTGAGCACATGCAGATATTCTTCCACCCTGTGCTGGTTGGACAGTGTTCATGAACTCTTAAAGACCAGTTCAGAGCTGGTGACTGAACTGGCCAACCAGGAGGAATGCAAAATTTCTCCTGTGTTTTGGCATTCATTGTTTACATTTCGGTGTAGAAATCCAATAATGCCTTGGTCTTTCCAGGTGGTAACATTATGCATATATATTTATATTTCTGAGAAGTCTCAAATTTGCTTGATAAGATAAATCATCTGCCACAGTGAACATCATGATGTTCATTGTTTTGTCATTGTTTCTGACATTTCGGTTCAGTCTGTACTTACAAATGTGTTCCCACAGAAGGACAGTTCAGTTCAGCGCTGATGAAAAAACAGACCTACAGTATGATGCCAGGTTTATTTGTGTAGCCAAACAAATCATAAACTAGTCTCAAAAGGTTTTTACAACCTGTATAGTCAACAACCTTCTACGATCTCAACTTTGATCCAGATAAGGAAAACTTATACCAGTATGAACATGAAGGCAAACATGGTGAAACTTTAATGCAGGCAAAACAAATTCTGTTTTCCTACAGTTCAACAATAACTGTTTGCAGGTTGAATTATTAACAGCAAAAATATGTAGTACACTGGTTGTTTAACCATTAATTTCAAGTGTTCCCGTACTGTTCCTTTTGTGTGTCCTTTTGACATCACAAGTAACACAAGTAACAGAGCGAGTGTTCCTCTGCTGGCATTGAGCTTCCAGCAGCAGCTGATCGAGGTCAGCACAGACTTTAAATTGGATCAAGGCTTTAATTGCATTAATGGCTGCTGAGGAGCAAACAACAGCCCGAAGTGCCATACGAGGGATAACTCTAAGTGAATTTAAAACTTTAACATTCAGTTACACACTGAAGCACACACACAAACATGGAGAAAAGAAACATGGACACAGAAATCTTCAGGTAACTCTTCATAGAAATTGATTACTATGCAAGAATGGAGTTAGCTTTTCTGTCACAGTGGGTGTTAATTTCTACCAGTTGATTTATTGTAAGAAATGAAGCTCTCCCACATGCACACAAAACTAACAAACACACCTAAATCTTACTGCAGTATGTCCTCAGCTCATCCACCTACTAATCCATAGTGTGAGGTGTAATTATGTGTTTACATCACACAGCTGAGCACACTCAGACAGACTGATCCAGAGATCAGACTGTTATGATAGACCTGTGTCTTCTACATCCACGTCTCAGGCTATTTGTTCACACATCGTATTTTCTGATGTGACTTTTTTCACATTTTGTAGAGATTGTTCTGAGCTGTGATCTCCTCCTAGAAATAAGTAGCACCTAACCTGAATGAACCATCTGCAGCAAGTACAGTATGTTAACCCTAAAAAAATTATTCTCAATGCCACGGAAATCTGAAAGTTGAATATGTGTAAAGAACACTTAATTTCGTTGTGTTAAAAAAATCCATCAGACAAAAAAACACCACATACCCCATTGCGCCACCACACTCAGCAAATGCATTTCACATGACTTTTATTTATTTTTACGTAAGCATTTGATACAGTTATTTATTATTTTATATGCAAATCCATTATTTGATTGATGCACATGCAGCACGAAAAACTGCTAAACAGGAAAAGACACACGTAGACCATGTTTTGGTTGTGAGGAAATCATTGATCAGGGGTTGAAAGTGCACTAGTGTGACACAGAGTCACTGTGTGCTGACAACAACGATGACACTACTTAAGCAGTGTGAACCTAAGTTATTTTTACCATTTCCACTCCTTTATTATCATGAGGACACTGAGGTCATGTTCCTGGAATTTTTTCTCTGAATTTTGAGACTACAGCAATATGTGGGAGTGTTTAATGGTGATAAAACCATTTTTACCATTTCTGTAATTTTCTTAGATGCTTCCTAGAAAGAAAAACATATTTCTCTTTACTGAAATAAATTTGCAAGACACTTATTTGACAGAGAGTTTGGTTAATTTAGTTAAGGAGCAGTTGTTGATTTCCATGTAAGAACTGTTTAATTTAAGTAAAACTTCTACAAAACACACAATCAACACTGTGTGTTCTGATATCTGTTGTTCATACCAGCATAAAAACCTTCCCCATGTGGGTCCCTGTCTGTGGCAACACTGTGGTAGAGTTGGTTGCTGTCTCACAGCTAGAAGATGCCCGGTTTTTCTGGAAGGCTTTTCTGTGTGGAGTTTTCATGTTCTCCTCATGTGTTTCCTCCCACAGTCCATAGACATGCAGTTTTGTTCATTTGTCTCATGTCTCTATATATCAGCCCTCGGATAGACTGGTGACCTGTCCCAGGGCGTATTCTGCCTTTTGCCCCACTGACAACCAGATAAGTGGTTTTAATAATGGACGTATGATCGTCACAACATAGAGACAGTTGGTGTATAATTTATCACCCAGCCAAATAAATTGAATATGAGGAAATTCAAACATTTTATTAGACCCTTTGTGTTGTCGAAACCTCAATATTTGTAAAATCCTGCCTACAGTAATTATGTGCTGCTGAACATGAGGATAGGTATTTATAGCACTGACGTTATAACACGTTGACAGTCAACTGCTTATCTTTTCATTTGTTGAATCATCTATTAAAAAACATTTGTCATCGTTGTATTACAGCCTAAAGGACTTGTATGTCCACATGTGAAACCCCCTGGAGGCACACGGAAATATTTTCACACCTACACTAGGGTTGTGTACTTTCTCAACAACAGCAAGTATATGAAATAGCAAATACTATGAAAACACAACACACCCAGCGATTGGCACATTGCACCTGGAAAGATGGAATGGTATGGAAACCCAATCCCACCCATGGAAAGTATGTTCACTCACACAGCAATTTATAGTCTAGCAAAACAGGTACTGTACACACCATGTTTGTGCTGTACTTGTTTGGTTACACTAGATGGGAGGTGTAGTATCATGGATTGCATCTAGTTCCACGGCAAACACTGAAGGTGTGGCTCCGTGCAAACAAATGCGTTCCAAGCAAAGATTTTTAAGTCCAATTCACGGAGACCACGAAGGGTCTTTTCAGGTCTTTTATAGATCAATCACACAATAACACCATAGGAGGTAAAGTCAGTTTGACAGAATCAGTCAGGAACAGAGTTCAGAGGCACAGACGCCGCTGTGGTGCCTCACAAAAGCCAAACACAATCTTGTAATGAGTGCCAAAATGCTAAAAAGAATATAAACACACTGATCACTGAACCTGAGAAGGAGTTGGTGAAGTGTCCTTGTGGGGTGCTGACTTTCATCTTTTTTCTAGATGTAGGGAAAAACAAATGACTGAAGTCATAACAATATTTTGACATGACACATGAAGGCATGGACTGGTTTTCATTACCATAGGAGATTTTGAGATGAAGAGAGGCGCTGAATCAACAGCTGCATGTGGTAAAAGAAGACTTACATGATTAAATATTTTTTCATTAACATCAAGTTCTGTAGAAATTTCTATGAACCTGTTTTCTGGTTGACATTCTTGGCGTGTCTCACCCTGTGGTGCTCCCGACAGCAACATCTATCACTACCCACAGTGCCAACTACAAGAGACAGGCCTCTCCTGCTGGCATCTCACTGCATAATCCTGATTACACAAGTACAGTAGAGTTTTTAACAAACAGACATTATCAATTTGTCTTGCATCTGTCAGAGGTGTGGTTTAGTATTTTCCCACCTGTCTTACAATGCTAAACTGTCTCTCAGGTTTGAACTATTTATCCAGGTCAGTGTGAACGTAATAATTCTTTCATTGTATCTAGGAAAAGATACTGACCGTGTTTTAGCTCAGTTGATTTCTGCTCTGAGCAGTGCTTACAATCAAAATCCAGATTTCAGTCTTTTTAAATAAATTGTTCAGAATAACACATAGCTCCCGCAGTGTTGTAATGCTTGTAGTTAAACTTTGAGAAACCTGTTGTTAGCAATAACACAATCGCGGAATTTAGTCTATGTTTTTTGTGCATTGTGCGGAGCAGAGTTGTGTATTATTGAAGAACATGTAAGTTTAGTTAGTTGACAGATTATGTTGAAGATTTAAAGCTAAGCATATAAATTATTCATTCACAAACATATGAACGTGTGAACAAATCGAGTGCTGTCTTTTTGTTTTCACACATGAACTGAGTTTATTTGACCTGCATGTTGCTTATCACAGTTATGACGAACAAGGACAATGCTGCAACAATAGATAAAAGGAACAAAAAACAACACTGGCACTCAGTCATGGTGGCTGTAGGTTCAATGAAGTGTGTGTTAACGTGTTCTGCTTCACTGCAACATCCGCTCATTGGTGGAAAAGTAAAACAAGCCACATGTAGAGTTAGGTTTTTGGTGGAAATGTGCTGTGCTTGTGACACCGATGAGCAAAACCTGAACAGGATGGTTAGTCTTGCTTTGTTCATACAGTATGTACCACACATCAGCACACTGAGAAGACATGAAGGTATAAAGATGTGTCATGCAAATTAGAATTCTATGCATCAGGTGCAATAATATTTATAATGTGTCCCAGTAGGACACAGCCAAGTCAAAGATAACTCTAAATAGCTGTAGTGCCACAAAACAAATATTTGAGATATGTAAAAGCTGTAATTAGATTGGCAAATGAAATGAAATTAGCAGGCGTACACACTCACAGTTCTATTCTAAGTACAGCAAAACTAACCATTACATGCTTAATCAGCTCCTGCAGGTGGTAATGAATAACCTCAGCATTCCACGAAACTCTTGTGTAACAACCCTTAGTTCTAATTCCAGAGAAGCACTGTCCTGCTGCCAAAACAAAAGCGCAACACATGTGCATTATCTTGTTCTTTTGAAGTAGTGTGGCTCAAAATATGAGATTAGTTGCATGTACACGTTTATTAAATATTATCAAAATAATATTTTTGTTTAAATTCCAGAACTGCTAAAGCTTTGTATGCCTGCAAGTCACATTTTCTTGATTGTATTATTTTGTGTAGTGTGTAAAGTAGTGTTTCCCCATGACTACAGAATCAATCCTATTCAATGCTTATTTTAAAAAATGCCAGTAATTCAATAGTGAATCCTTAAATAAAAGTTGCTGTACTGATCTTTTCCAGTGAAGTCAGCTGACCTTCCAAATAAAGTTTACCGGAGTAATCGTGACCTTAAACTTACACTGTAATTTCCAGAGGCAGTTCTGCACATTACTTTGACACCTTCAGTTAAAAGGCAATGAAAAAAATGAGGAAATGAACATATCCTGAAATGTGCAGATGATGCACAAACTATGCAGGAAAACTGGTTGATTAACATTTTGTAATTATGACAGAAGCAACGATTGTGGATCACATTAACTTAACAGTGTTACTGTTTCTAAAGTTATTCACAAAAAAGATCTATTTTGAGAAGTATGAATTTATTCCAGTCAACAATTGCAATATATCATCTTAAAACTCAACATATATGACTAACAAATCATATTAAGTACCATCTTAAAGGCTCACTGTAAAAACAGAAGCATTACATTACAGAAAAAGCTGATTTTTCAAACTGATTCAAAGAAATCTATAAATGTTATATACATTACAAAAAATAATTCTGATAAGAATATGAAATTATTTATAAGAATTTCAAGGCAGTGTAATGAAAGACAGTATACAGCTACATGAAAAAAAAGTGAACTACTGTCAGTTTCCTGGTTTTCTGCATAAATTGGTCATGAAATGTGATCTGATCTTCACCAAAGTCACGTATCTACAAACAAAAATATTTCTAGGCTGATAAAACATGGTCACGATCTTTCGTGTCTTTATTAAACACACCCATTAAACATACAGAGTGGTGGTGGAAAAAGCAAATGAAAGAGTGTTTAATGACTGGTTGATCAACCTTTGACAGCAGTAACATCAAGCAAACGCTTCCTGTAGCTGTGAATTAGACCTGCGCAACATCCAGGAGGAACTTTGGACCACTCTTTCTCACAGACTCCTTCAGCTCAGCCATATTTTTAGGACGTCTGGTCTGAACAGCTTTCTTGAGGTCATTCCACAGCATCTCTAAGCATCTCACAACTAAGGGGTTGTGGTCTGGGCTCTAACTGGGCCATTACAAAAGGTGCATTTTGTGTCTCTGACGCCATTCTGTAGTAAATTTACTTTACTTTGTTTAGGATCATTGTTCCGCTGCATAACATAACTTCTAGTGAGCTTCAGCTGTTAAGACAGTCACCGTGAAATTATCCTGTAGGATACGTTGACAAACCCAAAACCATGACGCTCCCTCCAGATGACTCACTTTTTCTTTCAACTGTATATTTCACCAGTGTTTCGACCAGACAGAGATAATATTTTGGCCATTATTTTGCTTTAAATATAGAAACCCACTTTTATACTTCATATTCTGACAAAGGAAAGTCATTTTGTAAGCAGATATACTTAAAGCAAAAGTCTCAACTCCTTAACCAAGGAACTGCTGCAGGTACAGTGAACAATGACTTACCAGGCAGAATAATAATGAAGCTAATTTTAATCTTTACACTAATATAAGGTTTCTATTTGTACTATTTGGTGCTAGTTTGGAAGGTGAATTTGTGTTTGTGTCAAAGAAAAATGCCATCAGTGTCATAGTTTAATAATCAAAATTCCTAGGCTACTACGTGACATTGAAGACTGCAAGGTGGCGTAAACTCGAATGCCAAACTATCTTCAGGCA
Source organism: Ctenopoma kingsleyae (assembly GCA_032353495.1). Lineage (NCBI taxonomy): Eukaryota > Metazoa > Chordata > Actinopteri > Anabantiformes > Anabantidae > Ctenopoma > Ctenopoma kingsleyae. The sequence continues at coordinate 10,659,709 of JAUBNQ010000008.1, read as the reverse complement.
CAGAACTGACATATTCAGTAGCTAACATTTACACAATATATATATATATATATATATATACATATATTTATTTTCAGTGGAAAAATCAGATTTGTTTAGGAAAATTAGGAAAAGCAGTTTCAGGATTTTAGTGTTGTATTGTTTGAAGATTTCAATCATGTGCTTATTATTTACACACTACTTGACCGTGTTTTTCAGTAGTTCCATCTCATTTTGCTCATGGTACAAAATTTTTAAGTTCAGTCACTAGAAAACTACACCAGGAAAATGATGAGAGTATAAGTCATTGCTCAGTTAAAGCAGACTTTGTAAGTGCTTCACCCCAAAATCACAATGTGAAATGGTCTGACATACTGTACTGATATCAAAAACAAAAGAGGTATTTTTTATTCATGCAGGTTTCCAGCATCCTTTCTCTCCCTTTATATGGAAGTTTTCAAATGTTAAAGTACCTTTGTAGTGCCTTATGTTTAGTAGTGTGCTATGTGCATGAAATGGAGCTGTTCCAACTGTACTGTGAACTATGTCTGTGTATACTGTACTGTACACAGAAGGAAATTCCCTGAAATGAAGAGGATGTTTTGTTTTGTTTCCTTCAATTCACCCTTTTATGGAAAATTACTCCCCTACTAACCCCTATAATATGCAATTTATCTTGCAGGTCTGTGCACCCCTCCCTCATTGTATGTAGTGCATACCATTCAGCCATTTGTACTTCTAGTTTACTAAACAGACCTACAAAAGCCTACAATTCCCTTTATTATTTCCCCAAGCAGTGTTACATTTTCCCACCCTCATCCTGTGCCTGAAGTGCTGTTTTAACAGGAGCTTGTCTGGAGGTTGCTCTCAGTGAGGATGGAGGTAATGGTGGAGGGGTCATACAGGCTGTCGTCGTCATCATCTGAGCTGAGGACTGATGAATCCAAAGCTGGGCGCATTGCTGCCTGAGTTTTTCTCCTGTAACGCATAACCAAAACTTGTTACAAATGAAAATATGTTATATATTATTTTATATTTACAGATTCTGATACTGTCACTCATGTTTTTTAATGTGTATTTTTTCACTATTCTGTTTGCAGATACAAGAGTGTGTGACACAAAATGGCAGTTATTGTTCTCCCTCTGCTGGCAAGAGATGGGAACAACATGCATTTCTTTGCTACGTGTGGAAGCATGTCTGGAATTAATTTCCCCTGTGGTACATGATTAACACTGTAAAATACTGCACCTCAGGGCAGCTGTGTGAATCTCTAACAGGTGTCTGTAATTCTGAATAATCTTGGCTCACTGGTAACGTCATTTACATGCACTTTTCTTTATTGTATGACATAAGAAAGAGGGTTGATGTCTCTCTCTTAGTCACACTGTCAGACTGTCTCTCTCACACACACACAGACACACACATGATAATCTGGCTGCCAGGAAGTGTCTTGCATAATTGCTACCAAAAGCTCACAGTGAGTAACAAATTGGATGAAAAACAAAAAATTGACACAAAGAGAAAGCTATGCTTACTTGATCTCAGTTTCCAGTGCGGTAACTCTGGCCTGCAAGGCTTCTTTAAGCTCCATCTGTTCCTCCATGTCTCTCTGAGCTTTTCTCCTCAGTCCATCTACCCTTTCCAGCTCTGTCTCTCCTTCATCCACCTGCCTTTTTAGAGCCTTCACTCTCAGAGCGAGCTACAACACAACAATTGATTGTATACTGTACAGTAAGTACTGTACACACAATGTGTTGTCACATTTATCACAGAATGCACTTACTGACATGCAGTAGATGCTGAATGTGTATACCTGGTCTCTCTGTTCAGTATGTATTTGTCTTTCCTCATCCAGCATCAGGTTGAGTTCTTTTAGTTTCCTCTCCATACGTCGCTGAGACGCCAACACAGAATTCTTCTCCCTTATTATGCAAAAGTAAAACAGCATAAGAAATGTAATAATGTTAATGAGTAACTCTGTCCATCTCAGCTAAAAGATGCCCTTGAGGAAGTTATTTTCCATCTTATTGCTCACATCAAGCTGCTAAGTAGCAATGTGTGGATGTTTGCTTTTGCATTTATGTAACTGTAAGTAAATTCTACAGAAATAGAATGTTTTGGAGAATAAGCATGATTTCTAACACACACACTTCAAGACTTAAGGACGAGTTCACACTCAAAGACTGTGTCCATCACTGATCACAGATATCTAGTCTATGATAGTCTGGAAGTGGAGTGTGGGCAACATAGTCAAAGACTGATCAGTAAGACTGGAAGTTCTGACAGTGGACAATATCGCAAATACTGAGCCAGACCGGAAGCATCTACATCGAACAAGTCATTAACACCCAAATCACAGAAGCAAACTCTCTCTTGTTTGGTAAGCACAAGCCATAAATAAGTAGAAGAAAGAAAGCAGACCAAGTTTACAGCTGTAAAACATTACCTCTATCATTTATATTTTAGAATTTTGTTTTAGGAGATAATGCTAACACTCAGGTTTCAAAGCGTAACTTATAAGATAAATGAAAACATAATGGAATCATTAGTAAAATATAATCAACAATACCTTTCCTCACTACGTAGTTGTTCTTCCAACTCCTGGATCTTGTTCTCCAGCTGGGAGACCCCTGCTGAGGATCGAGACTGACCCTCCATGTCAGCCACGCGACTCCTCAGTTCTTTCAGCTGCAGGGACACACAAGGAAAAACAACAATACTCTAAAACTGGAGGGTAAGGGTTTCACCTAATGCTGTATTTTGAATTCAAGTGAAGATGCAGGGGTGCAGAATCTTAAATGTCTGTTGTAAGACTGAAGACTTCAGTTTGATTATCACAAATGTCAATAAACTCAGATATGACATATATACACACATGTCTTTCCATGGCGTTCTTGTCCAGCTCCAGGTCCTGTTTGGAAGACCTCTCCTGCATCAGCTCAGAGCGGAGCTGGTCGATCTGGTCTCTGCTCCTGGCCACCCGTTCTGTCAGCATCTCCACACTGCTTTTCTCCTCCTCCAGCTCCAACTCCATATGCTTCAATTTGTCCTTATGGAGCCAAAAAGAGATCAACTTAGTCAGGAGCTTAGAAAGGAGACACTGTGTAGACTTAGCTCCAGTGAGAGACTTGGTGTGTGGAGTGCACTCTTAATCAGTTCTACTGAAAACTCAACAGATAAACAGGTCACATAATGCAATATATTTAATTCAGTATGTTTTCTTCCAAACACTTTTACAGTGCCTTTATAAAGGTTGTGTGAACTGCTTATTATCTTGGTTTTGATGGTTTGTGCTACTTCAACATCACGCTCGCTGAACTGGAGACAATAAATATTGCAGAAAAATACAACAAATATACATCTATATATGAACTAATCATCCTAGGAATGTAAACTGGAGAGAACTATCATTGTTTTTTGATACAGTATTTTGACATATATACAGTGATACAGTATTTTGCATATATACATGCAGTACATAAGTATAATCTAGCAATAAATATGTCCAAAACATGTCTGTCATGACTGTCTTACTAACAATGTACGCAGAGCAGAACTACAGCATTAACAGCTGAGAGCCCTGTAGTCATGGTTCATTCTCCCAAATGGTTTATTTTCCCAAACCACAAGGCAAGCAGATGCACATATTTTACCTCCAGGATGCGAATCTCCCGAGTTTTCTCGTTGTGGCTGTTTTTGCTGGCCTCTATCTCTCCCTCAAGGTGGCGCAGTCTGTTGGTGAGAAGCTCTTTATCCAGCTGGTGGTTGTCTCTCTCCTCACAGACAAGAAGAAGCTCCTTCTTCTGTCGTGACATCTATTTAGATTTATCAAAATATTAAGAAACAGTAAGGCCAGACTAGGTAATCACAATGAGAAAATGATGTGCGTTGTCAGTAATGCATGCAACATGAATATTATGGGTCAAAACTATTGCAAACATTCAGGCCAGACCTGATTATAATAATAAAACCAACAACAAGACCAAGAAAGACAGTAAGCATACACACAAACTCTCAAAATGAACACTTAAACACGCACTTCTTCCTCTAGTCTCCTTAAATTTAAATGGCTTCTTTCCAGCTCAGTCTGAGCGTTGTTTCCATTACGGTGCACCTCCTGCATTTCCTTGCGTGCTCTCTCTCTCTGCTCCTCCAGCTGAACCTTGAGAGCCTGCATCTCCTCTCTTGAGGATGTGGTCAGAGACTCATACTAACAAGGAGAGAGGGGACAAACCAAAAAGCACAGGGTGACATTTTAGTTTATCACTTTGTATATCATTTGCAAATGTGCAGTATATAGAGGATGCTTCTTACTTCTTTGTTGAGTTTTTCCACAGCTCTCTCATGCTGTCGTTTAGTCTCTTCCAGCTGGCTGACATTCTGTCTGAGTGTCTCTCTGTCTTTTTCTATTTCCTCTAGGCGCAGGCTGAGTTCACGGTTCTCCTGGTTCAGTCTGGACATTTTTCTCTTGGCCTCATCTAGCTCAGATCTCAGGCCCCTCACCTCAGCGTGGAGGGCGAGCTCTGCCTCTGAGCTCTCTGTGGCATTGGTCTGAAGCTGCTTCTGTGGAAACCACAGAAGATGTCCAATTATGATTTATGTGTCTTGTGTCTACTACTTTCAAACACTGTGCTTAACAGTGCTGTTTGTGAGGATGCAATCTTACCTCTAACCGTGAAAGTTTTTCTCTGAGACGTGTGTTGTCATCTTTCTGCTCCTGCTGGGCATCTTGGAATGATTTAAGGTCTATCTGAGCTCTACTGAGATGTGTTTTATTGGCTTCCAGCTCCTCCTCAGCCATTGAGAGTTTCTCTTTGAGCTGGCTAGCTTCAGTATGTGCTTCACCAAGCTTCTGTTCCAGCTCTGAAACCACAGATGGGTCTGGGAGCTATAGGCAGAAAAACAGGGAGATGAGTCTAACTACCTAGTCATTTAACCTAAACCCAAACCACATAAATCAGCAGGCAATCAGTCTGGCAGGCTGGGTAATCCGATTCACTTTATATGATCCCTTAAGGGTGTTATAGTCCTTTACTAACCCGTTTGTTCTTCTCCTGTGCCTTAGTGAAGTCCTCTTTAGCCCTCTGTAATTGGTCCTTTAACCTGCCAATCTCATATTTCAGTTCGGCATCTTGGTCCTGATGAGACTTTTTGATGGCGATGACCTCCATGACCTTCCTGTCAGCCTCTGTCCTGTGTTTCTCCAACTCAGATTTGGCCTTCTGGAGATCAGCATTGCACCGTTCAAGATCCTGAACAGAACAGAGAACAATCTGACAGTTAAATTGCTTCATCAAGTTAATCCCCTGTGCATTAGTGATCATGTAAAACAGAGTGTGTTTACTGAACCTGTTTGAGACTCTGTGTGTAGTTGGGTTCAGGTATCTGTTGTTTCATAGTGTTCACTTTCTCCTGGAACTCCTTCAGTTCCTCCTCAAACTCCTCTTTTTCTAAACGGGCTTGCAGGAGTCTGAAAATGTACATATGCATATGATCTCAACAAACTGCACCATATAGAATTTTTATAAGTATTACCTGATTATCTGATCAGTAGCAGTTCAACTGTACAAGTGAATCATAACAAATGACCTTGATTCTCTTTGATGTAGTTAATGATCAAATGAGTAATTATTTAATTTTATTAAGAGGAAATAAATCATGATTCCCTCTTTACAGCAACACACATTCACAGAAAAGATGACCAGAACATGTTGATTGCTACATACAGACTTGTACAACTGCCAGCACAACTCCTCTTCAAAGTTAATGAATTCACTGTTTGTAATCAATGGCGAGAATTAAGACACGAAGAAAATGTCATCTGCTAAGACACTGACTAGAGTACAGCACAAGCACTAAACTAAATGGTACACTGCTATTGCAGTTCATGTACTGTATCTGTATAGGAGAGTCTACAGAGCTTATATTTGAAAGTAGAGCAGGTGGATTCAACTGGATAGAGACATCACTTTACACCGGTCAGGAATCAGAGCTGTAAATGTGGATGGCCTTGACACTACACTGAGACAGTCATTAGAACAGCTAGCCACATCACACATCTGTATATCTACACATAAATGCTACTCAATTAGTGACTCTCACGCTGTTTCATGGCTGCTGGGTGGCTCTCTGACAGAGAGAGGGAGAAACATTGACCAGGTAGAATGAAAGAGAAGAGATGGACACACATAAGTGCAAAAAAATATTATACAGGGCAGAGGGTGATAAAGTCTAAATTGTGATGTGTTTAAATGTCTATAAACTTACTCTTGTTTAGTGGTTCGAAGTTCATCTCTGGTGGCATGAAACTGCTCCATCCAGTGGCTGCTCTCATCTCTGCAGTCCTCCAACTGCTGCTGTAGAGAGCGAACTGTTGTATTGACACGCAACCGCTCAGCCTCAATTCCTGCATGAGACTGACATAGGAGACAAAAGAACTTAAAGCCTAATGTACTAATGTACTCCTACTTCAAAGACATTACTAGGGTTAACAACGTAGATAGATCACTCCACCAAGAAGTAATCTACACTGGTTACAATGAAGAGATCGATCTTCATATGTTGTTTCTGTCCAATATTCAGCACATTAGTTTGAGCATGCCCAGCTCCTAAGATGATTACTTCTCTTTTACATCCTGAAATTGATGATTTACAAACTGTAAATTTTTTATTTAATACAAACTATATTAACTTTTAATAAGAATCTCAAATGTCAAATGCAAGTGAAGTCCTGCTATGTTTGCGTACCTGAGACACCTGTTCCATGCTGCAACGGAGCTTCTCCATGTCTGCACTGTACTGTTCTCGGAGCGCCTCTATCTCTTTGTCATGTGTGGCCACCTCTTCCTTTAAAGCTCCTTTCAGAGCTGTTAGCTCCCTCTCTCTTTGTCTTAGTGTCTCCTCTAGCTTCTGTTTCAGCTGGCAGACCTCCACCAGCTGTGCCTGACAAGACATAATTTCCTGCAGACATAGGAAATATGCACCGTTAACTTAATACTTCTGATCTCTCTGGCAACCAGTATTACTGCTCTTTGTTTGGACAAACCTTGTACACTTCAACTTTTCAACCTGTAAATATGATACTAAACAGTAAAAATACAGTCTTGATAAGCAATTTACCCTAGATTTAAGTCACAGCTTATTTTAACTAATACAAAAGTGCAGTTAATTTCTCCCTGTATATCTACAGTATGTGGTTATACATGTGTGAATATGTTACTATGGTACCGTCTTGTTCCCATTTTCTCGTCTCAGTTCATCCTGAAGCTCAGCCAGCTGGTCCTCCATCTCTCTCACCTGTGCCTCTGCATTCTCCCTATCCATACGCAGCTGAGTCAGCCTGCGAGACAAAGGGTACATAAATATACTGGCTGATTCTTTGAATTAAAATGACTATGGCATACTTATTTGGCCTTGTGAATAAGATACTGTAACTGTACTGTTTGTTTGTGAAACTGTGAAGAGTGTGTGCTGCAAAACAAAGTGAGCTTGTCACTCCCTCTCTCACTCCTGACGAGATAACACAGACAATGACACAATGCAGCTTTTTTCGCTTGCCTCTGTGTGTAAGTTTGAGTGTGTGTGCTGTGGTGTCCCCTCACTCTGATTGTGTTTCATTTAATTCCGTCTTCTTCCGGTCCAGCATCTCCCGGAGTTGCAGATTTTCATCCAGACAAGACTCCAGCTCAGCTTTCAGAGTGGGATCAGAATTGCTAACTGAGTCCTACACACAAGCAGACATGATGAATAAATGAGAACAGTGAAACATAAGACATCAGCTAGCTCTGGTGAAATAAACAATGGGCTTTTAGGAAATGTTAAAGTGGGCTTGCATTTGCCCACCAATCAATATGCATAAGGGATTAAGGTCTTAGGAGCTATTAGCCATTAAGACCTGCCCAACTTCCTTAAGCCAACATATAATGAGTTGTTATTGAAGTTAGATTATTGTGTGCGCACCTCTGACCAGGCCTCAGGGCTTTAAGGATTAATCAGAGGATTAATCTAAAGCACACTCCAATGGACCCTCAGCCCTCTTGATTAGATTACTTAAAAGACATAAAAACTCTGAGGTCACTTCACCAACAACTATTTTTTTTCACTTGATAGTTGCTGCTCTCATTTTGAGGAGCCCTGTGTAAGTATTTATATGTGGAATTGAATGTGCTCCGTGTAATTAGAGCTGACTTAAAGTGGCAGGTTGCTCTCTGAATTTTAACATCCTTCAGTGGTAGCAGTTCCCATCAGACAGCTGAATTCAAGTACACTTGATGGGTCATACAAGGGACTAAAATGATGACAACATCCCAACAATCAAGCAAACATACTGTATATGTCTTAGAGAAACTTGTAGAGGAGAAAATATTTCAGCTCTGTTAATAAACTCTTAAGTATTGCAATTGATATTGGTACAAAAAATATATCTCTATGCTGTCACATCTCTGTTGCTGCTTTGCTTACCCTTCTTTCCTCCTGCAGAGCATTTTGTAGCTCAATCATCTTTCTTTCAAGCTCCCTTTTTTCTCTCAACCACTCTTCCCTAGGGCTTTGTTTGGGCTGAGAAAAAATGTATAAGGAGACACACACAGTACATGGTATGTAAGCAGTTTACTCATACAATTTATGTATCTAACATATGATTCAGTGCAAGAACATGCCACAATAGAATTTGATATGTTCAAAGAGGCCAAACCTTTATATTCTGAATCTTCTGAAGGATGAGCTTGACTTTGTGCTTGATGACAACATCACTTTCGTTACTTCTGTGGGATGGTAAAAAAAGCAGGTAACAGCTTCACATTAATGTAGAAATATATTTTCATGTTATTGTAACACCTGTTTAAAAAACACTAGTCCAGTAACAAGAGGACAACAATGACATTAAGGTCCATACCCTTGTCTCAGGATGTTGTATATAGTCTGCATAACCTGCTCCTCCTCACTGCTCATCTCTGCACTCTGACCCTGATCCAGCAAAAGGTCAGGTGTCACCTTAAGACATAGATCAGAAAACTGCTCTTGCAATGTTGCATTCTGTATGGTGTTTTAAGCTTAGTAAAAATCAGCTGAAACACCAAAAAAGAAAATATCTTACTCTTACCTGTGTCTCAGTCAGACTGGCCTGCGGTCTCTCCATAGCAGTGTATCTCCCTGGTGAAGTCCACTGATTTGCAGAGTGGCCAGGAAATTTGGTGACAACATCCTGGTTGCGTCCCAAGCTGCTATGAGTTGAGGACGGAGGTGAGGTATACGGGTTGGGGGTGAGGAGAGGAGATGTACCTCTGGGATCATGCTGTGAAGGAGAATGGCCTCTTTGCTGGTTACCACCATTAAACCTGTTTACCAGTCCATTGACTGAAGTTGGTCTCTGGTTCGAGTGGAGCTTATTTGTTTGTTGAGGAGGTTCAGGGTAGGACTGACTGCCTCTCACTGACCCCAGTGACCCATTGAGCCCTGCCTTATATGCACCTTCCCACATATTCCTTCCCATGTCCTCCCTCTCCCCTCTTACACCTAATCCTCCATCCAGGTTCCCATAACTACCAGACTTCCCATCTCCTGGGGGCCTAGACAGCTGAAAATCCTCATTGTGGGCCCCTCCTTCTCCATCCCTTTCCAGCAGGGACCCATGGGACTGAGCCCGACGTAGTGCCCCTCCCTGCCCTCCTGCTCCTACATCTGCCCCCTGTGCTCTAGGCTCTTCATTCTCTCTCCTCCGAGGAAGACTACTGTAGCCAGATGGATACTGGGTCCTGAGCTGGACTCCATAGGAATCACCTTTCTGTCCGTCTTTCAAGACCACATATGGCTGGCCAGCAATCCCCTGCACCCTGACTGCTACACCATATTTGGAGGTTGCCTGAGTCTTGGTTTTAGGCTGGGATCCAGGTTGCACCCCGCCAGTGTCGCAGAGGTCATTGATAAAGCGGATCTGGACCCCATAATCCACTGGTGTCTTCCGACCTGATGACGATGTGCTCATGCTGGTAACACAGAAGAAATCAGGGTAAGGACAGGGTGAGAACACAGACTTCCAGGGTACTAACTCTCACCCTGTCCTTACCCTGATTTACTAACAAATATAGTCTGAATTTGGTTTAGTAAATCTCTACATCAAAATCATGTCCTTTATCTCATTACATTACAATTCATTCATTTGGCAGATGCTTCTGTCCACACCAAATCTTAATATTTAATATATTGTGTAAAATGTCACACTCCGTATGTATCTTGGTCACAATATTGTGTGGCCTTGTTATTATTTATATTACAACAAAAACAAAAATTGTTATCAGCCGACATATCATTACTGGACTTTTTACAGCTAGTTAGAATTTTTACGTTAGCTACAAAAGTCCAGCTTCATCAGTCGGTCTATAGTAATAATAGTAGCAAAAAAAACTACAATATAAACAGATTAACAAAACACATTTTTCCCTCAATATAGTCTCCCACAAGAGGGAATCAAACAAAGAATACCTTGTCAAAACACACAGAGAGATGCAGCCTTGCTTTAAACAAACAAAGTGACACAGATTTAGGCAGTGACACTTAGTTTCTGCTTGAATGGACTTTGTCCTGATTGCACTCCATTAGTCATTAACCTGAGAGCACACACCCACATATCACTTTCCAACCAACTAAGCTTTCTCAACTTCCCAACAGCTTCCCAAACAAATACCAAACTTAAATCCCTACAACAGAAACTGTCAGGGCATTTTCATTCTTTTTTCACTGTAATTTCTCTACTTTCTTGTTTGTCTTGAGTCTGCAAACTATCCTCTTCTATTCTCTGACAGTCATTGATCAATAATTCTGAAGATATTCCTCTCCCACTACAACTGATCACACCTTTATCAGCACTAATTAACTGTTGTCCTTATTTGACTCTGGCAGTTCTAGAAAGTCCTGAACCTTTCTGCCACTACATGGACTGACTGATAATGTCTTGAGTTATGTCCCAATGTGACATTCCATCATCATGTCATTACCACAGTATGGTTCATTAAACACACTGCAGAACTATTACAACACTCCCTGCTGATGTCTCTGTGCTGCACCTTTAACTTCCTCACAGTTTTGCAAGGTGAGAGACAGAAAAGGGGTTGGGAAACCGAAAGGGAGGGTGAAGTGAGAGAGAGAGAGAGAGAAACACCCAGCTTTTCTTCTTTTATCAGTGTCTTGCGTAATAAAAATCCAAAGTCAAGTTTTACACCTTCGTTATAAAAGCGATTAGTAATGCAAAACAGCTACAGAGAAAGAATAAGTGAAGGTAAATGTTTGGGCTGACAGTGAATGAAGCGTTATCATTCAAGACGACCTTTAAAGGTATTTGTGTGCCTGTGGTGCGTTAGTGTCGTCTACAGACAGACCTTAGTCCATTTTTTTTCACCCTTTGGGAATAATGGAGGAAGCATCACGTCACAACACATTTGTGAAGTCGTGCATGAACTCTGCAGCTCACTGTTTACAACAAGGTCAAACAAACATGTGATGCACCAACGACCCGAGCTCAAGCTACGGGTGGGTCCAACTCACTTACAGAAAGATAACTAAAGTAGAACCTAAAATTTCTCTCTTTAATTGTCTGTTCATTTTCATTTATTAATCAGTTTACTTTTTTTAGGTTAAAGAGGAAGAATGCATTTCCAACTCCAAGAGGGACAGTGGTGAGGGGGAACCCATCCTATTGTCCCACTGATGTGGGGCAGAAAATGAGGGCAGCAATTCTGAGAATCTTAAAACTACGCCACACTCTTTCGCTCACTCCCTGACGCCGTTTGTGATTATAACAACTCTGTTACATCACACCTAATGTTTTTGCTATTCTTCAAGTAACAATACTCCATATTCCAGCTTCTCAATTATGTTATGTTTTGTTTTTATTTATCTTATTAGATAACTAAAAGATTTATGATCTTTTGGATTTTTTTTCATTTGAAGAGGAAACCAAAAATGCCATTGTATTTTTTTCACTTTCCCTGTGACACTTTATAAAACAAACATGTATTAGAGATTATAATCTGAACATTAACTGATAATGACAACAACCCCTAGTTGCAGTTCTTGTATTCTTTTAACAGGCTACAAGCTGTACAATCCAAAACCTCACTGGCTACAAATAAAAACAAAGGTCTTTAGCCCACACTTGGGATGTGACTTTAACAACAGACCAACTTCTTCAGGCTTGCTTGTCCAACTAAGTGTGCATCAGGCGCTTTTGGATTCTGTTGCCAGCCATGTTACTCTGCAGTTATGCTGACAAGCCCTCGGCCTCTGGCCTCAAATTGAATTCTTGCACAGTAAATTGAACTCCCCTGCTAAGATCCAACAGAATGGAAAATATAATTTGGAGATTACAGCGGGTGTGGAGAAAAATGAAAAGACAGCAATGTCATTAAAGTGCCTCTGCTGAACCATGCTGACTCATGTGATCCTAACATCCCTGACCTGAGCTAAAAGTGATCCAGCTACAGATAGCACTAAGGCTGAAGGTTATCTCAGACAGAATTTATTATAAGAGACAAAAAAAACCCCTGAATTATTATACTAATATTATTATTATGCCAACAAATGTAAGTGTTATGTTTAAAACAGTATTATGCAACTTTACATTCTTAATTCATTCATAATTATATGCACTAACACTTATGTAATATTCAAAATTGGCTGTATTTTAAGCAGGAGGTCTTAACAAGTTTAACTTTAATTTAATTAATCTGTTTAGTGTTTTTTAATCCTCACATTCGAGAGTAATTCTATTTTTATCTGGATGATTTCACATGATTACCAAAATTCTTGTCAAACTGATGCAGACCTAATTAGTCATTTAAATGATAAGTTGACAGTTGAGCACTTTGAACTATTTTGATAATCAATCATTTTAGTCATTTTTATAAGCAAACTGTCACTGTTTTGATGTTCCTATCGCTTTTCTTTGTCATACATGAACTGAACATGTTTGGGTTTTTGACTTAGTCGGACAAAACCAAACCAAGATGTCATCTTGGTATGTGGTCAATTTTAATGTCTTTATTGGGGAAGGTTAATGGAACATGGAAAAAAATCATTAGTTGCCCTAAATGACCGACAAAACTGTGTTGTTTTTAACCGAAACTCTTTCAGCATTAGTTTACTACTACGAAGCCAAGATGTGCATGTTGTAAAAGAGTTTCCCGTTCTCTTCCAGGTGAATCATTAAGTTTTACAGTTATAAGAAAACGAGAAAAGAAAGAGAACTGCAAGTGTGTAAGTAGCAGCAAAGGACAACATAGTAACTCACTTCTTCTCTGTCCCTAAAGGACAGGCATCCACTTCAGGGTATCCTTCCTCATTACATTCTTGACATAAAACCAGGCCCTCATCCTCTCTCTAGTAGTCAATCTCTCTCTCCAGACTAGTCACTGCTCCTCTTTCACACCCAAACAAATGGCCATTTATTCCTCTTTTCAAACACAAAGAAGTTCATTGGCATAACAAAGAGAGACCTCTGTGTTACCAAACAGTACACAAATGACACCATATTAGGAGCACATAAACGCCCCTCCCTTTACCCACATTCCAGACACTTGTTTCCTTCTGTCCTTCTCACTTACACTGGCTGAGTGTGTGCGTGTGTGTTTGTGTGTGTGAGTGTGTGACTGGGAGTGATTTATAGGATTTTATCAGCACACTTGAGTGTTTGTACCTGCAAGACTGGGCTGGACATTTGTGATTAAGAATCGCAGACTAATTGCAGACCAGCACACTAAACGTTGTGACATGTTCACTCTGTGTGACAATTAAATCATGGCACGTCGTGTGTTGCAGGTCCACTCCTGTATTATTACTGAAATTCATGACACGACCCACTATAATCAGCAGTGCTTTGTTGCCTGTGTCATCAGTTTCACCTGACTCTAACTTAATCTTGAACAGCATCTCTGTGAGTTACTCGCCAAACAGCTCCACTGTATTGTCAGGACTGCTTCTATAGAGAGTACATGTCAGGATGTTTTATTAATATATTACCTAGCTTTAAGGCCAAATATTTGAAAGGTGATTACATATTGAGTCTAAAACACTGTGTGAGAGAATAATTTCTCAGTTCATAGTTTTTTTTTTTACGACAGATCCTACAGGTAGCTCAGGGCAGAGACACTGCCTGTGCACCTGTTTTGAAGCGAAACTTCTTTCCACTAGGCATTGAACAGTGTATTTTGCTAGGACAAACGTGACAGCAGAGCTATATAAAAACCATTTATTATATATAGTTATCTAACCACCTTTAGCAGGCACATTTGCAGACATGTCACACACACGGTTCACATCACTGTACCGTAACGTTTGCTGTTTTTCTCTCGGTCCATCGAACAAACGTTAGCGATCAAGCTAAACTTGGAAACAGATATACAATGACCCACTGTTGTGAGGAATGACGACAGAAGTAACTAAAACAAAGAAATGCGCCTTTTCAAAGCGAACAGCGACGCGTTAACGTTAACTAACTGTCTGACAGCTCGTAACATTATCTGTCTGGTTTAGTTGTCTCATAATGTAAAGTCCAAAACCAAACGTAAAGTTACCTCTTTCTCTGAAATGTTTCTCCTGTGCCTCTCTGACACGTCGCCTCCGCTATTTCGACGATATTTTAAATATTTTCACTTATATCCATTAAAGTCCAAAGAGAAAACCGAGTGGAAAAACAACTGCCAGGCAAAATTACCAACAAGTTCATTGAGCGGTGTCGCCAACCTGTTACCTTTTGTCGGGGATGTAACCGTCCCGCCCAGCCTGGCCCGATGGTGCGCTCTGATTGGACCAGCGCGTTGTAATGGGCGGGGCTATATATCAGCTATGTTTTCTATTGGTGGGATCTGTACGTCAACCATTCATAGCGCTTGGAGCATTTAGTGGACATTTCGACGAAAAACGGAAGCCCATATGTAAGAATTCCCGTGAAATAAACAGAGACCGATAAATACCAGGAGCAGATTGGAAACGTTTTCAAAATTTGCAATGAAACACGTACAGACTGGTGCTTCCTTAACTCTCCAGTTTACCTGTAGATGCTGCAAATATCCACCAGCTGGTAGAATATGCAGCAGCATTCAGGGACCTCGGCTCCTAACCTCTTAAGTGTTTAACATCCAATAACACGGAAATGACTAAAATAGCAACCACTGAAAGAGTATATACCTTGTCCAGTTATATTACTATTATATTGCTATACATATATTTTATTCGTGTAAGTAGTCCTAGATTAACATTAAACTAATTAAAAGCAACATTTAGGTTGTTTCTAACCATTATTTATTCAGGATAGTTTTACTATGAGGTTCTATGTCTCTTACATGAACGCCCTCATCACATTCACACGGTTAAACACATTTACACCGAGAAGCTGCCCAGTCGACAACCAGTTTGTCCGAGTCACCATTGAGCATTTCCACTGATGCAGGTGGGGTGCCTTTCTCAAGGGCACCACACCGTGGTGTTGATGAGCGAAGGACAAGGGCTGCTTTTTGCTTGCACCCAGCCATGTGATAGACTGACGACCTCGCATCTCCGCGGTCTGTAACAGGAAAAAATGTTAGGATAATGGATGGATGGATGAATATCGGCGCATGTGTTTTATATTTGTTTTAGGAAAATTATAATTTTTTAAAACTCACTTCTGTTTAATTTTAATTTTGTGGCATTTTAATATGCCTGTAATAATCGTAATTACAGATTTTTGTCTTAATTAGGCCTGGTTAAATAGTAGGCTATAGAACAAAAGAACCATTTCAAATAGCTCACATTCAACATTTATTTGAAAATCAAGTGAATAAACATAATGGAAAAGAATAACGCTTTATGCCATGATAATTCAGTGCAAATATCTTAATCATTTACCAGCTCATACTGTTGAAAAATGTGTAGTAATTATTATTGTAATAGTTGTGACATGTTGTGTCCTACATTTGCTAATTGATATGAGTTTATTGGCGATTGCTCAGTTTGGAGATTTTCTGATTTTCAGTTTTGACTGAAATCATTACAGTAAAAGGTCCCACCCCGCCCAATCCACATACAGTCCCTCCCCAAATTTCAACGACTTCCCACGGTCCGCGCACTCAACTTTCCTCTTTATCTCATCACTTCGCCTGGTCGACAGACTGGACGCACAATTTCACTCTCCGGGAATGGGATCTTTACTGGGTTCAAAGAAAAACTTCCAGTTCTTTCGAGTGTACGCTCTACAGAAGCTACTTTTCAAACTACAGGGATAGTTGTTAATCCAGGTGCAGGGTGACAGCAACACCGGTAAATGATCTCCAAGACGCACCAGAAGTTGTCTGACGGCCAGGGCACGTAGAGACGGCAGCAGTTAGTACAGGACTATAAAGCAGGCTGTGCTCAGTTTTATTTTTCTGAAATCATTGCAATTTCATGCCAACCGAGGTGTGCGTAAAACACATGTGCGTAAAGTTGGAGTCGTTGCGCACAGATCAAAGTTAGTTCTAGAGGACGACCTATGCATAAACGTGTAAAACACCACACCTTTGTTAACGTTAACATCTGCGATAAGTGCGTGTGTCTTGACAGCCATGGCAAAATGGTTCAGAGATTTTCCCATCAACCTGAAGAACGGAAACGAAAGGGTTCGCTCGGCCTCTGAATCAGGTCCACAAACACGACCAAAACCTTCGTTTTCTCGAGACAGTTTGAAAGGAAACCAGCGTAGGGATGGAGGAGTGGGGGGTTTATTGACAGGGAGAAACAGGAAAAATTCGGCCACAGAACTGGGTCGTAACAACGGTGTGTCTGGTGGGACAGTCTGGGATAGTCTCGCACCTGGAAAAGGTCGTAAAAACTCCAAGATCGAGACTGGGGCATCAGATGAGAACCGCCAAGTCAGAACCTCTAGTCTGGCTCAAGCGTACATCAGTAGGATGATTAAAGTGGACAAACAAGACAAGACTACCAAGCTTAACGGGATAAGCGAACAGAAGATGCCTGAGAACGAGAAGGGAAGGTCAGACATTAAAACAACGGTGAGTAACTTATGTGAACCAGCTAATGTCATCAACGTGCACCAACTTATGATCTTCACATTTTAATCTGGCTGTAGAAGCATATTAATAGTCAACATTTTGTAAAGTGCAAAAATCAAATTTCATTGTGGGCTTGAGGTTAGAGCTTCCTTTGTGTTTTCCCTTCCCACCTCAGTTCATAACACTGTATTCACTTTCCATGCTCTCTAAAGAATACAGTGAAGTTTCACTACATTGTGTCAGATCAAACAGACAAACACAATGTACTGACCTCTTTGCACAAGTATTTCCGCCTGTTTCTCGATTATTTGTCACTCAGTAATGGACACCACACAGACAGAAAGCATCACGTCCCTCTCTTATTACCTGTTATGTTGTTTGTCTCCAGGTAAATGTAACATATAAGTAGGTTTCAGCCCAATATCGTCTTTTCTTGCTGGTATTTTCCTTCTCACAGCTGATTATCCTTGAGGACTATGCAGATCCTTTTGATGCAGAGAAAACCAAGGAGCAGAGAGACGCTGAGAGAACAGGGGTGAATGATGGGTATATGGAGCCCTACGATGCCCAGGTCATCATCACAGGTGAGATCATCTGCTGTATATCAGCAATGTTACATTATGGAAAGGCCAACATCAGAATTTCAAACCAGTCCCTCTTTGATTTGATGTTTCTGGTTTTAACCTTTTTTTAGAGATTAACTTTGAAGACAAAATAGTAAAACAAACGTAATACTCCAAAAGCACTGCTGATTATGAAATGTTTTTAATAACATCAATACATTTAAGAGATGCTCAGATCAAAGGACACATTTAATCTTCACACTGGCAGGGTTTTTTTCAGATGTGACAGATCTAATTGTATCATTAAGCCATCACGTGATTGAAATTCATGATCTGTGGACTGTGTTGACAACATAACTGTCTTAATTTGTCTCTGAAAACAGTTTGCATTTCAACTTTCTATCTTATCTTTGATTAACTGAGCTAGTAATCTTAGTTTGTCTGCATTTAAACTGTCTCACATTGTTGATAAGAAGCTGTTTTGAAGGGACTTAGAACCAAGCTAGACCCCGAGTCTCTCTTCTGACTTCCCCTCCCTGCCGGCGGTTACTATAGGAACAGTGTTGTGCAGGGGCAATGGGTGCAGCTTCCTCTTCCAACTTCCTGTCTCCTGCCTCTGTTTCCTTTGTCCCATTCTCTTGATAGGAAGTTGGCCCCCAGTGCCCCACACACTCACACACACACACACACGCATACACAAAATAACTTTATGGTCTCTTATGTGTGAAAAAGAATCAAAAGACCCCCCAGCAACCCTACCAATTGCTCCCGCCCCTTGCCCAATCACTTCCCAGCAGTCAGGAAGTGGCCTGGTCAGCCAGCCAATCAGTGGTTGTGTTGACCTTTTCTTCCTGTAAGTCCATTGTTTGGTCACACAATAGCGCAGACACACAGGCTACCTGTTGGACAAAAAAGAAACACATCATGTGAAATTCCTGAAAATGTAATGACCTGACAAAACAAACACAATGTCCTAAAGAATATAAATGTATTAGAAAAAAAAACTTGAGTGTACCATACACTGGATACAGTATTTAAAACACAAATAAACACACAAACAAACAAAAAAGAAACCGACAAAAATGATGATTTAAACTAATAGACAACTTTACTACAAAATGTGCAATATAAAAAAAAAACTGTAACTGAATTCTATCTGCCAAAGAACTCACTAACTTTTTCATTTCCCATTCATTTTCTTTTTATTGCATCAAGAAAACTGTGAGCCTAAACTGGCTCAAATACAAGAGAATAATAAGAAATATATTTTAAAACACTGGTTCCTCTGTACCTGATGAGGAGCCACTTTATTCTTGAATTTATTGATGTAATAAGGAAGGAAGGAAGTTTTATATGGCTGTTGGCAGTGTTGCCTTTTCTCTTATATCATAAGTAAAAATATTCATCTCTCTGCTGTTAACTAAGCACATGACACCATTCTTCTGTAGAGGTTCGTAGACGTGGCTCCAAAGACCTCTTGAAAGTGTGTGTTCTGCTGGACCGAGGCCAGAAAGAGGGGAAGGGAGAGGAAGGCAAACCTTCACCCCCAAACATCTACGATATACCATACGAGGATGGATTGGAGGGCGACAGTGGGGGGGTGTGGATCCCTGTCACGCGGCCGGAGTCTGATGTCCGCCCTGCTGGAGAGTACGAACTGCCCTGGGAGTGGAGAAAAGAGGACATTGTTAGAGCACTGTCAGGTAGAGAAAGAGAGAGAGGGCTGATGGGAAGAGTGGCAGGGGTTGGAGTTTGGGTGTGGAGGAAGGATGTCATGAGTTTTATTTGTACAGTAATGCCACAACAGTTTTGTGTTTGCTTTAGAGAGGAAATAAAACAATCCTACTGAATCAGTTTCCAGAGATTTGTTTACTTTGGTATCTCTGGCATGCTTTAATAGAATTTTATTATGAAAGGTTGATATTGTCTCCTTTGCTTCCTTCAGCTCAGTTTGAGGCAGTGGATTGTTCTCCCAGTAAAGAGAATAGTTCAACCTCTGGCCGGCAGCAGCAACAGCAGCAGCAACAACACACCCTTAGACAGAAAAGCTGGAACCATAAAACACTCGTGTCCTCCTCTCCACCCTCCTCTTCTTCTCCCTCCTTCCCATCTTCTCCTATTCTCAAACTGTCCCCTCTCACACCACCAGCTCCCTCTTTCCCCACCCTAAAACTCTCACCCCTCTCCCTGTCTACCAGCCCTAATAAACATTCCCCTCCATCCCCTACGTCTCCTGGTTCCCCACTGGATGGGGAGGCAGCTAAGGTGGACCCCAGCCTGCCCCTTGAGAAACAGAGGTAAGGAGGGAGAAGACATATTGATGCACAGAGAAGAGGTGTGAAGTGAACTGCTAGCTAAATGATTATTGTGCATGCCACGTCACTGCAGAGTCCCTTGTTTGAATCCAGCTGGGGACGTTGCATGTCAGACCACCTCTTTCTCCTCATATTTCCTGCCTGTCTATTCACTACACAGTACACACACTATATTAAAGCTACTAATCTTTCTAGGGCTAAAACAGTTTTGTCTTTGTTTTGTCACTTTTTTTTTGTCTTACCGTCATGTAAGACTCACTGTTGAAAAGCAATTAGCAACAAAAACCGGTTTAGAAATCAATAATTGTAATTAAAATCACATGACAAATGTGTTTTTTTGATTTTCCAATTTGCATAAAATTTGTTTTTCTGTTTATGTCCCGTTGTTATGTCCTGTATGTCCTGTGTTTATGTCCTAGTCTGTTGATAGATGTGGTCCCTCTACATGTTGGGGTGCACTCCACCACAACTTGACCAGGATTAGCGGATTGAGGGAATTAAACCAATGAGATGGGGGTTGAGACATTTGGTTGCCTTTATCTCATGTCTGTGCATTAGTTGTACTTATCAAAGTTAACACCGTATTTCTTTTTTTTTTTTAGTTTTTTTCTTCCATTGATCTCTACTATCTGTGTTTGTGAGAAACACTCCTCAGTTTTGGCTGCAAAACAATTTCCCTTTGTAAAAGTTGCAAGTCAATCAAGTGGATTTCCTTAAACATCTGATCTGGTGACTCACAGTGTCAAAGACAGGAACTGCCATCTGCCCAAAATCATACATATAATTTACACTTGGCACTGTAGAATTTTTTAACAAAATTAAGAGTTTTTACTGACAGCGTTAGCCACTGACAGCTCTTTAGATGCTGAACGTAATGGACCCTTTGGCTGAGGCTTCATGAAAGGGCTTCTGTTTTAAGGGAAATCCGTCTTATATTATTAATCGTAGACTTTTGTGTCTTTTCATATGGAACATGTGGGCAATTTGCTTGGAGCATGTTCGCATTTGTTCCAGTCATGTTGTGGGTGTGTTTTGCCTCCAAGCAGCTCGGCCACATACAGCCCATTTATATATGGCTCTAGCCTGTAGCCACTGTCAGCACCACCTTGTGTCCCGGTAGGCCTCTCTCTGCACACTCTGCACAGCCCCTTACATTTTGTTTGTCCATTTTATTTATCTATCTGGCCTCTAAGGTTCACCTTTAATAATAACTCATTCAGATCACAAAATACTGTATGTCTATCTGATTTACAAAGACTGTAAATTAATTAATAAACACATTTCCTTTCTCCCATCAGTCTCTTCTGCTTTTTTCTCTCTTTTACCATCAACACCTATCATTAACTTGACATCTGACTTATCTCCATATGTCACTATGCTATGTGTCACTGATCTGCTGTCTCTCTCCACATGTCCCCCCTCTTCCCCCTCCCTTCCTTTATTGCCTCTCCAAGCTGGTACCATGGCAGTGTGAGTCGACAGCAGGCTGAGGCTCAGCTGCAGCGCTGCAGGGAAGCCAGCTTCTTGGTGAGAGACAGCGAATCAGGAACCAGCAAGTACTCCATTGCTCTGAAGTGAGTGCATGGATGTGTATTTTACATGTGTGTCTGCATTACATGAAAACTGTATAATGCAAGATGCACAGTATGTATTTCTTTATATTGCTTTTTTTGTTTGTTTTTTTTATCTTGCGTTGGTTTGCCACTTCCTAATCTTATTTGTAAAAAAAAACATTTAGTTTGAAAAATGAAATGTTTCTTGTCTTTTTAATTAATTTTCTATTATGACTCTTAAATTTATTTCGGTTTTGGTGCTGACAGTGGCTCTGATAAACCCTGATTTTGACCTGTTTTGGCATTACTAGGGAGCTTTTGTAGCTGGAATTGTAGCAGCAGCCTCTGAGGTGTTAATGCATGAGTATGTGTGTCAGGAACAGGTTCTCGAGGATAAAGGCTGAAATTGTGTGTGCCATTATGTGTGTACGAATGTATGTGTGCATGCGCCTGAGTGCACATTTGTTTTATGATGCTCATTCATTTGAGCATCCACATCATTAACCCCATTTACACATCCACTGAACTCAGAAAATGCACAGCCTCATTTTGAGAGACAGATTAGAGAGAACACACATTATGTATTTTATGTTTCCATTATTCAGCATTTTATAACTTAGCTGTAACTGTAGATGCATGTCTTCTACTGACAGTCTGTTATTTCTAACAATAGTCTAATGTGTTTAACATTGTGTCTTTCTCTCTGTCTTCTTACATTAGGACCAGTCAAAGTTGTGTGCACATAATTGTGGCCCAGACTAAGAGCACTAAGGGGTTGGGCTACACACTGGATCAGAGTAGCTGTGTCTTCTCCAATATCCCAGAGCTGGTCCACCACTACTGCACACACAGACTGCCTTTCACTGGAGCAGAGCACATGACCCTGCAGCATCCTGTGCTCAGACCACACTGAACATGCGTAAAAAATAAACGAATACACTGGAATACAAGTACACATGAGCAGACACTAGCAGAGACACATATAGACATGTTTATGTGCAAATAAGCACAGAAAGACACACAAACTTGTTGCTACATGTGCACACAAACATGCATGCATACTCAAGGAAATGCTGCTTTGTATTGTCCTGTGTAGCATCTTTCTTATGTTTGTAGCTCCTCCATGCACAGCCTAGTGGCCAAAATTGGACGCTACAATAACCGCTGGTCTTATTATTTTAGTTCTGACAATGAAATCCACAATAAACAAAACATAGCACCACAAACCATAGTCAATGTATTTAAAGTTTGAACCACTCCTTCTTCTACAGCCTGGTCTTTTTGCTCCATTGTTTTGTTCATTGACTTTACAGGTTACAGGTTGAAAACCAAATTGATTGTGTTATATACAACAGTTAACATGAAGGACTGCAATCTTCATGAGACACCCTTACACAAATGTGCTGACATCACCAATTAGCACCATGCCATCCAGTTAGGGCTTGGTCTTTAAGATCAATACACCTGATTGGAGTAGATTCATTCATCCATCCAGCATGTCGATCAGCCTATTGAGCTATCTTGAAAATCAGGCTAATTTGACAACCTCTCTGTCTGTTAAAAGAAAGAGCTTTATCGATTAGAATCAGTGTAGTGAGAGTGAGATCTTGTAATGTTACTGTACCTATTCAGCAATAATGTAAGTGTGCACATAAATATGTGAATATCAGGCTCATTGATGTGCCTTTGCTGTTAACTAATAATGAGACCTTCATGATTAATTACTTTATTGTGAATAAACAAACTTGCCTTATCTTAAAAAGTACCTACTGTATGCATAACTTATATACGTATGAAGTGTTGGATATTGTCAGAGTTTTAACATCAACAACACAATGATGTGGGCTGTATGTTCTTGTTGTAAGACATTTACTCAGTAAATAAAGTAAAAATTGTAATAACTAAAAAAAGCATTGTTATTAAAAGACATGCCTGCAGCAAAAGTCAAAGCAGGTTTGTAGGAAGAAGGCACTGGAACAAATATGAGAAGCTAGCCAGAGTCAGTCTGTGGGATTTTCTCCAGTAGCTGTAAAACCATCGACCTGAGTGTGAAATCAATTACAGTCACACACACAAACACATTTATACACTCACACTTTTGTAGTCAGCAAATCTTTAGCACACATAAGCACAGATGTAAAAATGCAAACATAAATAGTGTACACACATGTAGCATTTACTCACACAACACTAAAGGTAGTGTACTGAAAGCCTTGCAAACACACACATAAATTGTCTCACAAAATAGAGAGCTTTATCCTCACAATGATGCGTGAAAGCATGTGTTTGTGGTTACAGTAGATATGTCTCACTGCTGTAAACACCAGTGTATTGGTTTGCATGTACAGAAAGTGAGGGAGAGGAGAGAGAGTGTATGTGGTTTGTATGTGTGTGTGTGTGTGCACGCAAGCATGGATGTGCTAATGCGTGCATCCATGTGTGCACTGATGTGTGTGTGCATACAATCCTGTTGTGCATGTGTGTGTGTGTGTGTGTGTGTGTGTG
>JAUBNQ010000008.1:10606496-10624312 GCA_032353495.1 Ctenopoma kingsleyae | reverse complement strand
TTAAACTTTAAACATTATTGCAAGGTGTGCCAAACAAACAAAAATATCTAAAAAACTATACCTCGGATTTGTCATATACAGAGGAGAAGTAGCTGAAGAGTTTGATGTATAATATGTGCATGGTATATAAAAGTTGTGTCATTAAAAGAGTAAAAACCGATACCGATAATTTCCGATATTACATTTTAATGCCGATATCGGCCTATAATATCGGTAGGCCAATAATATCGGACATCCCTAGTTACAACTTTATTACATATCAATGTGACACTTATTTTCATCAGTTATTTGAATTGTCATTTGGTCTACAAAATCATAAAGAGAGAAAAATGCTGATCATTATTGTTGAACATATTTTTTCTGACAATTTTTTAGATTAAAAGCAGCAAATCCTCACATTTTAGAAGCTGTTATCATGGATTGTTTGGCATATCTGTGTGATACAAATTCAGTCAAATGCCCAGCCATCACATTTCACCCAAATCAGGTTTTACATGTTTGTTTTTTGGTGCAGTTAACAGCCCTTAAAATAGCCAGTTAGAAAATGACAACACTGGTACCAAGTTAACAGTAAGCAGGCTGTGATTATTTTCAGGGGGAAAGTGAAATGTGAGAGGGAAAAGATGCAGCACAGGAGCGAACAGATGCCAGAAAGGTAGTGAGGAAGGAAGGCGGATGTGCAGAACAGTTGTTTTTCTCTGTGCACTCTGTCTGTCAGTAAAATGCCTCCCCTCCTGTGTATGGTGTTGTGACAGTTCTGCCCAAACGTGACCACTCACATAAATCTGACTGCATTCTGCTACAGATAAAGGGATGGCAGACAGGAGGAAGGGAGGGGTGGGAGTAAGAGACAGGGGAAGAGAAGGGAAAGATGGAGTGAAAATAACCCAAAGGTACAAAAGACTGGCAGTTGGGGAGAAGTACAACACGGCAGAGGAGAACAGATAGTGAAAGAGTGGAGGCATGAAGAGAGCGATAGAGACAGAAAAGATAGTGATAGAGACATTCAGACTGGTTGACTCATTCTCATGGTGTCAGATCTTGTAAGAAATCTGTATCAAACTGTGCTGATGTGCTCCAGCCAGCAGAGATGAGTAAAGGCATGGTTCAGAGGCTCTGCATTCTCAATACACATGAATAGACATGCAGCTCTCAGTGCTGGCAGCGAGGGCAGTGGCCAAACAGAGAAACTTAACAGCACTGCTGATTTGCAGCTCTTGAGTGTCTGTACTGCATGTCCAGTGCAAAAGTCTTTTTTAAATAATGCCAACAGAGACACAGATAGCTGTGACTTCTTTGTCTCCTGATAGAAGCAGATGATGGTGACGATAATGTGCTCTCATTACAGGCGGCCTCGGGGCAGACACTGAGGAGCGGTTGGTGGAGCATCTCTTAAACCCAGCCCACTACAACAAACTGATCCGTCCTGCGACTAATGACTCTGAGCTGGTGACTGTGCAGCTGATGGTGTCATTGGCCCAACTCATCAGTGTGGTGAGTATGCACATGTGTAGTCCTGTGTGTTTGAATCTGTGTGCACTTTTCACAGGATGATTCAGTATAATATTCAGCATTTAATTTTGATTACACATAAAAGGATGATATTAATTACAATACGCAGGCCTGCCGACAGGGGGGGACAGACGGGTCAGTTGTCCAGGGCCCACGGCGGGGGGGGGGGTGCCCAGCACTGTCCAGAGAGGGCCCAGAACTGGGCATAGAGAGAAGCGAGGTGAACTTGGTGGCTTGAAGGATCGTGTTGTCCTGGGCCCAGCCAGGACTGTCGGCGGGCCTGACAATACATGTTACTGACTTACCACTCCTACTTGGAGACTTAACTTACATTTAGCTCATCACTCTGCAGAATTAATTTATTCTCAGATTTCATATTTTAAAACTGAAAATTAAGTTGTCCAGTGACGTAAATCCCAGGAAATCTCAAGTCAGTCTGCCAATCAATGGATTCATGGCCCAAGGCCTCGTGAAGTTTCACAGAAATCTGTTTAAAGCAGAAAGAAATTCTGCTAAAAGACAAACAGTGTAGAAGTGTAGTGTTAAGATCTTCTAAGTAGATCCATCAAGTAAATGTAGTGGAATGAAAATATTATAATATGCTATAATATAGCACAAATCTAAAATACTCAAATAAAGTACAAGGAAATAAGAACTGTACTTAAGTACAGTAGTTGAGTAACTATACTAAGTTACTCATGAATAATGGTATTATACAAGCCTGTGGTACAGACATTTGCATAAACCAAATTGCTTGTTACAACCATTTTTTGCAGTATTTTGAAAATCTGTCACTCACATATACTACAACTTGTCTAAAGAGCTGCATTGAGTCACAGAGGTACCTCTTTAATCAAATTTGTAAAGTACTGAATGTGTCTTCTTCCTCTGCAGCATGAAAGAGAGCAGGTGATGACCACTAACGTCTGGCTAACACAGGTGAGACTTCCCACTCTTCTCCTCATCTACTGTCCTAATTTAACACGTAAACATTTTGCCATTCTGGATGTTTTTTACCTTAGATTTCACAGTGTCACATCCAGGTCAGTGGAAGTGAATCACAAACCGCTAGAGACTTGAATGGTAGTCACAAATGTACTCGACTCTGAATGAAGCTCTCTACGTTATTCTACAGTGCACATGTTGATTTGCATTATTTAAAAGTGCCACAGTGTTATCATGCCAGTAGACCATAGCATATGAGGGTGACAGGCGCATCTTACAGCTCAACAATGGTTAACTATCATGCAGTGAGAGACATCAAACAATGCTCATTCCTCAAAACCTGACAGGAGAGAAATTATTTGATATTTATATGTTCATTTTTTTTTACAATCAAAACTCAGATAACTGGTGTTATTGAAAACACATTGCACCAATGCTGAACTAAACTGGGCCAAATGTTTGTACCAAACCATAACGTGACTCTGACTGAGTCGTGATTCTCTTCTGCATGGCTGCATATGTGTAATTCTTACATCTGAGGCTGTAAACATGGTAAAACATGTTTTTGTACACATTTACACACACCTGTTTGAGGGCAGGTGTTAGAACAAGCTACATAGACATATGTTCAATTTGAAAGTAAATTTAGATGTATAGATGAAACAAATTACATTTCTTTAAATATCCATCTGTGTATAAAGCCACCATTGATGGAGTATTTTTGATTAGATTATTTATAGCTCCATGCATTTTTCTGTCTCATGTTCACATAAAAGACACACACACACATTTGCACCCACACTTACACCTGAGCAAGTTAGGATTTATGACATGTAGCAGAGCATGGAATGACCATTTAGTACTGTATGGATCTCTCGCTATCGGTAAGTAGGGGAGCCAAGGACAGCTGACTTTTGCCAAGACAAACTGTAACGATGGTAATGCATCACACTTACTGCAGACGTATATGGCTATAACATAGACGAGCCAGACAGAGCTGCTGATACAGATCACAAAAGCTTCAATGTGGCAATGTCAGTGACTGGCCTACAATACGGACAATATAATACAGTTTTTACACAGGGTTATACAGAGGACACTTGCACACACAGAAACAACCTTACTGTTCTGTAGATTCCTTTTCAGTCATGCCAATTGGTTCATGGCTGGCTGCGTTCAAAAGACCATTAAGCACACATATTAAGCACCTACTGACTGATGTACAGAAAGATAAAACAGGCCTTCTCCTCTCTGCTCCTCTCAAGATGTCTTCATGCTGCTGTGTGATTGGCGAATGAGTGACTAAGCATTGTGTTTTCAATGGCCCTCAGGAGTGGCAGGACTATCGTCTGACTTGGGTCCCCGAGGAGTTTGATGGAATGATGAAGGTCAGGCTGCCCTCAAAACACATCTGGTTGCCTGACGTGGTGCTCTACAACAAGTGAGTCATTCGCTCAGCCTCCTCACTTCAGAAGACTCACAGAAGATGCATACAGGCTCATGAAAGCATGCACAACAAGAACGCATACAAGTCTCATATAAAACAGATAACATTTTAATGCTAACCCCCTGGTGTTTTGATCCAGCTGCCACTTTGGATAACAACATCAATTAAATGCCAGAATTCTAACTGTGTAATAAATGCAGGCCTGCCACACATGACTGGATATGTCCACTGTAATCTAGTCATATCATCAAGCTCCATTACTGTACAGGTCTCATGAGACACTTCAAAGATGGGAGTCATCTATACAAGACACATTTTGGAAGAGTGGTGGGTAGAACGGTTGCCTGACTGCCCCTGCCTATGTGTCGAAGTATGACCCTCTATGTTGAAACGTGTCCCTCTATGTTCCTGGACAAGACACAGAACCACATAGCTGTCCGCAATAAAAGCCCAACCACTAAATAATAAAACAAATAAATAAATACATGAATAAAAACATTGCTCTTTCATTATGCATTGTTAAAATGTGTGACACTTGTGTGCTCCATGCCCAGACATGCTGTTTTGCATTTTATTTTAGTCTTTATTCAGGTTCTTCCCCTGCTGTTAAATTCTCCTCTATGACGTCTCATAAGATTTTCTTTCTAATACATAATAACACAGACAGCTGTATATTTTATTCTGCTGCCTACAGGCTATTTGCTAGTGTAGGCATCAGCCTGTGAGGAGACACACATTTGCTGTTTGGCACACATTGACCCCCATCCACGTTGCCATCCTTAATACATTCTGTCACGTTCACTTTCCAATCAGGGCCAGCACACACAGAAACTCGGAAACCAACCAGTACTCTGATAACGCTGTAATTTAATTAAACACTAATTTACTTTGAAATGTGCACCATGGGTGCAAAGTATAAACTATAAATCTATTTTTAATTAAGTCTAAAAATTCCATTTTGATGAAGGAACCACTTTATACCAGGCAGGACCAAAAGATAAGCTCATAATTCAGAATCCATCTTAGCTGAAACTATACTTGTGTTTTTTCCCAGTTAATTCAGACTCAAGTGCTGCTCTGGGCCGTTGTTAAAATTAGCCTTATATGCAGAATCACATATGTAAAACAACCCAGTTTATGTGTTGTGCATGGCGTGAACTGTGTTAACTGATGCATTATATTATATAACACAAAATCATGTGCCAAGTTCATAAAAACCGAACAAAACAGAACTTGTTTAGTTTAGTTTAGTTTAGTTTAGTTTAGTTTATCAATTAGGATTTACTTGTGTGTCTGTGGGAGGAAAGGATCCTGCAGACCTTAATGTAATGGAAACTGAGTGTCAGCCTACAGTATGTAAATCAGCTCATCAGAGTACAGTGATCTATCTGGCCTTCTCCTCTTTCCCTGCCTCAGTCCTGGCTTCACTAAAGATTAAAAAGATCTTTGACCAACCTCACTCTGGATAAAATGATACCGTTAATCCCATATATCTCAGGTCTTCTTTACTGCAAGTTCTGTCAGTCACTTAAACAGGAAAGATTAACTCCGCATACAGAAGCACTTGAATTGACTTGACTAATTTAGAAGTTTGAGTTTGCAGGAAGAAATGTCTCTAAAAGTGTCTCTTAGAGTATAAATTGTGTAAATAACGTAAGAAATAAGCATTGACCCACCATATTTATTTAATTATTTAAATTGGATACTCAGTATACAGCTTTAATGTTGTCAGTTGACGTCTGACCAAAGTGTTTAATTTGGGTTGAACACAGTCTCACCTGTGAGCTGTGCTCTCTGTTTAGGCTTTTCATTCATTTGATCCCACTTCCTTGATTCCAGTGTTTTGTGTAGCCAAGTGTTTGTGAAGTTTCTGTCCTGTGACACCTTCTGAGAAGTGCACCCCAGAGTCTCTCCACTGTAATCTCTGAATCTGTATTTGTGTATTTGCGTGTGTACAGTTTATGTTTACAATATGGTTATTACACTGGTTATTATTTCATCATCACAAAGGTTTCTGTTTATGTCTGATGATTCTTCTCCTTTTGTCTTTTTCTTTTCCGTTTTCATCCCTCCCATCCTCTCAGTGCTGATGGGGTGTATGAGGTGTCTTTCTACTCTAATGCAGTGGTCTCCTATGATGGCAGTATCTTCTGGTTGCCTCCAGCCATCTATAAGTCAGCCTGTAAGATCGAGGTCAAGCACTTTCCCTTTGACCAGCAGAACTGCACTCTACGCTTCCGCTCCTGGACCTATGACCGCACAGAGGTTGACCTGGTGCTCCGCGCTGACGTGGCCAGCATGGATGACTTTACACCCAGTGGAGAGTGGGATATCATCGCCCTGCCGGGCAGACGAAATGAGAACCCAGCTGACCCCACCTATGTTGACATAACGTATGACTTCATCATCCGCAGGAAGCCTCTTTTTTACACCATCAACCTTATCATCCCATGTGTGCTCATCACCTCACTGGCCATCCTGGTCTTCTACTTGCCCTCAGACTGTGGAGAGAAGATGACGCTCTGCATCTCAGTGCTGCTGGCTCTCACTGTGTTCCTGCTGCTGATCTCCAAGATCGTCCCGCCCACTTCCCTTGACGTCCCTCTGGTGGGGAAGTACCTAATGTTCACAATGGTCCTGGTCACCTTCTCTATCGTCACCAGTGTGTGTGTGCTAAACGTGCACCATCGCTCGCCCACCACACACACAATGCCCCCATGGGTTAAACTGGTGTTCCTCAACAAGCTTCCCGCCCTGCTCTTCATGCGCCAGCCCAGGAACAGCTGCGAGCGCCAGCGACTGCGCCAAAGAAGACGTGCACAGGAACAGAAGGAGGGTGGGCGCAGTGGGGAGGCAGGAGCCTTAATGGTTGGCCTGGGGCTTGGCGGTTCAAGTGGGAATGGAGGGGGAACCTCCACAGGTGTGTTTGGCAAGGATGACAGTGACCCTTGTACCTGCTATGTAAACCGGGCATCCGTGAAACAGTTTGGAGGGGATCTTGGAACTGCAGGAGCAGGATCCATGGATGGACTGAACAGAGTGAGGGAGGGCCGGGAAGGGGGCTCTGGAAATCCTCCAAGGGGGAAACAAGCAGCAGGAGGTCCTGCACTGACTCAAGCCCTGCTGGCTCAAGCTTGTCCAGGCTTTGAGGAGGCTGTGGAAGGAGTGCGCTTCATCGCCAACCACATGAAGAGCGAAGATGATGATCAAAGTGTGAGTAGACAATAATCTGTGTGATACCATTTACAACATTACAGTAACAGTCTCTGTTGCTTCTTTACAGTTTACTGGGCTGTTTGGGCTGATAGTAATTGATACTCAGAAAGATAGTTTTAATTTTTTATTTTTTAATTATAGAAAAGGGCTGAACCAATGTAAATTGATTATTAACATTAATAGTTTATTAAAAATTACTGCAAATTCATATATCTGATTCAGCTTGTGCTGAAAAAAATGATAACCAGACACTGGCACTTTTTTGCTAGGTTTTAAGGTGAAATATAAAGAAAAAAACCAAAATAGTCAAAAACGATTAGTTATACCAAAGACGAAGATTAACAGTGGATTAAATCACTATGCACTCATAGAGAATGTGACTGCAACTCCCCACTGCTGTGCAGCTCTACTTTCTAGAAAACTTGCTAGCTAGAAAACTTTCATCACTCTCACAGCTGTCGTGAGCGAAATTTCCAGCAGCAGTGGGCTGCAGCTGTTTTCAATAAAAAACCTTCAATAAAAACTTAATGTACACTATCTAGTCAGCACCAAAAAGCAGGCAGATAAAGAAAGCAAAAAGGTGGTTATCAGAGTAGATAATTAAGCTGCTGAAGAGCAAGACATGGGTTAAAAGAGGGAATATTGAATTTAAATTCTTCAAGTGGCTAGAAACTGAAAATAATTTTGCTCTGTCTGTTGAAAGTTTAAAATAGGCGAGATATAGGAAAAATGTTCTCAATTTCTTTCCTTACAGCATGACACTATCAATGTTTGATTAAACACAAAAACATAAAGAAAAAATAAAATAAGCAGATGTGTAAACAATGACATTTGTGATAAACAGATTTGCTGATTAAATCAGCCTGTTCAGGATTTTCTCCATATCCATACCAGCTTCTTTATGTGAATCTGTTACCAACTGCAAAAAGCATTGTGGGAAGCGCACATCTATCCTCTCAGTGCTATATCATTTATAGTGACGACAGAGCTGAACAGCCACACCATTTATCTCTGCTATTTGACACGCATTGAGGGACTACACACGAGCATGAGAAAAGGAGACAGATCTGGTGACGCAACCATAGCCCTCTGAATATTCAACGCAGACATGTAATTATAGCAGCAGCATGACGTGTGCATAGAGAAGAAGTACAAGTGGAAAAGCGGTGGAATAGAGGAGCCAAGACAGCAGAGTGAGGGTGGTATTTTTTATTGCTTTTCCTCAAGGCATCTTAGGAGACTAGGCTTCTCTCCTGGTATGAAAGAAAGTATCACAGGATTTAACAATACTCTGTAGTTCTGTCCATCATTGCCATGGTTGGGCTGCCATACTGTCGCCATGCCAACTGCTTTAAAATCTTCCCTCTCTTGCCTCAGTCCTTCTCCTCCCCCTATTCCCTATCCTCCCCAAGTCATCATCGTTGGGGTTACAGTGTCGGCTCACCCTCTGTTTCTCTGCCCTCCATCACTCTCTCTTGTCTCAGACGTCCTTCTCCTCCTCCTTGACTCATGTCAGACCTCATCAGAGCTTTGTGGCTGAACGAGTCTCTGCTCACATTAACCCTTCACCTCCATTAGCCCACTGCATAGTTAAAGGCAGAGAGATACACAGAGAGAGAAAGATAATGACAGGATGTGACTTTCTTTTCCTTACCCCATCCTACACCCCTTTTATCCCTCCTCTTCCACAGGTGAGCGAGGACTGGAAGTATGTTGCCATGGTGATCGATCGCCTCTTCCTGTGGATCTTTGTGTTCGTGTGCGTGTTTGGCACGATGGGCATGTTCCTGCAGCCACTATTCCAGAATTACACAGCCAAGACCATCACCCACACTCCTGGCTGACCGTTCCTCGGCCACAAACTCACTGACAGACAGCTCCCCCAACCAATCAGCACAGCAGGACAAGGGGCAGCCATGGGGGAGCTGGTCTGGGTTTTATTGTGTCTGTGAACTGGAACCAGAACTGGAACTCAACAGCAATCACGCCCATTATCTTTGTAGTAACATTTTTTGAAATGAACAGCAATTTTTCTTGTATGAAGAAAAAGGAAAACATCGTCATACTTTCCTGCAGTTTTTTGTCCAGATGTTTAATGGACTGACCTCCCCTTTTTGGTGGAAAGGCCCCTTCCTGCTCTCCTCTTCAGCCAGTCAGGGAGTGAGAACGCTAGGATTTGCTCTTCATTGAACCTTTGGTCAACCAATCAACACTTTCCCACTGATGCTGACTGCTTAGACACATGATACACCCGCCTTCACCTATGACGTTACTCATTCACAGTATTGATTGATGTCAGTCTGAGCTAATCAGAAAGGGAAGGGAGGTTCATATCAATGCTCTTACACATTTAATTTATTTTTCCAGAAATGCACTACAACAACGAACTGATTCAGTACATTTTATCATAGCATAGTGGCTTGCCACAATCTAGCATTGAGTATATATTAGTACAGTTTCTCTAAGTGTTATCTCATGCAAGGGTCTGTTGTTGATAGAGAGCCCAAGGCGTGGTGTATGATTGTATAGATATAACAAGAATGTGATTTAAATCATATTACACAGCCTGTGATGTGCACACAACATACAATATGGGCAGATTCAACAGAGTGTGAAGGGAAAAAAATACAGGGTACTAATATATATTAAATAAAAAAGAAAGGTGTATTAGATGAAAGTCAAAGGGATAAAGTAATAGATTATGCATGGATAGTAGTTTCTGCTTTGAGAGTTGGGCACAGTAATTAGAGTATAACAGCAGCCTGCTGTGCCAGAGTGCACAGCTGCAGTGAGATGAGTCTAGTGCCTGAGAAATTTAGGAATCTGAGCCAAGATGGTGGCTATGACGTTCTGTGTGGTAGAAAGTGATATATGATTTCACCAAAAATAGAGTCCTGGTGAAAAGATCAGTATTCAAAAAAGTTACATGTAAATCTAAATATACTGGTGGAAGGATGTTGGATTTTATCATGGCAATTAAGCTAATATGTGTATTAATATGTAATTTCACAACTGTTTATTTTCTGTCATTGCTGTGATTATCAGATCAGAGTAAGACAGGGTCTCATTTGTTCATCCTTATTTTGTTCTCCTCTCCTGTATACCTATTTCTGCAGTGGATTATGGTTATGTATGTAACATTAATAGCATATTTATACATGTATGCCTGTGCGTATGTGTGTGTGTGTGTGCCCAGTACCCAAATGCATTATCACATCAAGTCAGATACAATGTTCAGGCGAGCATACTGTATGTGCTTCTCCCCTACCCTTTCTATTAATCTCTGGCAGACTCGCTCCAGCCCTTTCCCCCTTATCTTGCCTTCCATGGACAGACACATTTCTGACATTTATTCCAATTAGTATAATAACCTACATTCTCTAATTCACCTATTCATTAGGGCACTTTTCCTTTTTTATGAGAGAGAAAGGACAACAAGTTACAAAAAACAGAAATATGAAGAAAAGGCAAATACATGATGCTGATTAGTATGAATGTATTTGACTTGAAGCTTTCCCAACAGGAAAAAATGATAACTTGACCACCTAAAGAGCAAGCACAACCCAGATAGTGAGGATGAATCATACAGGTTAGGCAGAGACAAAGGACTCTTTGTGTTGTTAATGCAGAAGATTCACTATAAATCTCTGAAAAAATGTTCTCCAATCCTAAGTCACTGTCACTTGCTGTGAGTTTCTCAGACTTTACAATTGTGTGGCCAAGTCTGCAGCTCAGCTTAGTTCGACTGGGAACTGTACGTCTCTCTCTCTCTCTCTCTTTTTCTGTCTTTTGAGGACGGGATAACCCAGGAGGATCCCCGAAAATCCCAAACAAGTGCAAAAAGCCAGTAAGAGACCTGTGAAAACTTTAAGCTGCATGGCTCCAAATGGACAAAATGCTGCTGTCTCTTTGGCCTCTCCACTCTCCTTCCTTTATTCTCACTTCCTCTCTCATTATGCTCCCCCATCTCTCACATTGTCCTTTCAGAAACTCAGATCTGCTCCTGTGCACACCTTAATCAGTCCAATAAAGGTTGTAGGTTCAGATTATTAAAAGCATGTGTCTGTGTTCCATATTTTTAATCTCTTTCACACACCACACACATACAAATGTAACCTATATATAAACTTTATTACCCACACTTCCCATTAATCTTACACCACAGGATAGAATGAAAGAAAGAAACATTTCCTGGCTTTCTAACATTCAGGCTGGTAACTTCCTTTTATAGATACTCACAAACACAAGCACACACATACCTACACAATCACACAATGCTCTTTTTTTTTCATTTAGGAAGCAGGGTTTTTAAACAATCATAGGTGTAGACCCCCAGGCAAGGTCACTTCAAGTTCTCTTTAGTCTGAGTGTAGGTAGAGACTGTACCTGTTCATGTAAACATTTTCCCTGTAGTGGCTGAATGATTTCTGACAGATAAGTGCATCTTCTTTTATGCTATGTAAATATTATGACACAGATATATTGCAATTTATTAATCAGTGATCTATTTTAAATCCACATTGATCCCACAGTGCAAATCAGAGGCAAACAATCACACAATCACAAGCTGAGGGCTCATTGCTGCCATCTGGTGCCCATCATATCATGTGTTCTTTCTCTTCTTCACTTTTGTAATCAAGTATAACCAACATTGTATTGTTTCAGTATAGAGCACATTTATTCTGTCCAGGGGGAAATTTATTTACTTGACTGTGTTACAAAATACATGAAAAGACAAAGAAACAGAGCTATATTCACATATTCAACGATAAGAGGTGTTTGAACTTGCTTAAACTCCCCAGATTTCATATTGCAATAAATACAGCTTGTAATAAATTGATGGGAATATTGCAGACAAATACACAAACACCCAGCATTTACTGCTCAAGTGAATATCAGTCATACATATATGCATCCATGACAGTATGTCCTTCTCTCCCTGGAGCTTCTGGGATTGCAGAGTGGTTGTCTTTGTGCTGAGGGTATGTTCAATTCTTCTTCTCTTGCTTTTCGTTGAACTCCAAGAAGAAGTCATTACAGGCTACAGTAAGAGCTCCAACCAGTATGATGAACTCAGTGAAATCTACCTCTCCGTCGTTGTTGGAATCCAGGTCTCCCATAACTTTATCTACAGCCTCCCTATCCTGAGCATTCTGCATATGTGAGGATATAAAGAGAATAAGAATAAATGTATTCTTGATGTATTTCATGCATATGGAACCTGTGTGTATCCTGTATCCCTAAGCATGTACATGTGCCATCTTACCCCAAGGTAGTTGCCGAGCTCTGCAGTAAGCATCTCCTTGAGCTCAGCTCTGCTCAGTGTGTATTTGTCCCCTTCGTTTCCAGAGTACTTATGGAAAGTCTGGATCATGAGCTGCATAGCGTTCTCCAGGGTGGAGGCATTCTCTGAGTTGGGCAAAGACATTCTGGAGAAGGACACAATGAAAAGAAGGGAAGGAGATGGACAAAGGAAGAGCACACTATGTCAGTACTCTTGGCTGCAGAATCTGCTCTCTCAAGCATGGAGGACCAGTTTTCTGCTGGATAAAGCTTCACTCTAGCATATCACAGCCCAAAATTTGTAGCTTAAATTGATGTTGTCTCAACGTGAATTTTTAGTGATAGGAGAACAGAGTCAGAATTCTTCCACAGCCAGACAGTTTCCTCATCGGGAGTGTTTCCTCTCTGACAGTGCTTCTGATAAGACTTCAATCTGTTTATTTCTTTGCCCTAGTGAGAAGACCTCTGGGAGATAGGACATAGTGATCAGCCGGATATGTGATCCGGCTAATAAGAGTGAAACTCTAGGCTGGTAAAACAACAGAACCAGTGAAGGAGATGTAACCAGGACACACAAAGGCAATCTGATCTGGCTCCTACTTTAGTTCCATCAGATGGCAAAAAACATTGGAGACAGGTGTAGGTGCTTGCCTTTCCTGAACCTACATCACCTCTGAACTGTGAAACTTTTCCTAAGTGTCAATCACTTCTTAGATCAGTTTCTCTTACATAGTAGACACAACGTTCCAAACAGAGAGTTTTAGCAAGCTCTATCTTGCTATTGTTCAGATAACAGTATGAATTTCACTGTCTTTGTTGCTGATTTGAACAAGCACTATGAACAAGCAGTCTACCCCTCGAAATCTAAGTAAAATAGTCAAACACAATTTCTGAGAGATGCAGAAACCCAGTTTTTCAGCAGTGAAATCTGTTCTCAATATCCTCCTCTCATTGTTTCTTACCTGAATGGAGGGCGAGAGCTGGCCGGCTGGTCAGGTGAAGAGAGAGAAGGCAGTAGCGACTGATGGGAAAGATGAGGAGGACAACGTCTTAAATACATCCCTCACTCCACCCATCCCACTTCTCCCTTCCTCGTTTCCCTCCTTCCACCTGTTGCCCCTCCGCTCCTTCCCACCCAACTGCCCTACCCTAAGCTTCTCCTCTCCTCCTCAGTTTACGCATCAGACACCTGCTATCTGCTGAATGAACACAGGTAAGATCCACCTGTTTTCCACTGCACATAGCACTTGGTCAGAGATAACATACTGACAGAAAAACTACAGCAAGGTGTTGAGTAAACTGACTTATCCTAGCCACAAGTCACTCCACAGGTGCTCTTGTAAACATCAAATGTGGGATTGTTATCAGTGAGTCAGATATCAGTCTACATGGAAGTTAAGTGACTCATTATATGTTTAAACTGTGAGTTTAAGAGATGTGGAATTAGTATGTAACACTCATACTCTGATGAGCTCAACTCACTATACTAACAGTACTTCTTTAGCACAATGAGCAGTGGTCCAGTGACAATGACACATCACTGTTACAGCTCGTTATTCTGATAGATAGATACTTCGCCAAGGCAAAGATCAATGACTTGACACATATCCAAAAGTGCTGAGTTTTAAGCAACAGAAAGAATGTCAGAGGAAGTGTTGAGGTACAATCTTTACTGGACGAGATGGGGATTGTGTCTGATGTAGTATCTGAAGGATTATTGTACTGTAATATCAGTGAATAAAGCACAATATCATCGCAGTATCACACCTGGCAGCCATGCAGAGAAATCCTCACACAAAGATTTTGCAAAACACACAAAAGACAAACATTCTAATTCAAGGAAACATTAACACTTCCTTAAAACACTTTCACACTACAAGCTCCACAAGACATGACATGCATGCACAAAACATATAAAAACAGTTCAGTACAGATGCATTTGTACAGGGAAAAATACTTTAAATCCTCCATGTATCCACCAAACTCAAAGGAGGATAATAAATGCAGTGAGAACCAAGTGGTATAAAAAGTAAATGAAGAGCAAAGATAAATCATAGAAACACATACTGTATATTCATGTACACCTGAATGAACAACATCAACATTAATGCAAAAGCACTACAAGTTGCCATGAAATGTATATTTGAAGATGCTATCATGGTAAGTGCATCTTCATGTTTATGCGTCGTTGCTGCAATATATTGTGTCTATGGGGTAGCACAGTAAGTGTGAACGCCTGTATGCACCATATGTGTGTGTGTATAGTGTTGCAGAGGGGAGGATGGTGCACAAAAGAAAGAGTATACTGCATTTCAGGATCTGGTTGCAATAGTTGATACATCTAAAGGCTGCTGAGCTTGACTAGTCAGGGATGTCACAGCTAAATTTAGAAATCGTTGCTGGTATCATTGCAGCAGTGCCTGTAGGACAATGTCAAAACGTATCAGGGAAACCACTGTACACATACAGTATTTCTGTTGGGTTTTCCAATAGAATTATAATAAATGTTACTGAGTAATTAAATACTCTATGGACATGCAAAAACATGATAAATAATCACATACTAATTAAAGACTGGACACATTATGGTTTTAATATAAAGCTTTTAATTTGAAAATACTGTGAGTATCTTTTGTATAATGATATAAAAAAAGACACATTCAGCTCAGAGTCCTTCAATGTATCCTTGATAGCAGAGCTCTCAAATATGATGTGACTGAAAAAACAGTTGATGTGTTACACAGCTTGCTGATTAACTGAATGAAACTGATTGTGGACTGAAAAGAATTGTACATGATGGTTAGAACATTTGAAAATGAGAAATGCTTAAAAAGTGAAAAAATGCTGTTAGATTTCTGATTCCCCAAACACAGCAGTTTCCTAAGGATCTACGATGCATCTGCGTTGGATTCACTCTTGCGCTGACTAACGGCGTTGGCCACGTAGCCAATCAGAGTGAGGTATTCCTGGAAGCTGACCTTTCCGTCGCTGTTCTCATCCAGTCCTTGCTGCATCTCCTTAATGGCAGATGCGCTGTGTGTGTCCTGGACACAAAGGGATAGATAGAAGCAAACAGTGAATACTGTTAACATGACATCCAAAATGAAATAGAAAAAAAAAACATTTCTACCATTCTGGTGGATTATTTGTTTACACTGAAGGATGACAGAGAGCAGCTAAAGGTTGTGTAGAGTCTTACCTCCATAACGCCGCTAAGCTGCTTCTGTACCAGTTTCTGGAAGGCTTTCCCGTCTAGATTCTCCTTCCCTCTAGCAGAACTAAGAAATGTGGTCACGATTGTTTTAATGGCTGACTCCATATCTAAAGAGAGAAAGGAAGAGAACAGACTTGAGTGTGGGAACTAACAAGTCCCATGAAATGTATTAATATAAAAATGTGTTTACACTGGACCTTCTGTGGATAAAAAGCTTATTTTGGTTATTTACTGCATCATTTGTTTGGATTACATAAAGGAGACATACACATAAATATTTAGCTCGCTTGCAAACAGCTGTCTGATCATTTAAAATATATGTTTGATGGAAATACTAATAGAATATGCTATAAGTGATTGAAAAAGTAATATTGTTCTGCATACAAAGTTACTACAGTCATATTTAAAACTGTCTGCATTTACATTTAAGCCACAAATGTGCTTCACTGTCAATGGGACAAATGTAGTTCTTTGGTAATTAATGGCTTTAAATTGTATTTACATTTGATACGTTTATACATGTCCCCTGAACGTCAATGTGAGAAAGGTGAGACGCACAAGTGATGTCAG
The DNA here is from genome assembly GCA_032353495.1 of Ctenopoma kingsleyae. NCBI lineage: Eukaryota > Metazoa > Chordata > Actinopteri > Anabantiformes > Anabantidae > Ctenopoma > Ctenopoma kingsleyae. The sequence goes on along the minus strand of JAUBNQ010000008.1, from coordinate 10,608,125 downwards.
CATACAAGGAGAGAAAATGGGGAGAGAGGGCAGGATCGGGCCTAGAAGTTTTCTGAGGTAAACAGAGCGAGAGCAAGGGAGTGAAGAGGAGGGTAGTTTCTGAGGTAAACACAAAGGGAGCTGTGATCTCTGACAGTGGACATCTGATCCCCTGAAGCCAGCGGGAGGCCACAGGGTCAGGTTACTGCCTGCTGTCCATCTGCTGCAGCATACCTCCAAACACAGCATAGGAATATACTGCATACTGCGCATGTCTCTGCAATTATCAACTGTAAACATTACTTAGGCACCGAACAAGCACCGATCCATAAATGACTAAACTAGCCTGAATGTGAACATCTCCCGGTGTTATTGAGAGAATCTGTAAGAGTCACATCAATCAAGGTTTTGATTCATGTCACTCACTGACTTTGCTACTTGGACATTACATCAGCTGCCAAAGCTAGTATAAAAATAACAGCCGGATCCCAGTTGCATATGACAGTAGGTGCTAGTTCACACATACTCATTTCGTTTGTTTGTACATTCTAGGTTTTATACGCAGGAAAACATTCAAAAGGCCAGAATGAGCACTTACTCCACTGATCCACTCAATAGACTAACATCTATCGGGACATATTCACAGAAAACATTTTGACTTGTCGTTAATAGGAAAAACAAAGGTGTTAACAATGAAATTAATGATGATTGAATTCAATTTAGCTGTTGCCCCACCATCCTGTTGTCATGACTTACTGGAACATTTGAATGAAACAAACATCATTAATGTTATTAGTAACAGAACTGCGCTTTTCCTGTCGCGACAAAGGCCTATTGTCTATGAGTTCCATAAATGTAATAGAAGAGCTACTCACAGCAGAAAAAGATTAAAATAAGTTGTGGGTTGTGATTAGAGAGTTCCAGGAAGGTCTCAGAAGCAAATATACATTTCTATCATATCTGTCTTTTTGCTTTAATTGATGGTGACATTTTTAAAGACAAATCTATTCTTCCACAAAACACTGAATATAAATACATTTTAATGGAGCTGCTCAAAGCTGCAATAAATTAAAACTAGCTGTTGGTGGTTGTTGCATGTTTTGTAATATGTCTATTCCTATTGGTATACAGCCCACTGTAGTATTACTGTAAAATTACTGTGTATTACAGACTGTTTACTGAATGTGTAATACAGACAGTGTAAAAGGTTCAGTCAATGCTTCAACAACCTAATGTGCCCAGAAACAATTCAGCCAACACAGTGGTTCTCCTGTGCTCAATATTTAGCTTTATATTTCCTCAGAAAGAAAGATTTCCAAGGACACTGCTAACACAAATTAAAAAGTCTGAATATGTGGTGCAGTAGAGTTGATAAGCAACACAGTAGGGTGGGGTGAGACTTTCCCACATGTTTTCCAGGAAACTGTCATGAGTCAGCACTGGCCACAGGACAGGTAATGATGATGGGTTGATGTGGAGTAATTGTAAAAGCTGGTAAATCTCCCATCTGACACAGATGTCACACCTCAGTGCTCAAACTATGCACCTATGTATGTGGCCAACACATAAACACACATAGATAGATAGATAGATAGATAGATAGATAGATAGATAGATAGATAGATAGATAGATAGATAGATAGATAGATA
>JAUBNQ010000008.1:10593447-10606396 GCA_032353495.1 Ctenopoma kingsleyae | reverse complement strand
ATAGATAGATAGATAGATAGATAGATAGATAGATAGATAGATAGATAGATAGATAGATAGATAGATAGATAGATATGCGGCGCAGTACACACATATCTAAGGAAGGGCGACACAGTTTTGGATTAACCTAATTACTGGGAGAGTGAGAGCAGGCGCCCAAAACCTGGATTCTGTTTCATGTCTTCCTGCCACGCCAGTGCACACACACACACATACACAACTCTTTCCTACATACACCAGAGCATGTGTCATCAGCATGCTGTTCATCATTAATTAATAGGTTACTATAAGTGTCCCAACACCTTCCAAGCCCCCTCTACAAGATGAACCTCAGCACAGGAGCAGGCACACTGTCTCTCTGTGTGTTTGAATCTGTCCAGGGCACCGTTCATAAACATCTCTTCCGAGTGTAATGTCAACTACATCAATCAGAACTAGAGACATCAGGGCCGCAGAATTACAAATGGGTAGAAATGAACCTGTAGTAGGATTTCTCTGATAAGAACAAGAGTTCACCGTGTGCCGAACACACGAGAAGCTCTCATTCAGCTTCTCAACACATGTAATCTATTCAGAGTGTAGAGGTTGGAATTACAGTGACTCAAGTATAATGAATGTTTGTGTGAGGTCCAGTACATTGTTTTATTTGCATGACTGGTCTTTCTTGTGGCACTTTGGAGCTTTTCTGGCATTTTATTGGAAATTTGCACCATACACATACTAATCCAGCGGTTCCCATTCTTTTTGTCTTGAGACATCTTAAAATCAAGTAATGTCTCAGTGTTACCCACCATCACCAGCTGCATATGTGTATTATGATCAGATTGTGTATGGTCCCAGATTGAACAATTACATTCTGATAAATATGTTTCTTGTGCAGTTGTGTGATGTGTGGCATGTTATGGCATTAATGTTTCTGTATTTGAGCTGTGACCTGAATACTGCAAAACCTGAAAACCTCTGAGGCAGCATGTTTGAATGTCACCACTAAATTTATTGAGATAAAGGATGATCACTGAGCAGACGTTGGTGAGTAAGTGTTGAAACTAGCTTCAAGGCTTGACGAGTACAAACCAGTTTTCTTGTGAGGCCCACCCAATCCACCCGTCACCAATGTAAACGCTTACACAAGCTGTCAGAAAATGTCGGTGTAATCTATCAGTGATATCCCACACCGAAAGTTAACTCTTGTACTGACCACAGACCCAACTGGGCATTATTGTGCGCTGGCACCCAATAGTTCATGAACATTGATTAATCGGAGTGACCGATCAGCTCCACCCTGCTGGTGTTGTTTGCACCAAGTGTGACTGACTCACTTCCTCCATGAGCATGTTACCTGTCATCGCCCAGGTCGGTATTTCTCCTCTGCGTCATTAACTACACCGGGGTAAAGCTATTCGAGTGTCGCTACCGGAGTCTTATTAAAACTTTAATAATTAAGACTGATAAGAGCAACATCTGACCGCCGTCCCAATGATCACAGCGTGATTTAAACTGTCATACAGTGAGGCGGTACCAGCCCCGGTGCATGACAAACTATACAGCGCCGTGCGTAATGGAGATGTCGGGCTTGCCCGTGTCCCACATTTAAATTTAGCCCTAACTAATCTTGACAATTTGTAGAGCGACCAGAAGCAGAACTGACACGCAGCAAATAAATAAATAAACGTTACTCGAGACTCCGGTTTCTCTGGAAGTGTAAAAGGATTCGAGTTAGATTACCTGGGAGAACCCGATCCCTGTGGCCACCAAGCTAGGTAATGACAATGGAGATGCTCGCGAATTATACAAAATTTATGACACAGTGGAGGAAATAGGCTAAACAGGTCGTTTCTAGTTTGCATAGAAAACAGTGTGAATTCATCAGAATAGGAAGTCAACTGCAATGTTCAGTCAGCAGAGAGAGCAGAGCACAATCGAAAAATGTATTATTATAAAAAAAAAAATAACTCACCGTTAGGACAGGAAACAAAAAGCAAGAATCTATCAGCAACTGTGCTCCTTCTTTCTCAGAGATCCTCCTCTTTAGTCTTTTCTGTGATTTACCTTCTCTCTCTGGCCAAAGTTTTTTTCATTGTCATAGGGCGTGTGCCTGGGAGAGAAGGAATGTGCAAAGAGGCGCAGCTTGAGCAACACAACAGTTTTCAGCAACACATTTTTTTTCATAGACATATCTGTTGTTTTAGCAAGTCTTTATAATGTCGTTGCATTTATGTTTTTTCATTTTGTTTGCACTATAATTTGCACATTCAGCTCTTGAGTTTAATTTTTTTGGGAACGCGCTTTTCTCAACATGTAGGAACAAGCGCACGCTTATGTCTAAGTGCGCATTTGTTCAAAGATTTCCCAACAGTCAGATGTAGTCAAGCCACACCCTGAAACTTAACTCACTTGTGCAAATAATGGAAAGACAGTGTTCACCAGAAAACAAACTTAGTAACAACCTAACAAACGAGGGTGGGTTGCAAATAACACACAGGTTTTGTGTTTCATTTGGATTTTAGTTCCAGTTTTAAACCTAGTTTAAAGTCTTTCTCTGCCAACACCACGCCCCCGGTTGTGTGGAGAGGGATGATGAAGTATTTTTTCCAAGAATTAAACAAGCAAATGCATAATGCTTACACACACACACACACACACACACACTGTCAGCTTTCAGAAAATGCAGTCACATTTTTGCAACCCGTGGGTGACTTGTAAGCACAAGCAGCTGAGTGTGTGTGTGTGTGTGTGTGCGTGTGTGTGTGTGTGTGTGTGTGTGTGTGTGTGTGAGCGTTCAGAGGCGCATTGGTCTGGTCTTAATATTTCTGTAATTGTTTCATAGTATTCTGAGCACATAGTTTTCCCCAAGCTGGCAGATGCTGGTGATACAACGGGGTGAAAATAGAAGAAAACAACTGATAAAAACACAGCATCTGAAGTTGGAACTCAATTCGGGGTGTTTTCCGTTTGGCTGATATCCTTTTTTTTTTTTACTGTATGGCACACAGACAAGTCAGTAACACACATGGAGCTGTGACAGAGTAGCTGACAACACTCTATTGGCTGAACCCCTCATGTCTGCGTGAAAGATGTCCAATAAGCGGCCAGAAGTCCAGAAAGTTGGTGTGTGGCAGCAGCATCTCCAGCATTCATCTGGAAAACACCGAAAATATACCAACATATGTAAACTTCTAAAAAATAATTCTGACAGTGGATGATAACAGTACTTTATTATTATTTATCACAGAGGCAAGCTGGCTCCAGTACATTTAACAAATGTAGGCAACATCAGCAGAGAGGGTTTGGCACAAGGATCTTTGCCTTTGTCACCATCTAGTGGTCATATTGTTTATTTCAAGTCAAGACTCCATGTAAGTAGAAACATGGAATTTTCCATACTTGGAAAACACAGCTCTGTATCCTTTGTTAAGCCTCAGGAACTACTACTTTCACGTCAAAGTGTTTGAAGGGTAGCAGATCTGTGCTCACAAAAAACTAATTCTTCATGTGAAACATTTAAGACGATCCATGAAATGTAGAGTTATGTCCTGTAACCTCTTAATCCTGTCAAAGGCGTGAGTGTAAAGGGTAAAAGAGTGTAATACACTGAAGTTTCTGAAGTTATTTGACTCAGAAGTACAGCAAAACCACATGCATTAAAAACGGCCAAGTAAAAGAACACAAGTAGCCTCTTTGAGACAAGTATGACTAACACTTAATTATATGGTCACAGCAAAAAAAAGCAAATGTGGCATTCAGACGATACCAATTTGAATATGAATCCACCCTTATAAGAAAATGTTTGCCTGGCAAGAAAAAAGGATCAGAAGAAACTTAAAATATCTTTCTGACTGTAAAGTGATGTCATCTTGTTAAAGTCGTCAAACCCCACAAAAAGACAAAACAAGGTTTCTAAACACTTTATGATATCCAGAGTCTGTTAGCAACAACGTAATAACAAATACAACTACTCTACTACTGAAGTGAAACACAACTCTTAGTGTGTCAGAGGAACCATCACTAGCATATGTCTTGAACTGGCCTGACTTGGATCAACTGACTGCATTAAGAGCTGAAAGACAGACAGAAGGGAACGTGAGTAAATAAAAATGCCTTTAATCACTATAATCATGCATTTCCAAAAAAAAAAAAAAAAAAAAAAAAATTTTCATGATTCAGATTTAGTTTGAGCTAGAATAGAAGAGAAACAACAGTATTTTCAGCCGAACTTTGGCAACATTCAGACAATACAGACACACCAACTGCGTGTGGGCAAACTGTGAGCTAGTTTTTCTGGTTTTCTCTCCACGAAAAGATAAATTATTCACTGGTTTCTCTCTGTCATTTTAACACTTTTTGTTTTCTATATGCTATTTGATGTACCCAGTAAAAATGTAAACCATGTTTCACAAACATCACTAACCTTTTTTCCATGATGTGACTGCATATTTAGATTCAACTTCAGGGTGTAACTGGTCTCTGGCAGAATTTATGGATTCCTGGATGAATCACCTCATTCAGTAAACCCCAGAACAACTCAAACCGGCATTCAGATTTAGGATGGGTTAAATGTGTTACAATATGTGTGCACAGTTTAATGTTTTGCTCAGTTCAAGCAAATGCATGGGCAATAGCCTGTTTGCTGTTTATAAATGTGAAGCTGTGGGTGAGACTGCTGTAAGGAGCAAAAAGAAAGTAGTAAATCAGGTATAATTATACAGCCAGTGTTGCAAAAACTTTTGAGAATGAGACACTTGGGTTCACCTCACACAATTCATATTATTTAAGCTAAGCCAATCTGACAGGATGAGCACAACTGGCATATTAGGGAGGCAGTTAGCACTAACAAGCACAAAGGCTTTATCATCCAAATATCCCCACACCTAGTTTACTCTGTCTCAGCTGTATGTCACATACACACACACAAACACACACACACACACACACACAAACACACACATCTATATCCCCATACACCTGAAGCAGCAATCTACAGTTCTCCTCCCTCTACTCCCACAGCCATCATTGAGGTTGCAGATTGCAGCTAGTAACACAAAGTAAATAGTTTACACAGAGGACTGAAAAACTGTGGCACTACAATGGATACAGTAAACGTCAGGGATTTCCATGAGAAGGTAATCCTAGTTGTCTTATGATTGATGCTGCAGGTGTATTTGTGTCTAGGGACTATATTTCAAAACATGATTCATCATTCTTAAATGTATTGATTGCCTCAAAAAATAATAAGTGTGGGGAAAACTCAAAGGTCTTTAAAGGCATACAACAGTAAGACTGTGTCAAAAGTCTGATTTACAGTGTCTCCTTTCACAGACTTTATGAAACAGTTCAATACAGAGAAATGTGCATTATGAAGCTCTGTATGGAACTTTATTTTTACACAGGGCCAACGCGTTTCTGTTCATGTTATACAGTTAGGTCCATAAATAATTGACATTTGTGAAATTTGACTCTGTCCTACTTAAAGTTTCAGCGTTATTCAAGGGGGTTGACAAAAGTGTGGGATTAACCATTTAGGAATTACAGCCTTTTTGATACACACGTCCTCATTCTGGGGGCTCATATATAAAGCTGCTGCATGGCCAGGTTTGGCCCGTTCCCTCAGTCCATGATTAATCAAGCAGAGAGAAGGACCTGGATGTGAAAAAACTGAAATCATGGATGATTGAAAACAGCAGTGTGAACACTCTTAACGTATTTGCTATGTTTTTTCTCTTTTTAATATACAGATTTTATGTTTTTATGGTGTTTATGGAGTAATATGCATTGTCCCTTCAAATAAACTTGAAATAAAATAAACAAAAATTGATTCCGTTTGTCACATTTACATTTGGTGGCTGTTCACTGGAACTCTCAACATGAGGTCCAAAGAGGTGTCTAGGAGGCCATTACTAGGTTGAAAAAAAACCACATCCCATTAGAGAGAACGTGGAACATTCTTTAAAAAAAGGAATTTCACTGGCAAGTTCAACAGCAGCAAAAAACCCTGTCCACAGTGAAGAAGAACCCTTTCACAACTTCTAGTCACGTCAAATACTGTTGAGGAAGTAGGTGTGTCATTGCCAGTACAGTACAGTACAGTCAAGAGATGGCTTCATGAATGTAAATACATAAACTTCACAACATGCAAAACACTGGTAATGCTCAGGAACAGAATCAGATTAGACTTTCACAGAAAACACCTGACGCCTGACCAGTTCTGGAATAAGAATGTTTGAACTGATGAAACCAAGATTGCCTTGTACCAAAATGATCGGAAGAGAAATGTATGAAGAAGGAAAGGTATACTGTAGTTAAAATAAGTAGTTTATAGGTAACAATCTTCAAAGATGTTCAAATAAGTGAGCAAAAAAAGACAAAATGAAAAGTTTTTTCATCACATCAATGCACCAAATTTATTCAATAATATAGTGAAATATAACATCCTAAAAGTTCTTCATGCTGCCATAAAGCCCACACAGTACACATGGTTCTGCATTATGCTTTCTATGTAGCTACAGAATCGGCAACATTTCAGAAACTCACGTTAACAGTCAACCTGCCATGACAAACTTAACCAATTAAACAAATCTTACATTAATAATAAAACTAGAATTAAGGACATTTTAGTGCACAACACGAGTTTTGTACCTGAAAAAAAAAGACATACATGCTCAACATGTCCATATGTCATGTGCCCACAAATTGTTTATTATTTACTATATATTTCAGCATAGTTCTTAAGAATAGACAACATTAAAGCAATATGTACAAACATTCAAAACAATGTCAACGCAGATTTCTCTAACATCGCATAAAATTAGCAGTAATCTTTTTTTCAGCAGTTCACATTTCCTCCACTGTTTAGAAAAAAAATGTATGTTATGAAGGTTGTCTGACACAAAAGTCATGCAAAAGCAATTAATACAAAATAATGGCAGACTGAACCTTTGGTACAGCCCTAATCAGTGAACAGGTAACAGAGCATAGTGATGTCTGAGGAGGAAGAGGTGGAGTGTGTAAGAGTATCTGCACTGTTTATTCTAGAGATAATCAGAGAAACATTCAACTCAATCAAAAAGGTTTAATAACCACCAAAATTAACAGTGTCTACAGAAATGACGTTCACACTTTCATACATTCATAAATAGCTGCAGGTGCTCAGTCAGAAATTTAAAAAAAGCAAGATCTAGGCTTTTAGAGAGTTTTCTATGGAAACAAGCTACATCATCTCTTATTATCTCTTCTCTCTGAAGCCACGCCCCCAACAAAGATTACCTGATTCAGATGCAAGTCCATTCTCTACCAGTGTGTAATAAGGAGTGTGCACGTAAAATACAAAATGTCCCAAACAGTGAAAGCAAATTATACGAAGTCATATGAATGACAGATGGAAATGGTAAAATAAGATCCTGCAGAAGGAATGACAGGATGATAAATGTATTCTTGTAAGCCTTTGTGGTCCAATAAGATGTGTTCCTTTGAATAACCCCTCATCCTTCACAACTCCTCTTAGCTACATTTGACAGATCCATCAATTCTTTCACTTCAGCCACGTCCTTGTCGGCTCTCCTTCCTCCACTCGCCTTTGATTCTCTCCTCTTTCTCTCCAGCTCCTGACACTGAAAACTTTTTCAGGACTTCTCTTTCAAACTCCTCCATTTCTTCCTCTATGGCACTATCCTCCTCCTCCTCCCCCTCGTTTTCATCTCCTTCCACCATGTGTTCCAAAATATCACTAACATCCTCCACAAAATCTTGAAAACTCATCTGGTCATGAACAAATACTCCTTCGTTGAAAAACTGGCTGGTTAGCTTTTTGAGCTCCTCTGTTACTGAAGCCTCCACTCCCGTCTCTTCTGCCTTGGCTAGGTAATTTTGGAGAATTGCCTCAAACTCAGGTAAGGGAACAGGGAGAAGCCCCTCAGCCTGAGCGCAGGTCTCCAGTGAGCTGCAGTGCTGTGGTGGTTTACGGTTGTGCTGGAGGCGGTCTCTCTGCTGGACCCAGTACTCTGGCTGTTCCAAGGAGGGTTTGCGGTGTGTATGAGGGAGACTCCTGTCACCCCACACATGCTCTTCATTGTGGTTATGATGGTTATTACCAGTAAATTTGTGCTCATCTTTGTGTTGGTGAGAACTTGATCTGTCTTTCTTCCAATCTCCGTGCCCTTTTTCTTTCTGTCTACCTCTCTTCTGCTCTTCTTCTTCTTCTTCTTTCTTTTCCCACTGTTTCCTCTCACCCTTCCTCTTCCATTCCTTGTCATCTTTAGCATTTCTACTCTTCCACTCATTCTTTCTGTTCCTTTCTTTGTTATAATTCTCACTCTCCTCCCAATGTTTCCTTTCACCCTTTACTTTCCCTTCTTTATCGTGGTCTTTGCCATTTTTGGTCTTCCACTCTTTTTTTTCTCCTTTCTCCTTCCAATCTTTTTTCTCTAATTTCTCTTTGCCACTTTCCTTGAAGCCATCTTTCACTTTCTTCCAGTCCTTTCCTCCCTTCCATTCCTCCTTGCCTCTGTACCTCTCTCCATAGCCATTTCCTCCCTTCGAATCCCTCTTCTCCTCCTTATCCCTCCATTGTTTACCTTCATTCACTTTATCATGCTTTGCCTTTTTCCAGTTCTTTTCGTCCTTCGATTCCCTTCTCTCACTTTTCTCCATCCATTCTTTCTTCCCTTCCCTAGCCTTCCAAGGCTTTCCTTCATCACCTCTGCCAGCTTTTTCTTTCTTCCAGTCTTTATCCTTCTGTTGCTTTGTTTCATCACTGTGTTTCTTCTGCTTACCTTCCTTATCCTTCTCCTTGTCAAACTTTCTTTGCTCATGTTTTCCTGTTTTCCATTCAGTTTTACCTACATCTTTGCGAACCGTTTTCTCCTCTTCTTTCCATTCAGATTTTTCTTTCTCTTTCCAGTCCTTCTTCTCACCAGTGTCATATTTTTCCCTGTTTCTATCTTTTTTCTTCTCCTTCTGCTCAATCGCTGGTTTCCTTTCCATAGTCCCAGGAATGTCCTGCCTGGTGTCCTCTGGCTGGCCACTTGGGGGTGATGTAGTTTGCTCCACAGATGCTACAGTTGCTTCACCGGCTGCTGAAGGAAACACAAGGAGTCATTACAACTACAAAGATGGGAAGTGAACATTCAAGTAAGAAAAGAGAAAAATAAGAAGCAACTTCACTCCACTATCCACTATCTCTCTCTATTTAACTATTATCCTTTTACATTATCTACCCTTCCTACATCCTTCTGCTGTTCCTTTGTACCTGAAGAGAGTTTAAATTCAGTCACAGTGGATCTCAGTGTTTCTAGTTCTTTCTGTAGGGCCGAGACAGACTCCAGCTCTCTCTTCATCCTCCTGTTTTCTTTCTGAAGGACAGAGAAAGATTCCATCTCTGTCTTCAACCTACTATTTTCCTTCTCCACTTCCTCCCATCGCAGCCGCTCCTTTGCTCCCTCTGCTGCATGTCCCCTGGCTACTTTTAGCTCTGCTGTCTGTGCCTGTTTAAAGAAAGTGAACAGGAAAGAGGGTCCTGTGAGAATTTTACACACTCAGTGACATATTATACATGTGATTCATATGCACTGTACTTGTGAGGACACTGATTGACATAATAAATTCTGTAGCCCTGTACTCTTACCCTAACCATGAGAACTAAATGTCTAATAAAAACCTTATCTCTCTAACCAATACCTAATTCTAACCCTTAACCCTGAAAAAGCTCTTTGAACTTGAGGACCAGCTAAAATGACCTCACAATGGTATTTAAACAAAATGTGTCCACACAAGGAAATAAACAGATACACAAACACAAGAGATAAAGAGAGACAGAAGGGAGTCACACCTGAAGTTGGGCTTGTAGCACTGAAATCTGCTGGTTCCCTTCATTTAACTTATTTAGTATCTCTGTATTGTCAGCATCTACTGGGGCTGGAGGAACTTCTGGATTAGGCCAGTCCTGTCAACATAGTACAACACAACGGCAAGATTTGGGATGACTTCTCAGAATTACTCTTGCCAGACAGAGTAGTCGAGACGTGAGGTATGTGTTGATGAGATGAGAAAGGACTGAAGTCCAGTGTAGAACAGTTGGTAGACAATAACAGTAATGCTGCCAGTGTTGTGAATGGTCTCCTACCATGTATGTCACACTAAAAATTCATGGGTTGGTAGTCATTGTGCTTGTACACAAAATGGCATACATAATGAATAAATGTGAGACAAGACAGAACACAGAAATAATATAGGAAAAAAAAAAAAGAAGAGTAAAACTGACATCAGACTGACCTGTTTTCCCGGTACTTCTGAATCTTTCAGCTCCCTTGTACCATAGTCACTTTCTGCAAATCATTGTATAAAGATTTATTTTGATGTGCATAATACATCACACTCCATCGCTTATTACTGAATAACATGATACCCAACGAAACAAAAAAAAAAAAAAAGACAATAAAATATGTGTTTCTCAGCTGAAAAAGAGAACAAGGAACTGTATAGTATGTACTGCATAATTTCATTAAAATCACAATGAAAGTTCACAGATAATATATTTATTGCTGGTTGAAAGCCTTTTACTTCATTTGCTAATGTTTTTGCACTGTGCATGAATTCATAAAACCCTAGCAACTGACTAGAAAAGACATGGTGGTGTCTTGGAAAAGCTGTTGGTTCATACTTTGAACCAAATTGATATGATACAAGGTTATCATTTATGAATAACATGCAAGTCTCATTGAAAAGTGAATAAATCATGCTCTTCTCTAGTTCACACACAAAAATAAAGCATGCAGAGCTTAAAACTCTGCTTTAAAAAAATGCAATATGCAAAAAGTTTTTTTCTGCATGCATGTTCACTCATGCAAACAAATGCTGTGAGCAAGAAAACAGTAATTCCTACAAAGAACATACCCTCGTCCAGGTCCGTGAACAAACCTGCAGGTATAATACACTTCAGTCTGAGAGTGCCCTGCTAGCACCATGTTGTCATTTCATCTACATCTTAAATTCCATCTAAAATTACATTAACAAAGCAAAAACCTTCTCAAAAGGTCCTACAGTGATACCCACCTGAGAAAAAGATTGTGCCGAGGCCCAACAGAATCACAGCACCCAGAATGCACTTGTTCACAGAGAACCCACTGTCTTCCTCCCGCCTTGGCAGCTGAAACTCTTCCTCTCCTTCTTCTTCCTCCTCTTCTGTCCTTCTGATCTGCTCCAGAGCTGCTAAGAGAGACCTCCTCCTCACTTCTGGTTCTTGTTCCTTTCCCATCTTCTCCTCACCCACTTCTGCATCCACAGGGGAGTCTGGAGTAGTGGAAATGAAGAGTATGAAAAGCTCTTCATAAAGTATATTTTAACAATTGCCTCTCAATTACATGTTTAATCTATTTAACGAGTACCTCTAGGGCATAAGGGGTGAAAGCAGCAGATCATTTACTTGGTATCCATCATATTTTTCTGACATTTATTATTTTAGAACAAAGCTGTTGCACATTATTGAGCACAGATTTGCTCTTGTTCCAACAAAACTGTTAGATAGTACATGGTTTTGTAAGTGAATTGATGCTGCAATATAAGACAAAACTCCTGATGGGAGTTAAGACTTGCTTCTTTATTAGATTTGCTGTGCATGTTATGCTGGTTAACTTGCTCCATTGCCATTTTTTAATCTTTATTAAACTGCAGAAATAAGGCTTGAACCTTGAAAAAAAAAAATCATTTTTTTACTTTGAGCACCTTGAAAAAGTTGCATTTTCCAGACTATTCAGATGTTTTGATGTTAAAGATCAATGGTATTTTATGTGGGCACTGTAAAGTACTCACACTGACAGTGAACTCTGTAGAGTATAAAAAACAGATGCACAACAGAGCAAAAGAAGACTAATTTTTAAATGCTGTAGTGAGCTGCAGACCAATTTCACCAAGCTGAGAAAGAAAAAACACTTTAGAGGTCCGAGTCCCTCTGAAGCCAATTTACTTGTGCAGGATGTCATGCAAATAAAAGTTCCTCTATCACATCATGCTCCCCTGCTCATACCAACCACAGGCTTTCCAGACATCCTCCTGGCCCAGATACTGAACAATCCATAACAGGCTGGTCCATCAAGTATACTTCAAACCCAAACAGTGCCTATGGCTTAATCTCCAAAAATAGAAAGGAAATGATACAGGCTTCCACGTGATGATCTTTGTATATACTGTACAGTAACAACATTCACATAATAAAACTGATGCTAAGATTAATTTGCATATTAATGCTGTAATGAACTGACTCTTGTTGTTCATACCTGCCTGTTTTCCTAAGTTTTCCTGTTGTAGCTCCTTCCCACTTTGCAGATGCAGCGTTCCTTCCTCAGTGAGCCTCTCTTCTTCCTGTCTAAATTCCTCCCCTTCCAGAGTCTCTGTACTCAGCAGTGAGACTGGGGTCTCATCAGGGGAAGTGCTTATGTGGGTGTAGGAGTCAGAGAATGAATCAGGGTCAGGATTAGATTGTGTCAGGTCCTCAGGAAGGCCCTCTGCCTGGCTGAGTGCATCACTGACAGGAACAAAGCTTCTGGACACTTCCACAGAGGTGGGAACAGAAGCATCAGTGATGGTGGTAGGCATGGAGATGTGTTGCTCTGTGCTTGTGTCTCCATTTTGCTGTGCTGCTTGTTCTTCTGATACCTGTGTATAATAATCAGCTATTTAGAATTCCTTGATGTATAACACAGTCACTCAAATGTTTCATGATAATTTATATTTGTCATTTTTTGGTGCTGGTGCTTGTGACTTTCTGCATTTTGGAAAAAAAAAGAAGTTCTTGCTTAGTCTTGATTGCCAAAGTTGTCAAAATAGAAACCCTGTGTTGATCTTTAGCAAAGTTGAACATTATTTTAAAAGTCCATAAAAACTACAGCCTGGTAACAGCTGAAATGAGGCATCTTCAATATATGACTGCTCAGTTAGAAGGGTATTGCTGTGGCCACACACA
>JAUBNQ010000008.1:10573378-10593347 GCA_032353495.1 Ctenopoma kingsleyae | reverse complement strand
CAAGGTGATTTGACAGTATTAGATCATATATAGATTTTATATTCTGTTATGTTTAAAACATGCCGCATGATGAATAGTAGACAGTTGATCTGATGATGATGTGCAATAGATGTAACAAACAATCACCAGGAGGACAACCAACCCACATAGGTTGACCTACATTGTGAAATTCTCTCTCTCATGTCACAGAAACAGTAGCAACAACATAGCCCACAACACGGGACCTTCTTCTTGTATTTATCGTTTTTCTTACCGCAGCAGACACACCTGGCCAATAAGTGGATAGAAAGTTATTGCATGGTTTGTGCATGCATTTTGGTGTGCTTGGATTTTTCTCTGTGTGAAAAGAAACCAAACCAAGAGGAAAATGCTACAAGTTTACAAACTCATAAAGTGATTTAAACAGGAGCAAACTTTTTTTCTTGTGACATACATAATCACAATGCAATTTGACAAGCACCTGCTGCAGATGCAAGGCTTTCTCCATGGTCTTCTGTCCCCTCTGCCAGAGGCCTCAGGGTTTCAGCGACAGTCTCCTGAACAAACAAACAATAGTCACACAATCGAACGACACAAACACAGGGGCAGTATTATTATTTACATAGACATTATAGCAGTCTAGGCTAATTTAAACATAGTATATCTTTTGATTGCTTCTAAGTGCTAGTATTGAATGAGCATCACTGCCTTACACAACTTCTAAAGTACCTCAGAACAAGACAGTAAGTGTGTAACAAGCCCTGAGGCCAGTGCTTTCCAAAAACAGCATGCTTTTCTGAGTAATAGTTAAATCAGAATAAAAGCATGAAACAAAGACAGTCTTATTACAAAAAACAATTTCTTATTCAGGTGACCTGAAACAAAATCAACTGGGAGAAGGACTTTATTTTTTAAAATAATGCATTTTCATTGAGGTCATGCACAGCGACTTCACATGTTACTATGCTTTTTACAGAGCGGCGATACCTCAGGAGTGAGGATTGTCCAACTGTTGTTAGCACTGCTGCCACCAGACATGGCCCCCTGGAGGCTGTGCCTGTCTCCTGCAACACAAGATGAATATGCTTTCAAAGTGCAGATAACATGATTAACAGTGATTCACTCAGACGAAATGAAATTAAAGTCCTATACACCCCCATGCCTTCATAACATCTGTATCAAAATTCCAAGATAGAACCTAAATTAAGAAAATGCCAGAGTAGGAAAAACAGGATTTTAGTTTTTTTAACTAGTGCTCTTACTGAAGTGACAGCTAACAACCCTAAGTGAGCAGGTGTATTGTACACTGAGGCCTAAAAGTAGTCCACAATTAGGGTGAAACCGTGAGTTTTGCAGCTTTAAGAGATTTACATGCTCTGTTTACACATGCACCGGATTTGAATACAAGCCTTTCATCTTCAGGCTCACCCTTTGTGCCAATAAAGGATCTACTGTACGGTGTTGCTAACACACAGTTGTGAGAGTGCTCAAGAGTGCCTAGGAAGTTCAATTTCCTGGAAGCCTTCAGTTCTTCATTAGTAGTTTGTGTGTGCTGTGGGCCTTTTGGTCACCCTGGCTTTTGACTAGCTGAGAAATGTTTTGGCAAAGACATGGGTAACCAAGGCCGGCACTATTCTGGAGATACAGGCAACAGGATGGGCTGTCCGTTGCAAAACAACCGGTCTGTTGAATAGGAGTCTACAAACTAGCAAATTTCAACTGTATACTCTAAACAATGTCTCTACATCACAGGTGAATTGCTAATTGTATTGTGAAATAGTAATAATTTCTTTCTAACCTACCTCTGAAGTAATGTTTAACCAACAAAACTTTCAAAGCACCATTCAAGTAGAAACACAGACTGACATCTCAGTTTTACCTCCTGTACAGACACACAGACAAGGGTCAGGCATTACATGTTTACAAAGGCTAACCTTTCAAATGGCAGAGGACAACATAATCATGATGCATATTTTTTTTATGTGTAGTATGGCTTTCTTCAGTGAATGCAGAAAGAACAAACCACTTAAGTTAAAACCACACTGTCTGGGTAATGACACACTTCACTCCCCAAATTCAATTCTCTCCTTGCTCTGCAATTTAGGTCTCCTAATCGAGTGCTTCCCAAGAGAAGCCCACTGAATCTAGCCTAGGGCCCAAGGAGCCTTGTGGGGCATATAGTGGAATGGCTTAAATAGACACCTGCTAAATATAGCTACCAAGAGATTGAGTACAGACAAGAAGAGAGAGCGCAAAGAAGATGGCAATGGCAAACCTTCAGAGCAAGCAATGCATTTTAAGGTCAGTTTTAAAAAGATTATTCTGACTGCACTTCACAGCCGCAGGCCTGTAACAGAGAAAAAATACATTTAACTGTCTTCTAGTCTGGTTTCAGTCACTGGTATTTTTGAGTAATAGGGAATTTAACCTTTAAAGCTGCATCTCTGGGAGTCTGGGTTACATCCTACTGCAGCTTTACTTTGTAAATTTACAGATACTTGATACCCTGGCTGACGTCTGTTTAGTAACATGTCTGCAAACAAAAAACTAATGCTACATAGAATACTGGTGAAATGATCATTTTTTCATGACTACTCCAACAGGATAATCTTATTATCTTGGTCTCTGGAAGAAAAATTACCAAAAAAGGTAAAAAAGAACAAACCGCCCATTAGTACAGCGATGTTACTCTGTCAAGCACTATGACCAGGTTGTTCACAGCAGTTCACACACACACACACACACACACACACACACACACACACACACACACACACACACACACACACACACACACACACCACCAACAAAGCAGGCCAATTCAAAACAGCCTAATGATAGTTAGTGTTATCAGAGAAGGCTATGACAGGAAATGTCATATGGCGATGGACAGAAGAAAAATGACGCTTCAAACTGCGTTGAACTAAAAAGAAAAACACTTAACACTTTAAAAGGGTTAAAATACAATTATTAAAGGTCTAAAACTGCTCGAGAATTGATATACATAGTAGTTAATTACAAAAGGTTGCACTTTAACAGTCGGACAAGCAAACAGGAAAAAGTGAGTGAAATGACGCTGGCGACGCAATGGAAGAAAACACACAAACAGCAAACTGCAGTCGTTACGTTTTAACAAAACCACTTGTAAGATAAATCCAAATTCAGGTCACTCTTACCGAGCTCCGTCGCTTCACTTCAAACCCCACAGCTTCTCTTTGAAACAAACACTTCTGAGTCTTCTCATCCAACTTGGGAACTTGGAGCATGCCTCCAGAACTTGCGTGATCCACGCCCCTGTCGTCCAATCACAGGTGGCGTTTGCTCCGGGCCCGCCTCCCGTCATCCAGCTCGACCAATGGCAACGCGGCGTCACTGCACTTCACAGGGAAAGTTTCCAGGTGATTGACACCCGCAGGTGAAGGTGCGTATGTATGTGCGTTTCGTCTTTTAACGCGTCCACAGGGTTGGGTTGATTCCAAGTTGATATTCTGGACACAATACCCCCCCACCCCCACCCCCTTACATATGAAACAGCATGTACACGTTATCCAGTGTTTTTCTCAATAATTAAAACATAATTTGGTATTCTTTTAAGGTATGCTACATGCACTTTGTTAAATTAAAACACACAAGCCCAAAAATATCAAGATATATAAAAGCTACAAGAACACGTCCAACGCCTAAACCATGTGAACCACCTCTTTTAGGAGGCTATACTGATCAATCTAATCAAAACAAAATGAACAAAAATGCAGACATATATGTAGCATTTTTACTATTCATTAGTTCCTTTATTCATTGTCACACCAGTTTGTGTTGTACAGTGAACATCGGTGGTGCCATTCCTCAGCATCTCCGATCAGCGGGAAACTGAATCAGTCCCACAATTTGTAGTGTTTGAAAATGTGCAAGTGTGTTTCCTGGGAGGCCAAGACAAGCATCCTACACACCCAGAAAAACAGAATTTTAACACATTAAGTAATTATTGCAGTTAGTAAATATATTTCTCAATTATGAAGTTAACATAAATTAAGATTTTACTTTGCAATGTACTGTGTGTGTGTGTGTGTGTGTGTGATAGTTTGCTGTCATATGAGACTAATACTTGCCAATGCTTTGCCAGCACCGCTGATCAAACACTCCACTTCAGATGAAATAAAAGCTGGTTGAAGTTACACTATAGAAGCCAAAGGAGAAACCAGGAAAATCAATGTTTGACCACTTGATCTACTCTCTCTCAGTCTATCAGTCCAGGATCTCTTTGATACACCAGCAGCAGAGGAGGAAGTAGAGGCACTCCTTGACCGACTGGATGAAACCATAGGCAAAATTTCCTCCCAGGAAGTTCTTGCCTCTTCCCAGACCCATGGCCATATCCCGCAGGTGCTGTCCCAGAGAGGAGGAAGGCATGGCCTGGGGAAGAGGACGCTGGGGATGCATGGCTCCAGAAAGGAAGAGGAGCGATGAGGAAGATTCAAAAAGAATGAAGTTGATGAGATGGGATAGGAGGTTATAGGTTTGAAAAATGAGATTGGACTGAACTTGTGCAACAGCTGAGATCTGCTCCATATTCCTGGCACAGTTAGCTCTGCTACTTATAACCTCCTATACAAACTGCAGGCTGTCTCCATTCACATCCTGCTTTTTCTAGACTCTTCCCCGCTTTCAAACATCCGCTGATTGGTTAGACCTTGTTTACCTTTGTTGTACATTGTTCCCCTCTGTGGTATTGTACCCTCACACAGACTAACAATCCCTGACTCAGCCCCTTACTGTTAGAGCCTCATCTGTTCACAAACAGGAGAGTTCCAGTAGCTCCTATACAGCCCCCCACTACATCCCACTCTGTTCAGGACAGTATGTGACAGGCAATCATACCTTCTAGCAGTGAGTGCTGCGTTTTTGTTTTTGTTTTGTTTTTTCATTTTCCTGTGTTGTTTCAAAGTACAAAAAGTATACTTTGACAGAAAAATGAAAAGGGACATAAAACATTTAACCAATCAGATAATAACATTCAGGTTAAACACACACATCAAAAGCCAAACTCACAAAGAGAGATGAATGATTTATGTGTTTATATATGCAATCTCTATTTTTCAGATACAGGTGTAAACAGACAAGTTTCCCTAAAAACAAAAAAGTATTAAAACAGAAACATATAAAGTAAAAATCAACATCTGTGAACACTATCTAAAAAGTAACCTTTGGCTTTCAAAAACACAAATTAAAAACAGCATCATCAACACTATCACGATCACCACCACCAACAACAAAATCTTCAAAGAATTTTCATGCAATAAAAGGCAACTGTGATGAACAGTGATGACACAGGACCAAATCACTAATGATGCAGAAGGTTGAGCACCCACACACACACACAAATATGACAGGCACACATTAATGGCAGAACTTAAAGCTCTGGTTTTCCTATTTCCTATTTAACTACAAACAGGCAGAGTTCGAGTGTTTGACTGACCTGACCCAGCTATGTCTCTGGTGTGTGTGTGCATGTTAGTTTACATTTGAGCCCAATTCGTGGTCTAATTGACTGTATGATTTAAGATCCCTTCGCATATTTCTGAAATTTGGCATGAATCTCTTTGACAAGTTCAACAGATTTTAAAGCTACCTCAGAGCTGTGGTATCTGGCTCTGTGTCAAATCAATCTTTAAATATACACCTATGAAAAGATGAATCGAATACTAAGCTGAACAGTCAAAAAGCAATGTTATTTACAGATGTTTAGGAAATATTCCCCCCTATGGTGACATCAAGTATCTGTGACTATGTGCTGAATGCAAGAATGTGCATCAGAGGAGATTGCCATCACTGGATCTGTTTGTGTGTGTTTATTGGAGTGTCATTTTTGCAGTCATTGTTTAACTGAGAGGCTTGTGTAAGATTCTCCTGTAGTTGACTACATTTGAATTAAGTACATAAGGTGACTGCATTGAAGTGAAGTGACTGCACTGAAGAAACAAGGCACGATTAAAAAGATATACAAAATAACATCATGAACTGAGGGAGGTGGAAGAGGAGAGAAGCTATAGTGTGAAATTCTCCCTCCAGATTCTCAAAACAGCACACTGAGGAACAACATTTGGCTTAACATTTCATCATGAGCCATGCTCAAAAAACATGTCCTTATGTTTGTTAAACCCAAACAATTTCTTTTGATACAAGGTTTTTGAATAAAGAACATTACTCTATTAAGTGACTGAAAAAGTAAAGCAACATCACTATACAATACACAGAAATTGACCATGACATACTTTGCAGCACTTTTGCAGAGGAAAATTAATTTCTTTCACTGTACCTCTCACACTACATTTTTCATTAGCCACCAAGGAGTTTCCTATACTCACAACCCATAGATTGTCAATGCAACACACAAAGGTCCCAGTGAAAAGCAATAGGTCAAAATGATGATCTATGCTTCTCAAAATGTACTTATTTTGTTTGCAGGTGACATCAATGTACTTACAAAAAAAAGAAACTCCCCTTTTTGATTATGTTTTCTGGCACAATCACCTCTTCAGTCTAAAACAGGCCCATTATAATATGCACTTCATTCAATCTAAATTTGCTCCCAATGCTTTAAGCACACAGTAGAGATAACTCGCATGTCTTCCTCTGTTATTAGTGACCAAGTTCATATTCTTTGGCATGGTGGTGCAGACTGTGTTGAATATCTGTGTATACAGAGGAATTAGGGTGATGCAGATGTTTAGATCCTCCTGATGTCAGAATATCCGATAAGTAATGAGTCCAAAGATAATAGGATAAAAAACAAACAAACAAAACAAACAAGAAAAAAATATGATGGTCATTGGCATAGCAGTCCCAGTTTTGCATACAGGCTTTCCTTATCACCAGGAATGACACCAAGGGTCAAAGTTCAAAAGTCTATGACAGGGGAGTTGCTGGGGGTAAGGTGGCTCTCCTGATCAGATTTAAAGCAAACATATTTATGAATATTTACCAGGCAGATTTGTTTTAAAGTCAGGTTTGCTGCTGAAGTGCTCAACACTTGAACGGAGAGTTCCTATTCGAGCCCGGTGTAGTCTCTAAAACAGTGATTGCCATCCTGTTTGTGTTTTGCCTAATGTGCTCCAGCAACAGTCTGAGAAAAGAAATAATTTCCCCCAATGAAGGAACACATGCTTAAAAGCACAGAAAATGTCACTGGATGTCCCGCTTTTGCTCCTTTTTTCACTCTTCTCTCTTCAGTTCCACTCCTTTTTTGTACATGAATTCTTACATTAAAAGTTAAGTACAAGTTCAGGTTTTTTATTTGTCTTAATCGCATGTTAGAATTTTTTTTTCTTAAAATAAAAAAACAAAACAAACATTGCATTTGTTTTCTGCCCTGTTCTGAAATTAGCAAAGGGCTCCTCCCTGGTTCACAGTAGGCTGTTGAAAAATTGCAGCAGTACTTCTCCATTGTGGAGTAATGCGCCTGATAGTTGGGGGAATGGGGTGGTTGAGAGAAGACTGCAGGTCACAGTTTGGCTTTTCAGAAAAGACTGGAACATGTGGCAACAGCAGCAAGTGAGTGATTCTGCAGAGAAACTGGTGATTTTTTTCTTTTTTGGCTTTCTTTGCTATGTTTATGTGCATATGTGAATGTGTAGTGTTGCTGTGTGCATTCTGCATATGAATGTGTGTTTGTCTTGTGTTGAGTTGCTGTAAGAGTTTGTATAATTGGAGTATTTTGTTGGTGTGTGTAACGTCAGGCCCTACGCTCTACTGGCTGTTGCAGACACACTTCGCTACCCGCTGATACGATGGGGAGTCTGTTGTCCATGTGGTAACTGATCAGGTGACTCACACTTTCAAACCGATGGTCTTTTGTACGGACCTACAAGACAAAAAACAAGCAAACGGAAATATGTTAGACGCCTGTTAAACTACATACACAAAAAATGTTTCTTGACCCTATATGTTCTTCCCACACTGACTCACCACTCCTTCTGGGTCAACTAGCAACAGGTGTTTGGGCTGACCCCCCTGCTGTCCTGTGAGAACATACTGTCCTGGGGTGGTCCCAGACTCTCGCACCAAGAAGTCTCCATCGCGGGTCAGCAGCCTCTCTGCTTCCCTGCGACTTAAGCTACCATGGAACCAAGCTTCACATTGCAGCTGTTGCACCAGAGGGGGCACTGCTGTCACTGTGGTTGGACCACCATGCCCAGAGACACCCAGCGCATCATCAAATGGCTCTTAAAAATAAAATACAAATTAGACACATAATATATTTTAAAACCGTCAAATATATGATTATATGGGAAGTATTTTACTTTTATCCTACACCATTGTCTGCATTTCTGTTTTAAAGAAAAAAAATCGGGACTAGTGTGCTATACACTGATAGTGGACTGTGTCTTTAATGTGAAAGCTTTATGCATCCAGCCAATCATGTTACATAAAATGCCCCTGTAATGGACAAAAGCACTCTAATTCCCTTATCTTCCTCCAAGTCTGGCTTCTGTGGGCAGCTTCTCTCCTCAATTAGCCAGTCATATGGAATATAAAGTACACACTGCTCTGCTCATCTCCTTAGTCAATGATTAACTCTTAATCCTTCCTCATAGTGAAGCAACAGAACATTTCAGTTAGCAGAAAGTTACATCATTTTGGTCACAATCCATACATCTTTAACATCACGTACAAGAACTCACATCTGTCATCAACTTCTTTTTTTAGTTTCCCAGCAAGCTACTCATTTTCACTCCCAGTTTTGTTTTAGACAGCAGTCTGTTTCAGGTTGATTTTGTAAAACTGATATGATGTTCCCAGTAAAACACAATAACTAACATAAGCATAGAAAGAACAGATAGTGTAAGGCACTTACTCATGTCAAAAGCATCTCTGTGAGCATTTCCATTTGCTGCAACTGGGGGACGGGGTTTATCCACGTTCACATACGAAGGGTCATCAAAGAGTTCCCGTCCCCCCTCTTTGGCACCCACTAAAACAACATCATAACATCAGTAACCTTGGCACTTCTCATTAAATATCAGCTGTTCATGTTAAATAACATTTTAAGAAGCCAAGACCAGACCAGAGAACAAAGACAATAATATGGAGAAAAGTGTGACAGATTCTCAGCCTGTGGTAATCCATGGATAACATAACAAGGGTGACAGAACCACTGGTCTTTGAGTTGGTACCCTGACATCAAGGAATTTTATGTACTAATTTGAAAGATGTGGGGATGTGGGACACCATTCTCTTTCAAAAGTACTGCTTTTACATGCACTTAAGTAACCAGGTTACTCAGAAAAACCTTTTTTGGTAATCAGGAAGCAAATTTAAATGCACTTAACAAACCTGGTTACTGGAAATCTGCATAGCACATGAGTAATAATAATTAAATAATTAATTATTAAATGAGGAAGCATCCCTCAGAGTTATGAACTCCCCTTTCATCCAGCTGCTGTTGCTGCTCTCTGCTGAAAGTGGCAAATGTCTGCAGCCTTTGTCCTGCACATGTGCTCCACGGAGCACCACAGGAGATCATTTCTGCCCATGGTCATAAAACTGTAAAATTCCTCCCCCACAAGTCACTTAGAAACCTGGTTATGTGTATACATGGCAGAGTTCTCTGGAAGAAATCCAACTGGGAAAATCAGGTTTCTCTAATCTCTTACCCTGATTACACAAACCAGGTTTCTCATTTACATGACAATTACAAAATCATCTTACTCAAGAAAGCCGACAGTAACCTGGTGACTTAAGTGCACCTAAATTCACTAAATAACTGGGCGAGAGATGCAAACAGGCAGGCAGAGACAGATCTCACCTGGTAGAGGTGGCAGAGGCTGCTTGTGAATGTCATTCTGACCTGGCTGTCCATAAGGCTACAAACAGAGGAAAACAAATAATGAGGTACTGCATGTGTGGACATATCAAACACATTTCTTCTCTGGGTTATAAAAAAGTTACAAATGTCAATAATATTTTGCAGACATCAAACAGAGCAATTCCAACGGGGTTTTAGTTGCCTTTTAAAATACTAGGATCACATCTGCGCATGCCTGAAACATATAATTAGCAGATTCCTTAAAGGTTTCCCATCTCTTAACTGCATTGCTGCCTTCTCTTACCAGAGTGGCCCCTGGCCGGGTCCTCATGTCAATCAATCCACCAGGTGGAGGCTGTTTACCAGGGAAATTATTATAGTAAGGTACGTCTGGAGGCGGAACAGCCTCTTCATCTTCTTCTTCCCATGCAGAGCCGTCAAAAGGAGCCATTCTGGAAGAGAAACAGGTGTTACAAAACCAGAAAAAACATTATGAGGGACAAAATACAAACACATGCTCTTGTTTTGGGCTCACATTCACAAAGCAATCCACATTTACCTGTCATGAGGTGTGACCAGTTTGGGGGGGTTCTTTAGGTACTGTTTGAAACGCAGTTCAAAGGCCTGGCCAATGGTGCTGATGACTTCCTGGGCTAAACCTTCTGAGCACTCCAGAATATGACATGCTGAATAACAGGAGGCACAAATTACTAAATATTTACTGCAATTTTAAGATGTTTCACCATTGATTGACACTGAAAGTAGAGAGCAAATTTTTGACTCGTTGAGAGGCTTATGGTCAAACCAAGAGCACTAACAAAATTTAGCATTATATAATCTGTTAAGTGTCATTATTGAAAGATGCTGCTTGGGTGAAAGTGTCATTTCTCACCTCTCTGGTTGACTGGGTCTTTGGCCACATATGCTACGTACTCAGCCGTATCCTGACAGAGACAGGGGAAGACAGTTAGGGGAGGAGGGGAGTAGGAAAAATCAATATAAGGAAAACATAAAGGGCAGATTTAGGGTGCTAAAGATAGGAAGAAAAAGAGGAAAGAAGGAAAAACTGCAAGTCATAACAGAGGTTAAAAGCACACACTGAGCTGAAAGAGAGATGACAGGAAATAATGAAATCTGGCTTGGAAGAGAAGGTCTGCAAACCATCAAGACAGCAATAGAGTTAGTGGTATTCATAGGAATAGACAATGAGGACAGGAAGGAAGGATATGCACACTGAAGAAAGATGAAAAAGGTCCAGAGTGAGATTTGAGGTAAGAGAGCGAGAGGATTGGGTGACTCACTGGGTCTCCTCCAGAGGCAAAGGAGATGGACTGCATGTGATGATTGGCGATTATCTGTGGAGAAAAAGAGATGGAGAGAGAGAGAGAGAGAGAGAGACATGGGTGACATGAAGTATGTGGGAAGTGAGATGAAAGCATGTGGATGGAGAGACAAATGTGGAATTATTACTCAGAAAAGTGCTTTTTCCTCCATTGAGTGCCATCAATTGCAGCAGAGATAAAAACTAAATAGGGACAATGGATGGAACACCTTTTTAACAGTCTGCAACAACCGCCCATGTTGGATCAATAACACCATCAACACTTGCTAATGCTCTCACAATGTGTGGTCTATATCTGAGGCTTTATTTGTGAATGAATATATGTGCACTCCACATTTCTTTGTACTGTGTGTTAAAATACATATGCACTGCACTACTGTATACCATCTCTGCAGTATAGGTGAGATATAAACATACTGTAGCTTAGTAGCTATTAACTCATTAAAGATCTAGGAGATGTTTAATGAATTAACAGTTATGGGGCAGCACATCCTGCATGGGAGGATGATGCTTAAGAAGAATTTGTGCAGCATCCATACTAAATGAGGCAAACAAAGTGGAGAATCTCTAAATTTATTTGGCCATCCTCTGATTGTTACAAAAGGTCACTGCGCTGATAACTAAATCAAAATATAATACACTGAGTCAGATTGTGATTCATAAAAATGTATTTTTCTGAAACAATCATAAACCTACCTCTGGGCAGATAATTTAGGTTATTAGACATAAAGTCAATTCAGTTTAGACACGGAAACACACAATTTACAATAACATTGAAATAAATAAAATGAATAAATAAAACATTTATAATTACAAATGTAATAAATTAATAATAATAATATGTATAGTAGTCAGTAAAAGGTCAGAGAGATCTTCAGGTTTACTTGACAAGTGCACTTAGGTTACCAAACTTAACTCTGGCTACAACAGAGCTCTAACAATCTCATGCACCTCAGACTCACAGTGACTATCTACCAAGTACCATCACCTTTTTTGAGCAAAATGCACACAACAGTGGCTTCAAGAGAAACCTGGCTTCAGTCTAACCTGTTTGCAGTCTGATGCCAGCAGATTGAGACTGCTGGTTGAGATGGTGAGGCTGATTGTCATACCAGCAAACTGCAGGTTACTCTTCCCCAGTATGGATGTCAGACAGCGAGAGGTAGGCTGCAAAGGAGAATAATAAAGAAAACAAGGTACAGGAACAGAAACAAAATTTTTTTACTTAAACAAGTCAGAATATTCCATTGTGACTGTGGGTGCATGTTTAGCAATGCCTGTGTGTGTGTGTGTGTGTGAGTGGGGGAACAGCTGCAACTGTGAAAGTGATCTTGTTTCCAAGACCAACTGTGTCCAATGGGGAGTAGACAGGACAGTTTCCATACTATCGGCTGAGCGAAGAGCATCAAGCAGACCATGCCAGCACTGTAGTGTGAGCTCATTTATCCTTCTCTTGTTCACATGGTTTCTTGTATATCTCCCAAATATTTGGAGAGTAGTGTGAGAACCAAAGTATCAGACAGGATACACATGCTCAGCCACATGAACCTCAGTCTAGCCAAATCAGAAGAACTAGACTAGCTTAGTCTATTCTAGTTTACAGCCCATAACTGTATTTTCTCTGATCTGCTACACTGCCAGACATTCTTTGGTCAAACCCTGCCATGGCAGCAGGCTGCTGGATTTAGCCACCTGTTTTATGGCCTGTTTGGGTGGATGTTTTTTTGTTTGCAGGAATACTGTGCACAGACACACACAGTCTAAATTCTTTACAGACATCTGTGTCTCCGAATCTGTAGCGCTTCTTTGGCCTAATGTTGGCTCCAGACAAGCTAGTACTCCACCTCTCCAGCCTCCCTTGTGACATGAGGGAGGGAACGAGAGACCAGAGAGTGACTGGTAATTACCTGCAAGTAGCCCGCTAACCGCAGTAGTGTGCAATCAGCCTAAATCAAGATCTCTGTGTTTTGTGAGAGAGCGAGAGTGTGTGACTGAATACCCAACTGACCACAGAGTGGACAATCAAGCTAAATCTAGCTCTTATCCCAAAGACCCTTCCCACTGCTGCCCACTTAAGCTGTATAAATAAATAATGCCCTGTAAGGGTGTGTGTTATTGCGTGTAGTGCGTACCTTTCTCCTGCGCTGGGCTCCTTTGGCTCCGGGTACTGCCTCGCACACCACAGAGATGGCCTCCCTGAAAAATTAAAAACATGCATGTAGTGCAATAGCATGTCATTAACCCTCACACCTTCCCAGACTGCCAATTATGTAGATTAAATAAGATATGGCAGTGGGTAACTGAACATATTGTCCCTGGCAGTTGTACTCGTCTTTGCCAAGTGGAGACACTACAGAAACCAGAAGGAAACCACCAGGATTCCAGAAGATTCTAATTTAGGCGCTGCAGGGCTTTGTACAAACACACACATACACACAGGCAGATGCAGCAAGATACTAACAAAACAAGCAAACAAGCTGAGAAGAGCAGAACATAAGAGGTGACGGGTGTATGTGAGTGTATGAAGCCTATATTTCTAACCACACTTTCACCGTCTCATCTCTACATGCACAAAAGAGAGTTTGAATGACAGAAATGGCAAGCCAGCAACTGATGGTCCATGTGTAAAATCACCTGGTGACCTGAGTTCTGGTGTTGAAGTCCAGTGCTCGCATTGACTGCAGCACCTCCACGCAGCCCATGTACTACACAGGAAACAGGAAGGCAATGCATTAACATCAGACATTTCCTACATCGCAGTCCCACTGGACCATTGAAAAACAATGTGAACAACAGAGCAAGAAAGTAGTGGCATCAATTTCTAAAAATTTCAATGAAGGCTATATATATTCAAAGACAGACACAAAAAATGTAATTCTCACCATCATACTGTCTGCAGAATTTATGTGATTTGTTTATCTCTTTCCAAGGCCAGTGATGTGTAATTATATATTTTACATGTGGGTTAGTGAGACTGTGCCAGTTACTTACCCGTACAGTGTAGGAAACACCAGTAGTGCTGACCACATTGTCGGAGTGTAACCAGCCACGAGTGGGCTTGTTGACAAAGGAGCCATGGCGTGTCCACTCATCTCCTCCCAGCTGCCCTCCTTCTACACGTGCCCTCCTGGACACCCCTCCTAGCCGGTTCATGTCCTGCAGAGGGGGTCGGGGAGGGGGAGAAGGAGCAGTTAGAGAGAGAACTGGGTGAAGTGGAGGCGAGGAGCTAGAGCTACTCCTGTCATCCCCAGAGGACTCAACAGGTGCCTGAGGCTGCTGCGGCCTGCTTGAGGCTTTGAGCCCTGGGAGAAGAGTGGCAGAGACACCCAACCGAAGGGATCCCATCCTAGGAAAGAAGGAGCAGAGGGTAGTGGGGCTGTTCTCAGCTGGGCGGGGAGAAGAGGGGGGCAAGATGGGAGTGAGAGATGAGGAGGAGAGAGAAGAAGGTAAACCAGGGGAGGGGGTGAGTGGGGTAGCAGGACTTGAAGGAGGGAATGATGATGGATTGGAGTTTGTTTCATCAGTTGAGCTCAGCGATTCACTCCGAAAGTGGGTGTACTTGGTTTTTGGGACAAGCTCCATAATGAATCTGCACTGTCAGTCCTTATATCTGTGCAAGTCCACACAGGCTGTAGTGATTCAATCAAAGTCTCTGTGTCTTAGCATTCAAAGTCTCTCCCTAAAAGGACACACAGCCATCTGTCTCTCTTGCTTAATGTAAGAGCTGCACCCATCTGTCTTGTTGTCTGTCCTCCACTCATTACCACGCAGCCAAAACCAAACTGCTTTAAAAATGGCTTTATCCACAGTGAAAGCAGAACGAGAAAAGGTGCAGAGAGGAAGTAAGGTGTCCCAGTTAGTGGCTGAGTGCAGTTGAAATAGATTTGTTTTAGTGCACCAGTGCTGATCATGATGCAGTCAGTTCACTTTAAATCTGCTTCAATGTTTGTTGTGTTTCAAAGAACGGACAATGACATGGCCTTATCTCTCAACATAGTGTTCATCTTGGTGGTTTTGCCATAATGTAAAACAATATCCATGAGCATCTTATTCCAACTTAATTGCGACACAACGAGGGCCACTTCATCCAGCTGTCACTAGCACCATGGAGAATCAACACAAGTGATTGTCTCTCAATGCCCACTCGCATGTGAGTTACTGCAATGGAGGGTGTGCAGTTGTATCTGTATGTTACATATGTGTTAGGCAGTATAAACAATTCCTCTTAGATTATCTGCGTATGTGTGTGTTACTGTGCGCACACATGCAAGCATGTGTGAAGCAGCTCCCCTTGGCAGCTCTATCCTGCTTGACACGGTCCCATAAAAATCCTATTAGCGGCCAACGAGGGGATAGCAAGTGAGCTGTGCACACTAACACGGCATCAACACACACACACACACACACACACAATACACAGCTCCAATTGGTCGATACTACAGTGAGCACCTGCAGAGCTCAATGAAGCCCAGGACTGCTAAAGAAGAGAGAGGAGGCTTACTGATGTATGGCTAGTCTCCAACTTCTGGCAGCAGCACAGATTCTTTAATGCCTACTTTTCAAGTGCATCATATTCTCAAATCTTTTATCAGGTCCCCTTTTTACTCTCTCTCTCGCTTCCTCCAAATGGTTTCGTGTCCTCTCTGAATGGCCCTCACTCTCTCTCTCCCTGCGTCTCCTTCTTCTTCTTCTCTCCTCTTCCAGATCACTTCTGGCACAGCCTCCTTCCCTTTCTCTGCGCTCTTTTCTCCCTTCTCTCTGTCTCCTCTCCTCTCCTGGAAGTCCTCCCTCTTCCTCCACACAATGTACTCCGCCAACCTCTGCCTCTCCAACGCCTCCGCCCTTTCTCGTGCCACCACTTCCTCTCTCCTCTTCCAGATGATCTCTCGTTCCCCCTCACCCCCTCCCTCGTCTGCTCGCCCGTTCTCCAGGCTGTCCTGTTTAACAGTCCCTCTGCCAAATATATTAAAGGTGAGCCCTGTCTTTTTGCTTATTTAACTTTAAAGATTAGGGATGGCTATAGGATAGGCATGGTCACCTACTTAGACACCAGTATAAAACAATGAAAAAAAGTTAGTACTTAAGACTGGGCCAGCTGAGTTGGGCCCATTCCTGACTGAAGTTCCTGATATGGCTAAAACAAGTGAGGCTGCCTCGGTTCAAGTGTGTTCTCTAAAACTGGCCACCTCGGTTACGATGTTTTTTTTTCTGGAGCACCATTAGATCGTGGTAGGTTGAGTCTGAGATGTTGTCTGTGTCTGGTACAGTGACACACACTGCAGTAGCACTGTGGTGATGTAACAGGGGAGAATGTAGGTCATTGGTTGATGATGACTACCAGTGGGTTTGTTGTGATGGTAATGAGACCTGACTGGTCCGGTTTGAACTCCCAACTCAGGGTTCCCTGAATGGTGCTGGAGGCTCAGAGTTGAAGGAGACTCATCCTCACTCACTCATCCGGATGGAAATGATGAATTAAAACTGCACCCTGTTGCTATGCTGACTGCACAACTGCTCTCACTCTGTTATTTTATTACTGTGTAGTTCAAATAACAAGCCCAGATTATAGTCAGCTACCTGAGAAAAGAGCGTTGACACAGCAACAAGCCAAGTGCTATTTTCTGGAACTGTTTCCTCCCTTATCTAAGGCAGGGCTTATCATGAAGCAGGTAAGCTCTCCGTTCCAGTACAAACTTCCGTACAGACGCTACATCACATCTCATGTTCTGCATAGTCCAACCTAGAAGGCAAACAACAGTCTGTTTACATTAACAGTCTCTCACAACCCAAAGACTCACAAACAAAACAGTCTGCAGCAGTTTGACCTCAGCAGGAGGCAAGGTTACACCTACATTCCTGCAGCAAGCTGGCTAGCCTATACCTCAGTGCTGTTGAGGCACTAGTCATATTTACAATCTGTTGACCTTCATTCCCTCAGAGGAGAGCAAAGTTTACACACACGTGCTGAGACCACTTACACGAGGTTGTAAATATGGCACCAATTTTTCAGTGACGCCAAGCAAAAATGTAGATTTGTCACACTTTAGCATTTCACAACTTAACTGTGTGAAGTACAGCACACCAGCTTGTAGTAGGCGATGGATGCATGACAAAGAAACAATCGCCTACACCAGTCTAGCACCACAGAGGGTTTTGTCTAGCAAAGATAGCTAGTGATCCATCTGGTCTTGGCCAGAAAGCACCATGGAGAATCCAGTCACACTCACAAACTGCCAGACAGGCTGGGATGATCTCCAGAAAACTGTAAAGAAGTATGACTGGAAAAGTCACAAAAGACACCCTGCATTTTAACAATTAAAGAGCATGAAGAACAAACAAAACAGTTTCTCACACCGCTAATAAAACCAGAAATTAGTCCAGAGAGAGGATTAGCACTTAAAACAGACGTGTTAACACTAGAAAGGACAATCCAGGTGTGTTCTCGTACACAGGAATGCTGAAATGTTCTATGAGCAGAGTTAACCCTAACCCTTTACAATGATGCTTTAGTGCACATAACACAGTGTAGGTCAGGTGGCTACGGTGTAGATTACCCTCTAAGTGAGGAGAAATCCTGAGTCACCTACACACAGACAACAAAAGGAACAGACTGTCACAGACATTGCAAACCTAATGATCAGTGATTAGTGGCCTCAAGGCCAAGCAGCTGCACAGAATGATATGTATAAGTGAAACCAGTACAATAATCTAATTTATCCAGGCATTCCTGATAATGGCACATCAGTGCAACTGATGAATATGGTAGTTTCCTTTGATAAAAGCAAGCTCACTAAAGATTGGACTACGCTAATTGACATAAGAAAAACACATAGAATGGGGGGGGTGACAGGTAACCTGAAACAACCATGATTGTCAGAGACTGTCGAGCTCCAAGTAGACGAGGATGGTCTAAAGAAGAAAGAAAACAAACAAGAAAGAAACTTTAACACTGTGGACTAATAAAGTCAACTACACATATACACAGAATTACCTAATGGAACAGCACCAGTTTTAAAGGATAATACAAGAAAAAAAAACTTTACATCTTGTCCTGTCTGCAACTGCCATCCGTTGCTATGGCAACAGACGTCAAAAGAGATGCCCGTGAAGGATATATACTGAGAAGTCCCGACAGCAGCAAAAATTCTCAGACAAAGAGATAACTGCTTTGTCAAATCACATAGCAGCAATTAGTTGCTTCATCACAGAGAGCTTTTTCTCTATCCGACAAAAGGAAAAACTACAGACTCTTAGTAAGATCAATAGGTTTCAGGAAATGATCAAAGTTTGACCAGCGTCGCGCCAGCCATAAAACCCAATCAATGTTGACATCCCATATTGGCTGCAGGCGCTGACTCCAACTAGGACATGCAAAACTGTATGTCTGATATACTTACAAAGAACAAAAATCACTTTCTGAACAATAGTTCAAACAACTACGTTAACCATTTACTTCTAAAAGACAACACTCATGTTTAGAAAACTTGCATAAAAACAACCTGAATATTCTGTGCAGAAGCTAACAAAGATAATGATTGTATAACATCCTGAAGAGTAGATCCTATGCTCAGAGATTAGAAAATCAGAAGTCACAAAGAGAGTCTATTTACACAAAAGAAATATGTATTTCAAATCATGGTGTATAAAGTGAGTCTAATCGATTTCCCTAAGAGTTCTTTCAATGAATGGGCAACACAAAATAGTTCCTTTTTTTTGGTTTAAAAAGCAGACAGTTGATAATCCATGGTGATTCAACTAAAGCTGGGCTCCATATTCACATGAGAAGCACATTAATGTTTAAACAGCCACAGACTGTCCGGTCATTCGTCCTCTCCTTCCTCTCTCTGGCTCTCCATCCGTCCACTCCCTGAAAAACGTGCTTCTTCTCTGATCTGCTCTTCCGCTCGATTAATTCAGTCACTGCCGGCAGCTCTTCTCCCTCTATCCTTTGCTCCGTTTGGCTTCCTCCTCTTCTCTTCCCTCCTCTGTCTCTGTCTCTCTCTCTCTTTTAGCAGATGGTGAAATGGCAGTGCTGCCAGGATGGACAATGGCACTCCTTCATTGTGCTCCTCTTCTCCCCTCACGTCTGTCTCTCATGCCCACTTTCCTTCAACCTCTGTCTGTTAGAGGGACGAGCACGCTGTCTGTCCTCCCCTCCTCCCAGTCTGGGTGATGCTGCCTCCCATTTTCTCTCTTACCGTCTCTCCCTGTCTCGCTCTGTCTCTCTCTCTCAAACACACACACACACACAGACACTCACGGCTGCTGCCTCTGCCCTCCCCATTTCCTTTTCTCCCATGCTACCTCCTTCCTGTTTCCTCTCCTTCCCCCCACCTCTTCTCTGCAGCCTCATTCACTTAGCTGTGTACATGTGTATGCACAGCATGATGCTATGCTCCTGCAATTTATTGCACACACTCCAAAGGGAGAGGGAGATAGAGAAAAAGGGATGAAGGGAGGGAGAAATGGGGGTAGATAAGTGTGTTTGTATGTGTAGGCAGGAAGGGTTGTCCATGTTGGCTATTCAAGGCTCCTCTCTTATTCATGTTTGGTAACCTGAGAAACAAAGTGAAAGGGGCTGAGAGAGAGAGAGAGAGAGAGAGAGAGAGAGAGAGAGAGAGAGAGACAGAAAGGATGGAGACAGACGGGGGGTGGAGGGTTGAGTTTACCCTCCCTCTGTGTGCTGCACAGTGTGAGTTGTGGCCATGGTACATAACCATAAAGAAAATGTAAAAAGAGAAAAGAATAACATTCTTATAATAACTATTTTCTAGGTTACTACTATATGATTAGAGCGCTCTAGGGGAAAGGACAGGTTATTACCAGGCAAACACAATAACAAA
>JAUBNQ010000008.1:10545797-10564574 GCA_032353495.1 Ctenopoma kingsleyae | reverse complement strand
TTGTCCACCCGTGTTTCCCCTGAAATCACATGGAGCATGTTCGTAAATTTCTTGTGCTTTAAATATCATAGGAGATTGTTTCATATCTTCTTCAGACAGAGAGACCGCACTTGACATGTCATATGTCTGACCTAGCCTATAACTAGAAAGCTGAGTCGGTTGGTGTACCACTGTCGCTGCTATATAAACTGTGTGGCCACAGTCGTTAAACTACATTGAGTTTCAAGAACTAGAACTGCAACAATTAGGTAATTAACGGAGGAGTCAATCAGAATAAGTGTAACAACTTAGATAATTGATCAGTCATTAAACATTTGATAATTCCAGATTCTCAAACATGAGGATTTGTTGATTTTTTAAATAATTGTTTATATCACTTGGCTTGGGGCTGTTGGTTAGACAAATTGAAACATTAATTATCTCGATATAAAAAAATCTCATGTTTTATAAACCAAATCAGCAATCTGTCTTTTTTTCCATATCTGCTACTTCATGTGTCTCTTCTGAAATATTTACTGGTAGGAGACAATCTGTGAAGCAGAAGAGGGCCGGTGTTGTAGTGAAACGTTTTGGGAAACTCCATATGGATTCTTCATGTTGATGTAAGATTGAAATGATTTCTTCTCATCCTCACAAGGGCACATAGTCACTACAAAAGCAACACAGATATTATAGATAACACTGACATGTTTATTAATTTAACATGCATTGGGTTTTCGTGTAATTGTTTAATAAACAGTGTCTAATGTGTTTAATCTCCGTCTCCCAGCTTTGCTCTTCCCAGCCTGAGTAGAGCAGTGGTGCGTGTGAGGAGACTGGCGGCTCAACTCAGCAAAGCAACCATGTCTACAAACCACCAGGGCTCCAGTCTATCCTCTGCAGCCAGTGCCCCCACTGCAGCCAGTGCAGCCAATGCCCCCACTGCAGCCATTCTCATAATTGGAGATGAGATCCTCAAGGTGATTTAGTGCAGATGGACACTTCTGAATTTGAGTTAATTTTAAGATGTTTTTGTGTAATTGACAGCATGCCACTGAGAATGTTTGGATTTGAAGAATCAAAGTCTGAAGTCTGAAAGTATAAATTTGTGTCTGTATTAGTTTCTTAGCTTATGGTGTCATGTTCTAACATGACATTCGTTCAGCTCTTTGGTCTGATATATAGTCCAGTATCCACAATTCATATCCTGAGGAAAACCCTTTGATGCTTATTTGATGTAGCAGCAGTGCTCAGTGTGACAATGACAAGTGCACAATTATTTGACTTGACATGATCATGATTTAAACATAAAACCTTTGATTTTTGACCAGGGTCCCGTCTCACTCCCAAAATATGCTTGCTGGGTGTCATGAATTTCATAAATCAAGGCCTTGAGGTCATTGTTAAGTCCTTGATTGTGATGTCCGAGTGAGGGTGGGACCACTGGATTAAAACTATTGGAGTGTCTCATATTGTACTTCATCTCCTAGGGTTACACAGTGGACACCAACAGTACCTTTCTGACACGAGCTCTAAGGAAGCTTGGAGTGTCTGTGCAGCGTATTACAGTCTTACCAGATGTAGAGGAGGTCATAGCAAAAGAGGTGGCCTTCCTTTCGCCACAGTACACACATCTTATTACCTCGGGAGGCATAGGCCCCACCCATGATGATGTGACCTTTGAGAGCATTGCCATGGCATTCCAAGAGGAGTTATATCCCCATCCTGAACTCTCCCGACTGGTTGAAGAATTCTTTGGGGTGGTGGACAGAAACTCTGCCGCTATGAAACTGGCCATGGTGCCTCGCTCAGCCAAACTCAACTATGGAACTGACTCTCAGACTGGAAAACCACTCCGCTATCCATTGGTGAGTGAGCTCAGGACCAAGGGTTAGTTCAGTTGTTTCATCTTGACTGATTGGCACATTCTTTACAAAAATGCTGTGTGTGTAACTTAGCCCATAGGTTTTTGAGGTAAACTAAATTCTTTAGCTGACAGAACTTTAGTGAAGATGATAACGCAAAGTCCCATATTGTAAGCTGGTTATCAACTAACTCTGGTATTTTTACATTTTTCTATTGGGCGACTTTTACTTTACTTTACTTTATTTGGCAGACGCTTTTATCCAAAGCGACTTACAAGGAGAGGAGGGCTATGATCACACTCATGCGAAGCAGAATTGTTCATTAGAAGCAACATTGTCAGAACCACAAATTAAGTTCGTAAATCTACAGTATGTAACTTTTCTACAAATATTATTTAGTATATATACTAAAACGTATCTTATTGTGGAGAGGTGCTGTGGAAGCCTCCAGAGAGCAGTGCTGGAAGCAGTGCAGAGATATTCACTTCTTCACAGACAGAGGGCTGGCTGGAGCAGAGTGAATTGATTTTGAGTGTTATACTACTACTATATTACGTTGCACACACTGAAATTAAGTGTGTGAATAATTATTTGGGCTTTATAGAATGTTTAGTTTTTGATAATGACCCAGCAGATATGTGAGGATTGTAGAAAAGTCATTTCAGACTTACTGCTTGTTGTACCTAAAACAGAATATACACACAAAATCTTTGAACCTGTCTAGCCGTATATTCTAACAGCATATGTTGTGTCCATCCTCTGTTCCTAGGTCAGTGTGCATAATGTGTATGTCTTTCCTGGGATCCCGTCTTCATTGGAGAGGACCTTCAAAGGACTGGAGCATCTCTTTGCCGGTTCAGGGACCACATTTTACACTCGTGAGGTAACACCCCACAGTCAAACCTGTCATTTATTAAATCATCTACCAGTCATTGACAGATATCTATCTGAATGCTGTATTGTCACAGTACAAGCAAGCTCATCAAAAATCATTGCACTAGGTGTTTGTGGATGCAGATGAAGCAGACATCGCCCCAGTGCTGACCAAACTGCAGGCTGGTTGGGGTAAAAAGGTGGCTCTTGGCTCCTACCCTAACTGGCTGAGTAACTATCACCGAGTCAGGCTGGTCCTGGACTCCGAGAGCCAAGAGGAGGTAGACAAAGCCCATGCACAGCTGCTAGAGGAGTTGCCCAAGGGTAGCGTGGTGGCCTTAGTCACTGACCCAGTGTCCATTGCCACAGCTGAGGTGTACAAGCTGGCCAACAGTGGTGAGGAGGAAACCGGGAGCAGAGGGTTGTGTGGGATGATATGATGTGATGGGATTTAAATTGTCAAGTTAATATAAAGTGATTACTGCAAAGAACAGCCACACTTTACATAGGCGTTGGGACCAATAAAGGAAGCAAAGAGATTAAAGTGCTGTAATTACAGCTGTAAAATCATATTGGATGATAAAAACAAAATAACTGGCATGAGACTGAATAGAGAACTGAATTAAACGTTGTTACTTAAGATAAAACTAAGAAGGATGAAATGATAGGGATTGCTTCTACTCTGAATTTGACATAGGAAGAAGGATTTTATGATACCTAACAAAATTTGACTTCCTCTTCTTTAAAATGTTCTCACTGTGGATTTTGTTTCCCACAGGCACACCATTGGGTGAGAAAGTTATGTCTGCTCTGAAAACGATAGAGACTGCACTGAATCATTATCCGACTGAGGAAGTCTGCGTTGGCTTCAACGGAGGCAAAGACTGCACAGCCCTGCTCCATCTTTACTATGCTGCGCTGAAACGGTAACAGGAGAGGGGAAGATGAGATGACACAATTAGACCATTTAGTGGTGAGAATGATTTAATCAGGACAAAACAGATGACCTGAGAGACGAGAGATTAAAGGGAGATTCAAATTAAAGACATAATTTCAACACATTTGGGTTTAACAGAAGTGAAAAAGAAAATTAGGTGGAAAGCAGAAGCTAGTCTGGAGAAAAGATTGGACAACACAGACAACATTGTTGACTTCCTTGACCAGTGCTGGACACACAATGGGAGGAAATGAAGGAAATTATTATTTAGTTATAGTTATTTATCCTTTATCTATTTATTCCTTTTCTTTCTTCTGCCACTGTCAGGCGATATCCAGATGGTAAAGACAAAGTGAAAGCTCTGTATATCCGTATCGTCTCTCCATTCCCAGAAATGGAGAGGTTTCTCCAGGACACAATGAAAAGGTGAGCCACCAGTCGAATCCTAAAATATTGGAGGAATTGCTAGTTGTTGAAAAAGTGTATTTGCTTACCTGCACAATTTATCCAAAGTGAGTCTTTGTTAAGACTTTGTTAAGAATACATGTGAGTTATTTGTGGCACATTCACGATCTGTATTCTAAAATAATTTACTTGTCATCGTCAGCTAGTTTGTTAGCAGTTCGAGGGGTTGTGTTCAATAAGTGAGGATCCTCCCAGTGTTGTTTTATAGCAGCTCATTGTTTGGTGATGTGTCTCCCATAGGTATGAGTTGGAGCTGATCTCTGTGGAGGGCAGTATTCGGCAAGCACTGAACGAGGTGCATGAGAGGAGGCCAGAGTTGAAAGCTGTCCTAATGGGGACCAGGAAGAGTGACCCCTACTCACACACACTCACACCCATGTGTCCCACTGACCCCGGCTGGCCAGACTACATGAGAGTCAACCCTTTACTAGTGAGGCTCACTCACATTACAGAACATATTGTCTTAGTATTTCTTATACATTTTTCCTGTATTTGGTGTCACAAAACTCTGACATTTCATATGCACATAAATGTTCATATGAACATAACCAACAGTTGGACATTTGAGACTTACCTGATGTTTTTTTTTTTTTGTACACAAAAACCAAGCAGACCTTCAGGCTTCCAATATTTTTACATCTACAGTTTATATATTGCTGCAGGAGAAATGACTTTTTGACTGGTAATATGAATCTGTTTTCACTGCTTTAGCCAGCCAATTTCCCCTTGTTACACTTAATGTTATTTGTCATCTTGACTGAAGTTTTAGAGAGCAGATCTACAGGGTGTGAACAAAAAATTGCTTGCACAGTTTAATGCATTTCAGCCCTGCGGTAATCATACATTGTGGAGCTTTAAATGATGATGGTTTGTACCTACAGTGTCTCTCTCATGTGTCTCTCTCATTCATACACACACTGTATGTTATACACTGTATGATATAATACAACACCAACACAAACCCTTGTCAAAAATCACAATAGAACACATTTTTAACGAATGTGAAACAGCTTGATATGCAAGTAGAAAAAGGCTGGTACATTTTAGCACTTGACCTCAATTCAAGATCATTTACATAGCCCTCAACAGAGAATGAGTTATTTCAGATTGAACTAATCATGAGTTAATCACAAAACAATTAAATATGATGTCTTCCAACACTCTACAGGACTGGACATATCATGACATCTGGTCATTCTTGAGAACATTACAAGTTCCCTACTGTATTCTTTATGATAAAGGGTAAGCACACATCCATCCACCTCCAAATATACATTTTCTGTATCCTCCTTTTATTCGGTTTTGAACAATATCACAGATACAATGCAGAGTTCTTGGTCTTAAATGTATCTGTTGACCTGCAGGTACACTTCACTGGGCAGTATGGACAACACTTGTCGAAATACAGCCCTTCAGATCGTGGATGGGAGAGGGGTAACACGATACAAACCAGCCTACCTCCTGGAGAATGAAGAAGATGAGCGGAACTCGCGTGCCTGATGAAGCCTCGCTTCTTACTGTGTCACCTGTTGATGATGGAGCCAGGCTTTCAGATCTCACATCAGCAC
Organism: Ctenopoma kingsleyae; assembly: GCA_032353495.1. Taxonomy (NCBI): domain Eukaryota; kingdom Metazoa; phylum Chordata; class Actinopteri; order Anabantiformes; family Anabantidae; genus Ctenopoma; species Ctenopoma kingsleyae. The sequence continues at coordinate 10,558,887 of JAUBNQ010000008.1, read as the reverse complement.
ATTTAACACTGAAAAAACATAACCTTTTTTTCCCTAGTTTTCGTCTGAATATTCGCAGAAGACACAACACACGTGGCTGCAAAATAATAATGTGAAGCAAGGAATGTGTGCTATTTGTGTAAACTTTTGAATCTAAAGTAATGGCTCTCTGCCTTTGAATAAAACATCAATGTGTCATCTTTTTCTCCTGTCATGTAGCTATTTTGAGAAGAGTCGGTAGTCTACAGGGCTTTCATTATTGCTCTTGATTTACCTTATTAGCAAATGTGTTGTTTCTGCTGTAAATCCAATAAGAACAAATATGCAGAAAGACGACCTCTATGAAAACGCATTAGTGAAAAAATGTGAAAAGGTTTTCTGTCAAGGTGAGAAAATCAGGTTTTACCAACTCAGTGTGCAGCAGCATGGACAGACTATTGAAGGTCAACCAGCAGGCTCACATTGATTCATCTGTCTCACCCTGAATATCCATAATTGCAGATTGCTGCGTGTTAACAGGACATCTCCTCAGCCTGTCTTCAGAGAGACACCTCCTCTCTGATGTTGTAGTTCTTTTGGAGCACCTCACGGGCGCGTTGTTCTCACGTTTTCCATTTAGCACTTGTGATTACAATAAATTACCTTCTCTGTTTCCAGACATGATTGAATCCAGGCTCATCGATCCCCCTCCCCCTCGCCTGCAGATTAGTCAGCGCCGCGCAGCGAGGATCGATATCGGCCGATCTAATAAAGCGGGTCGCTTACGAGGCCACCGCGGGGCTGCACACACTGATACACCAGCAATTACCACCTCCAGCCCCGCCCTGATCCCCCCCACACACCCTCTCACTTATCTGTCCGGGCTTCACGGCTTGCTTGATTTATTTACAATAATAGTAATAAAAGAGACAATGAACAGAAGCTTCATAATTACAGCAGATACGGACTGCTGTGTGTCTGTGTAGGATGGGATAAACACACCGGGACATTGACTGGAGAGATGGTGTCTGTGTGGAATTCCTATAGAATTACAATGTGTCTGAGGTTGTCTCCTCTTATGTGACTCAAACATCGTCCTACTTACACGTTAGATCTTTTCATAACCTACTGGAAATAGGTCTGACTGTTAAATAGTAGTCCATAAAAAGTTATTAACCCAGTCCCAGCTCTCTGTTTGAGTAAAAGCTCATCAGTTTACCGTCACTTTCTGCTTTCCTGTGTCTCTGCAATGTTGATGTGATGCGATTTTGATCTCTTTACATTTACAGGCTGATGTCCACTACAAAAAAGCTGTATCTACATGAGGTCTTTTATCATGTTTGAAAAGACTATATCTGTATATATCTATATCTACAGTATATCATATATCTGTAAGTTTTACCAAAGAGTGATTTTATATAACTAAAGTTTAGTTATAAGTTTCTATATTATAAAATGAAAAACCAATGAAAAAATGAAAAAAATGTTTATTATAAAACAAAAACCTAGATACTGTAACATTATCCAGTATTGAATTTAAAAAAAGCTAAGAGAACAAACAATATTGCTTATTTAATGATTTATCAGTCAGAAGAACTATTTTTCTGCATAAAAGGCACTTGTACTTCTATTCTTAGAGTGCGTTCAAGGTAAAATACTTCTGTACCTCTACTTTTTCATGCTAAATATAGTAAAGAATATTTAGTTACAGTTAATTAAAGGATTTGAATGTTTCCTCCACCACTGCCAACAAGCTAAATTCATTTAGACTGTTGTATATCTGTCCAAAGTTTATTACTTTCGTTGTTTTTGTTCCATTTACTTCCACAGTTTCATCTCCATACCCTTTCAGTTGTCACTCCATCATCCTCACTTGTCTGTTTTATCTTTCAAGTCTGTTTTAGCTTCACTAATGTATCCTCTCACTATCCACAGTAGTCATCACATTACTTCCTTCCTCGCTGCCTTTTTGGGCTGATATAACTCTGAATTTTTGTTTAGTTCGTCTTATGAATTTTAAATTGATGTTTTGATTTTGACCTGTAAGACCGAGTCTGAAAACATCTGGGGAGGATGTGGGTAATGACTACCAGGGCCTAAAATGATCCGGACTAAAATAATTTTGCATGTGGTTTTTAACTGCATATTTATAAATATCTTTCTTTTTTTCCCACACAGCTCTGGTTTTGAAACTGTATTTATTAGACATTTACAAAACTGCAAAAAAATCATTCTCAGAAATCTGATGGTGCTACATTTGTGTCATTTGACACAAATTGGACAAAGCAATAAAAAGTAGATATTTTATCTCCTGTGCATATTTTAAAAGTAATTGTTTCTCCAAAGACAGACATCCGGTGGGCTGGTGAAGCTAAAAAAAAGTGTGGTGATCAGAGTTACCTCCTGTAAAACACTCATAAATCCTTTCTCAACACAACCCAGTGTTTCTCTCCAAAACTCCCAGGTGGAACTCTAAGTTATAACAGAATCCACAGAGCTAACAGTGTGTGTGATATGGACTCAGCATGACTTAAGATCACACTTGGACTTTGTACAAAAATATATGATATCGGGATGAACTATCCATTTCAGATGCAAGCCTGTCTGAGTGACTGTGGTGCTTTTCTTTAAAGGAAAATGTTCCTAATCCAATTCCTCAGCAGTTCCTGCAGTGTAAAACGAGACTTGAAGCAGCATGAGACAGCAATTCAGGCGATGTCCTAGGAGGGATGGTTAACACAGAGGGTGAATAGACACTCCGTTGTCAGAAAGCATCAGGAGAGAAGAGAGACCTTTGAGTCTATGCAAATTACCAACCCATCTGCATGTAAAGCCAACCGACCAGAACACGAGAAATAGGATGTTGAGTATCAAAGTGTCAGACATTAAAAGTGGATGAAAGAAAAAGAGAAAGAAAGGATGGGAGTGGGAGGTAGGATGAGGAAGGAGGCTGATTTGCTTGCTGCCATGTGAAGTGTGACTGACTTAGCTCGTTTGTGTCTGGTGTTGGTGTGTTCAAATAAAAGCCAGGCTCATAATCCTAAGTTTGTTACAGCTCGCCGTCCGGTACACAGAACCAAGACCCCCTGCCTGTAGCTGCACACATGGGATGCATTCAGAAATGCCTTTCACACTGTGGGCTCACTTTAATGTAAAGGGCCTGAGTCTGTGAAGCTTCAACCAGCATGCTAAAAACTGATGAGAAAAATTCAGCACAACCCAACTCAACTGGAACTTATTTGCACTCAGCAGCCGTAACTTAAACATGGTGCACTGTGTTAGAAAGATGAGAGATGTTTAACACTAGAAAGGCTCAGTCAATGTCAAATGATTCCTGTTTTTATAGATTAGGACTGGGAATACTGAGAATGCCGTTCCTTGACTCTTCTGAGACTTATTTTGTGTGCAGATCTATGTAAAATACTCAAAATCAGGCATGTTTACCTCCCTCAGATCTCATCACCTCATCTTCACAGTATCAAAAGTTTGTATTTGCAGTATGTCTTAAGAATGTCTTTGGTTGCTGTTGTGTAAAATTAATGAATTAGATGTGTGATGGTATAATTATATATATCAAAAGATTGTATTTTTTGCTGATAAATGTGTTGACAAGTGCTCTTGCTTGAGCTAAACACCAAAGCAGTTAACGTGTGGTTTTCCTCCTTTGTCATAATCTGGTCAATGCACATTTATCACTATTTCTGTGATGCACTGAAAGCATCTGCTTTGTGAGCATACAGCAGAAATAATTACACTGTTATTGGCTACCTGACATGTGTTAAGGATGTGAAATAGAGTATGACATAAGCAGACCCGGTTAGTATAGACTTTATTTAGAACAAACAAAACTGCTTGCACCCAAGGAGCAAATAAAAACAACCCTGGCCATTATTCATAACCTGGAAATTAAATAGCACACATATTCATCAATGCTACAAACGTATCTAATGCTAATTCTCAAAGGCTTTCTTAAGACTTGCATAAAAAACACTGAACATCAGAAGGAATCTGTTTTGTTATTTACTGAACTTACTGTAAATGATGCAGTAATTGATCACATCTGTATAGTAAAAATAAAATAAAAAACATTCATCTAGGGCCCAATGTTTTGTGATGTGACATTTTCGGTAATGAGTGTGTAAATGCAAATGTGTTATTTCATTAGACTCATCCGTTCTTCTAGGTGACATTTTGAATCTGTAATTTGTTAAACAGTTAAATATGTGATTTTGACATCAACATCTGCCTGTCTGTCTAGTACAACTTTTAAAATACAGCAGTAATTTACAATCAGTTGTCTGTATTTCCATTCCTGATGCAATATGGGGATTTTGGAATTTGGAAGGGAGCCATGGACAGCAGAAATGACAACTACAGTAAAGATTAGATTAGTGAGTGATCGTGTTAAGACAGCATGTTAACAAGACTGAGCCCGTCTCATTTCAGTGACATACAGTGCGGGTTGTATTACTGTATTACTTAACATTCTCACTAGCTTGTCCTTGCATCACTTCACTGTCCAGAAATGAAGTGTTTATTGTTCATGCATACCGTGACTTCAGTAAAATCTTTTTTAAAAAGTCAACAAATCCATTGAAAAAACAAAAAACTTCTCAAGGACGTCAAAATGTTGAGGCATTTATTATTTAATACTCAGAAGGACGACAGGGGTGCCCCCTCACCTCACTGTGGTTCACCCCAGCTCTGAAATATGTGAAATGTGCACTGGTCAGGATTCACAACAAGGATAAAGCTGATGATCAAGGTGTTGATTACATGCAGAGAGACTCAAAACATCCTTCCAAAATTCAAGGAAGGTCTTGATAAGCATGTGTCCAAGACAAAAGAGAAGATCAACATGTTACCTTTATATCCTCTGAAACGACACCAGGCAAATGAAATATGTATTTTGTTACAAACCTTCATTTATAATTATTTTGTAACTGCTTTCAAATAAATACTGAATTGATTAAAATGTAAGTATACATCATGATGATGTTGAAAATAAGCATACTTTGTTTCTATTAATATCCAGTGTTCTGTATTTCTGAAGATGTAATCAACACTGGCAATCCAAGCCTTAAATATTCAGCTGATGTGCAATTAAATATAGGGTAATTTGTGGCAACAGATCCTGCTGTGTAAAAATTTGATGCAGTATAATTACAGTGTGATTTGTGGAAAATAGATCTGCATTATGGATATGTAACGTGGAATAATATATCTTTTTGTCAGGCAGATAGTTATAACTACATTTGTCATGCCAGAAATTGTTTATGATCACAGTCAAACTTTGATGTGGGGTTTTCACGATTTTCTAAATTTATGTAATCTGGCAACATCTGTCCATAATTATGATGTTTATTTTGGAGGGTGAGTTCAGTTCCAGCTTAAATACATCACACAGTAGACTTGTAACACACATCAGCATTGTCAAGTACAAGGAAAGTCTGAATTAGTAAGTTTAGGCATAACTGCTCAAGCATTTCTGTCAGGAATAAATGAAAAAAACAAAGGCATTGGTCTGTTCATGCTTTTGCTAGAATAAACAGTCATAAAGCTTTAACCATACAAAATATGACTGGACTGCTGCCACACAATCCTAAAGTGTCCATCTGTTTCTGCTGATTTCAGTATGCTTACATCATCAGTCACAATAGCAAAAGAATAAAATCATGGACTTTGGAAATTTAAAGGGTCAGAATCAAATCCACTTCATAACAACATGCCTGAACAGTGACAAACATGTCATCAGAACAGGTCATAAACCATGAAATGAGAGCATCAGTCCCATTATCCAGGAAATTGCCTTTCTGGCTTCACAAGAGTGTCTACATTACAGCCTATATAAATGGAAATGCATTTGCAGCTTATTTGGATGTACACAGCTATATTTAAAACAAAACAAAAGCCTCTCCTCCTGTTTTTAGCCTAGTGTTTGGCAAACATAAATATAGTAACTACTTTAAGGTTGATGTATTGACAGTGATACTTCAGGGTCTATTAATACTGGGAGTCTACTGGGTATCTAAGTCTTATCATACTTTGGCTGCACATGGATAAAAACTCAGCTCAATATTCCACCAGGTTACTCACATTACAATGGCCTCTTATACCACAAGGTCATTTCAAGTCCCTGGACACTCCTTATCGCTATACTCCTGTGTGTTACACTAGTTGTGTGTGTTCCACAAATAAAGTTGTGTGTATGTGTGTTTGCCGTCACAGAGACCTGCGGTTGCATACAATATCAATACCTTCAAAAGTTAAATGACAATCGAAGCGCTTTATTGCAATCATATTTATTTTGTTGTCTTGCCACATAAAAAAGGCTCAGATTGCAGTTGGCTCTTCACAGAAGAAGCTACATTCTTCACTAAAATGTGAAAGCAAAACGCGTTACACACACTTAAAGAGATAAAACAAATTTCTAGTGGTACATGATTGCGAAAGTCTACATCACTGAAATTATTTAACAAGTCAAACATAGGTCTTGTCATCCATTTAAGGAATTAACATAAAAACAATGGCATGATGGATGTGATTTACAGCAGTTTGACATCCAAGTTTTTTTTTTTTTGAAAAATATATTAAGTGCTAACAAAGTAATTTTATAAGAGAAGAGACTGTACAATTAAACTACTTTTTTTTTTTTAGCTTACGTCACACTCATATTGTAGGGAAATAATTATGTAAAGGTATAAATAATTTTTTAAAATTTCAATTAAAAATATGTTGTGGCCAATTAAAAGAAAATCTGAGAAAAAAAATTAAGACCTTTTTTTTTAAAACTGATGACAGAAAATTAGAGTGATTTTAAAAACATTTTGACAAAAAATGAAATATATTTCACTATCGAATCATTTAACTTATCAGTTGCATTGTGGTAGAGCATATTTCAAATAAACTAGTAAATCCATATGTATTGAGAATATAAATCATTGTTTATGTATGCAAAAAGGTCATTTTTGTCAGACTTTGCAATTAAATGTCAGACATCAGTTCTAACAAAGACATTATGAATTATATAGTTAATACATCTCATTTTGCAGAATATATTAACTATACAGTAAAATAAACTCAAATTAAGGATCCTGCATAAAGAAAACAACAAAAGGGACAAAAAGCTTGTGTATATATCAGCACACCTGGTGGGTCAACAGAAGTATCAACCAATAAGACTCCTCAGTGGTCCGCAGTGTGTTCAGTAAAGCATGACGATTACCCATAAACCTCTCTGCTTTAGAATAAAGCAGAGTAAAGGGAGGGGACACAGAGACAGCAGGAATCCAATCAGAGACGACAAAATCAGTCCCGGAACCCATTATTATCACACACACTAATAGAATATAGTCCAGTGTCTGGGTTTATGGCGAACCCAGTCCATTTCCAGTTAAACCAGTTATATCCCAGTAGGGGGCGCAGCAGTCCTGTTTGACTATTCCAGAATATTCCCTATTTCTTCCTAAATTACCTTTATTCCCAAAATCTAATTAGTTGTAAATGTTTAACACATTTGTGATAAGGCAGTTATCTAGCCACTTGTTTGTCTGTCCATATACAGCATGTCAGAAAGCTAACTGATTGACCTCCAACCTGAGCCACTCAGTGCAGTAGTATGTGTTTTTTTGGCTGCTTTTCAACTGGAAGCAGGTTCTCAGAAGGAAGTAAACACAACACAATACACAGATAATGAGAAACAGGATGAGAAACAGATGAAAAAGTGAGAAAAGTTTGTTGGAACAAGTCCTGACAGACTCATTGTTCTTCTGGCAGAAGAAGAGTAGGATATAAGTCTTATGACTAGGCCCAGCTCTATGTGTAATATTCTGTGCTCCCACTTAAACAACATGTGGGAGAAGAAAATAAAAAGAAATGAATCACTGTGATTCGGTGTGTCAGTCCCTGAGTCACTATGGTGCTGTTTTTGAGAAGACACGCAACTTTCTGGAATTTCACAGGTGAAATAGCCACAAGGTTATATGTCTCAACTGCAATAGTTTGGCATAGACTGTATTGTGTCATTCACTGAGTGTTGATTGCACTGTTCACTTGAACGTCTGAGTAATAACAGAGAACAGGTGCAAAGTCAGCAGTGAAGCTGTACACAGTCAGGTAGTCCACAAGGAGGATGGTGAAGATGAGCAGCAGTAGCGGTGAAGCTGTCCTCAGTGAGCAGGCACTACTTGGAAGTTTAGTTTCTGAAAGAGAGACGGAGACTTATATGAATGCTTATGTATAATATTCAGTATATGGTCCGCTAGCAATAGAGGAAACTGTTAATGTGTGAGCTACAATATTATTTCAGACAACTGCAGCCGCCGAGCGTAATGGCAACCGTTTAAGAAAGGCGAGTTGTTTTCTAAATCTGGTTGGTTTAACTTTATGTGTCAATATGCAGCCATGACTTCAACTGCACCCAACATGACAATCGCGTTCCTCATACTACTGGTTGCCGACCTCACCAATGATCTTGCGGCTGTATGGGATGAAATTCCTGCAGCCAGATTCCAAAATCTTGCAGAAAAACTTCCCAGAGAAGTGGATGCTCTTCCTGAAGCATATTAATATCCACGGTATCATCAGCAAGAGACGTTCAAGATTTGTGTATGTAAATGTTTTTCCTTTGCCGGTCTGCATTTAATTTATTTCTGTTATTGTTTAAACAAGTTTCTTTAATGTATTTTCCTGTTTTTTTATTGATGCAAATCTGCAACAATGTCTTCTAAAATATAATAATAAAATAAAGCACATTTGCATTAGTGAGAAAAACAACAAGAAACAAAAAGAAATTACACACATGCCTAGCTTGGATCAAAGTTAGGTAACTATGCAGACATTCTATACAGATTGTAAAACTCACGAATAAATTAGATTTAAAAAGTTGCATCTCACCTTGTATTTGTTTTGAACCCTCTGATTCTGTAACAAGAGAGATGAGAGGGAGAGAGGAGAGAGAAGGTTTAGATAAAGTTGAGGCAAAGAAACAAGTTGCTGATTAGTCATTTTTGCATGCTTAACTTTCTCAATAAAGCAACTGCTTTGTGGAACAAAAGGAGCAAGAAACAGACAAATGACCAAGCTAAGGTATTTACCATTACTCAAAGCCAAACGCCATGAAAAATGAGTACTGACTAGGTGTGCAACCCTAAATATGTCCCCTATGCAAATTCTCCTAAAGGTCGAATAAAAAAAGAGCTTGAGAAGCATGGCAACAGGAAAAGATAGTGTTATGTAAATTAGAAAGAGTAAGAATGATCAAGATTATACAGCCGGGATACAGGAAATGAAAAAGAAGGGGGAAAAAAACACAAGAAAATTCAAAATGACAGAGCGAAACCAAGAAGTGGACAGAAGATGAAAGGACGAGCAGTGGAAACTCGAGTGAGAAAGTACGGTGAAGAAAAGAAGGTTGGAAAGATTGAAACAAGGTCAGACAGAAAGAAAAGGGAGGGAGAGAAAGAGAGAGGATAGAGGGGTGTTTGTGTCTGGGCGTCACTTTCTCAGCAGGGGGCGGGCTAAAAGGAAATTATGGAGGGATGGTAAGATGAAGGGATGTGGAGCTGAAAAAGAAAGGAAAAAGACAAAAAATATATAGTTAGTTGAGCTACAAAGAGGAAACGGTTAAACCTCCTCAGGAAAAAGAGCTGCTGTGTTTCAGGAAGAGAGGACAGAAGGGTCAGGAAACAGGGATGATGCTGCACAATTGCAGCGGTTATTAAATTGATCTACGCCCTTGAACCTACCTCTGACACTGCAACCCTAAAGACACACACACACAAAGACAAAGTGTGTATTGCTGTCTGCAGGAAAACTACCACCTATCCACATCCCACAGTGACTGACTGAGATTAAGAGAGAGGAAATGGAACACTCCACACTCCTCTGTGGTACAGTGACACACAGAGAGAGAAAGGATTTATTAAATGATGGCTTAGCGAAGAAACACTGTCTGTAATATCCGTCTTGTACCGACAGGTCTCTGTAGCAACATGTCGCTCCAACAGACATGAGCCACTAAATTACTCCCAGGTCCTGTACAACTAACGACTATCTAAGGGTTAACGAAGCATTAAATAGCATGCTGGGTATGGGCCTCTCACTGGGTGTGTGTATGGATGCATGTGTGTGTGAACACATCTGTATAAGTGTCAAACATCAATTTAAATAGCATTACTTGCTCAAAATAAAACTAAAAATCACGTCTATGATCCTAAGGTAATTTTTTATTAGTAAACTGCCGCATTTATATCAAACCACGTTTTAATGTAATTTAATGATCAAAGAATATTTAATATTTAACTGTCCATTCAATATAAAATTGTGCTGATACAAAAGAAACATAGAAAGTTTATAAATTCCTTCGACAAAGCATTATAAAACCAATTAACTAACCTTAATAAATGTTTAATAACAAAAACAAACAAACAAACAAAAAAATCTAATTTTATCAAATTGTTTTTATTGTGGAGATTTTAGATGTGCCAAACATATGTGGTATTTATGAAAAAGAATTTGCAAATATAATTATAAATCACACATAGTTTACTATGTGTGATCTATAAATATAGTGTTTACTACTATGTGTAGTAAATATTGTGTTTACTACTATGGTTGTGGGAAAACTGTACATTATCAGCGTGTCACGCCGCGGTTTGAAACTAAAATGTGCTGATGTTAAATGCCTTGTGTTTATCCGACTGTGTGTGATATGTGTGTTTTGATCTGGCTTTTAATCAAATCATTTGTGCAAAAACTCAACACTGAGGACGCTCGTTTGTGTCAACATCATAATTTTGGTTATGGCGAGCTTCGCCACAAAATGGCATCCATGGTGGCATGACTGCGAAAACAGTGTCTTCTCTGCAATGCAGTCAGAAATATGCGGCACGTGTAACTGTACATGCACAACCATGGCTAAATGTGTGTGTGTGTGTGTTTCTCCAGTCGGCAGAACGCCCCACTGCAGAGACAGACAGACACTATTCCACCATCCCACCTCTCCTCTCATGCCGCCATTTTACACACGCAGGAGCTAATGCTAACCGAGCTTGACAGTTAGCACTGGACTAAAAACAAAAAACGAAGCGCAATTTGCAAAAACAGAAAAGAAGCGCGAATGAGAACGCAAATCGACAAATGCGGTTTAAATCAATGTACAAGTTTTGAGTTCGGGATCCAAGAGAGCTCGGCTAGACAAGCGGTGGTGTGTGTGTGTTTGAGTTTTGTCCTTGTGTGCATCGGGTTCAGAGGGTACAAAGGTATTTGGATGAGAGCAGATGGGGGTAAAGGAGGGCAGTGATGTAAGAAAAAAAAATAGCATGGAAAAAAGCGGGGAAGCAAACAGAAATAAATGCAATGGACTGCTCACAGTAGGAGAATGACAGAAAAAAGGGAAGAGAGAGAGAGAGGGAATCAATTAGAGAGAGGTGGAAGTTGGTCTGTAATGGTTTTTCACAGTAGGACGACTGAAAGAGAAAGACAGAGAGGCAGAGTGACAAGGAGAACAAGAGAGATAAAGACAACAGGAGGAGTTTTAGGGAGAAGCTGTAGTAAAAAAAAAAAAAAAAAAAAAAGGTGAGTGTGGAGTGAGAGAAGTGAGCCTGTGAAAGATGCAATAGAGGGCTGCAGGGTGCCGGAGATTTCACATGACACCAGTCTGCTGGTGCCGATTCAGAGCCTTGTTTTCTGATGCAACACAGACTCAAGCACCTTTCAGCAAAGCGCTTTCTCCGGAGTGATTCGTGACAGCATTGTGGTCAAATAAACAACACATCACCACACACATCACTACGCTGAAAAACACATCCATGCAACCTCCCATAACCTCCAAGCAAGAACTAGGATAGTGAAAAAAGTAACATCAGAGAAAGACAAACACAGTCACACACAGAGGATGTCATTAGGAGCTTCCTGCGTCACTGACTCTGTCCTGCTTGGTTTGTTGTGTTCTTGGGTTAAATTAAGGCGATAAACACACACATTCACACACTGGAGAGGAGACTGAGGGACCAGCGAGTAGTAACTGACCTTGGAGCAATGACAGTGTACCTGATGGACCCTCTCACTGTCACCACTCTGTCCTTCAGACCAGTGTGAGGCAGGTGTGTGCGTGTGTGTTTGTTTGTGTGTTTGCTGATAATTAATTCAAACACCCACAACAGGGCATACCCACATGGAAGTACCTTTTAATCACACAAGCTGCTTTCTGGGGAAAAAAAAAACTTTGGGGGGAGAATAAGGGAGGGAGGTGCACGGTTTGAAGTTTAGACAAGAGACATGATGTAGCTGAAGGACGAGAGCTGCCATCACCGAGGGCCACACACACATGCACACACAAACATGCACACACACTCACAGACACGGTGTGCCCTGCTGCCATGCTACCTGTCAGATAAAAGGGAACTTGTGCAGGAAGGAACCAGAGAGTATGTGAGATGTTACCACAGGGAACAACACAACAACAGCTGTGGTAAACCACCACTAATGGACAGCCAAAGAGAGAGAGAGAGAGAGAGAGAGACCCTCCAACTCTCCTTCATCTCTTCTCTCATCCATCTCATTCACTCTTCTCTCTCTGGTCTCATGGACTCCCAGCTCAATGCGCTTGGTGCACAGCATGAACACGACAGAGCTGGAGCGAAGTGGTGAAATATAACTGTATAGCAGATATGGAAACACAACAAAGAGATGGAAAAGGCACAGGGAAGGTGTAGGATGTGGGCTGAGGAGGGGTGGTGGGGCGGAGTCAGGGGAGGGAGGAGGAAGTGTAAGAGACTGCCATGGATGGTGCCTAGATTAGTTTTGCTCCAGTAGTGAAAGATCATAAAAAATGAGGAAGGGAGGAGAGAGCTGAGGAGACAGAGAGAAGGGGAGGATTAGTGCCACTTCAGGAATGACAGAAGAGTAGAAAGAAAGAGCTGGGGGTTGGAGTGAAGGGGGGAGTAAAAGACAAGGAGAGGGAGATCCTGAAATTTAGTCAGGATTAGTTTTGGTTAAAGGACAGGATGAGAGGGAGAGAAAAGAGATGACAAAACAAGAAAAGGAAAGAGTAGACTGAAGTATGTGCATCTCTGTAGGTAGAAGTAACGTAAAGGGCTTTGAGACTAAAGTCAAGTGTGTGTGTGTGTGT
>JAUBNQ010000008.1:10530634-10545010 GCA_032353495.1 Ctenopoma kingsleyae | reverse complement strand
GACAGACGTCTCAGACACACACACACACACACACACACACACACACACACACACACACACACACACACACACACACAGTAGAAGTTAAACCACCAGAGAACACATGGACCATACACCCATGCAGGAACACACAAAGACACAAAGTGCACAGACACATAAGAAAAATGGTCATACACGTAGAAATGTGCGCTCTCTTTCTCACACACACACACACATATACACACACAACAACTGTACAGGGATTCCCACAGTGACTGGGCAACATTCCCAACCGGAATGGGCAGCTCACTGGACTGGAAGACTAACATTACTCCAGGCGGGTTCTGGATTAGATCAGCTGTGGGAATTTCACACTGGGACTGAGAGATGGAGAGCGAGTGAGTGAACGAGGAAGATGAGGAGGTAAAGAAAAAGAAAGAATGGAGAAAGGGGTAAAAGAAGAACAGGGATGCGCTTCAGAGGGAAATTATTCTTTTGAAAAACATCAATCTATTTAAAAGTCAACATGGAGTGGAGAGTGGAGGTCATGTAGTTTATGCAGTAATGAGAGTCATCATTATAGGTTTAAAGGTAATGCAAAAAAAAAAAAAGAATTAGAGCATCAGAGTTACTGGAAAACAAAGAAGAAATAAGAAAGACAAGTAGCAAGCATGAATAGCAGTCTAAACATCATGCTATACAGCTCTGATAGCAGAGATATGAAGCAGCAACGAGAGTAGTCCTTCGAGTACAAGGGGGAAACATGAAAGGAAAAACGGATTAAAAAGACTGTACTCACTGGGCCCACAGCACACGGTGACACGCAACTTCATACATGGCAGAGGAGGGCCTTCATCTGCGGGCAGAGCTAGACAGAGCAGGAAAAGAAAAAAGAAATGAGCTGCTTATTTATTAAACCAAACAAGAAGTTAGTATTCAAAATGCTTGCATGTCAAATAAACAATGCATTTACATATGCTTAATAAAACAAAATCCTTCCATCACATCTACTCTTTGAGAACTTTCGTGCTACTTTTCTGATAAGAAGAACAGCCAGGTTGTTTTTCTGTTCCCTCCATTTCAATACCTCATGATATCAGTATAAAGAATTGCACCATCTCCCTGTGTCACAGAGACCACATATCACACTTATCTACACAACTAAATAAAAACAATAAAATGCACAATTGAGAATACAACTTCACCGATATCAGTGTTGATCATGGCTCACATGGGAAAGCAGACAAACATCAGTTGTATTACCTGTCAGTTTAGCATTGCTTTTACAAAAACAAATCTGTTTGGAAACTGCAGTTAAAGGGCATTATATCTGAATAATTCACAAACAGCTGCTAACTCAACAGAGGCCCAGCACACAAACTGAGTATATGATCACAGTCTGTCTCAGTGATAAGATAAAGCACAGAATAACAGGAACACAGATTTAGGCATGATCCATGAACCTGAATGTGCTCAACACACGCAGACAAAAATTAAGAAAACATCATTACCGCTTTGACAACATTCCCAGGATAATGCATTTAGAAATAAATGCTGCAAATGAATGAAAAGCAAGCAAAAACACATGCACCTGTATATAGAAAGGAGCTGAATATAAAGAAAGGAAAGGAAAGGAAATTAAATTCAAATATCCCCTCACTCACTCAATACTATACTATTTCCTATATAACAGACAGAAACGGACAGAAAATAGAAATATTCAGGTTATAGAGTTTATATCGTTTAAACTATTATTATATGCAACTAAGTGGGGAAACTGTTCTCGTCAGCCTCAAACTTGTAATTCTAAGCTGGAGATGCTGGAAATTTCTGACAGATAATATTTCCCATTTTATGAAAACAACTGATGGCAGAATGGTTGAAAAAATCATCACTGCTGGCACTTATATCAACATCCAATCATTCAGCTAATGAACCGGTACAAATATGGCCACTTGTTTCTGGAAAAATGCAGCTAATTTAGCCTGTTTATCTCATGCAAATACAAGGTCAGCACTAGATTTAACCACCACGGAATAATGTGCGAGCACTTATGTTGGAATACGAGGCGTTTTTCTTTTTCGCATTATTCCGTCACTGACAGGTGTAGTGTCACGTAAATTGTAATTTCTCACCCATAAAAAAGTGGTGCATTGCATTGTGGGATTGTTAGCAGAACGTAGTGCCATAAAAAAAAAGAAGCTTTTCTTTGCTCTATTTGTTTTTGTCAGCACTACTGTATATAGTGTACTGATGTAAACACATTAGTGTTTCTACTTTTGACCTTTGACTGATTGTTTTTAATGTCACACTTTCGTTACGTTATGTATAAGTAGTATTATATTACATCCATATACAATCTTAATAATGAGTGTTTTGTCTATGTGCTTGCAGTGAGTTGAGCTCCTGTGCCATGGTTACCAGCCCTTAAAATGGTTTCATGTTGTGCCCAGCTAACTATCACAAGATGTCATGGTGTCCCTTGTTTTATGGATCCAGATGTAGAGAACCAGTGGGCACAGTCTGCGGGCTGGGCAGTGGGTCACAGACCCAGAGAGAATGGGTTGTGAGTGTCATAGTTGGTGGGAGACAGAGAGTGGAGCTGAGCCCAGCTCAGATTGAGCCAACTAATGTCATTAGTGTTTCTAATACTATTGTAGTGTTGTCCCAGCCTAATGCCATTATACTGTCTCCAGTGCTGCAGGGCCATTCAGAACAAAAACCCCAGAGCCAGACATTTGGACCAACTTTACACCTTATCACTGATGTGGACAAAACACACAAAATCGCTCTGAGCCCGTTGTGGTCCGACCAGGGGGTAAAGACCCATTGTTTCTTTTCTCTGAACTGGCCTGAACAATCACAATAACCCAGTGTGTGTGCGTGTACATATATGTGTGTGTAGCGTGTGTGTCGAGCCGCTCTTTCATACCCTCACAATGCTCCATTGTCCCTCAGACCGCAACAGTAATTTATTTAAAGATTCTTTCTCTCCCTTCATCTCATCTGTCCCTTTTCTCCATTGCTTTTGTTGCTCTCCCTTTTCTCCTTTTTCTCCAGTGTGGATTCCACTCATCCGGCCTCTCTTGTCCCTTTCTCCCCCTGTCTCCCCTCCCTTCCTGTACTGTCAGACTGTGTCCATCTTTTGCTCTTTCTCTCTCTCTGTCACTCCTTCATGCTTCTCTACCTCTGTCTGCTTCTCTGCCTGAGTTTTTTTCTCCTTCACCGTCATTGTGTATTGATCTCCATTTCTTCCTCCTACACTTTGCCGTCCCTCTGTCTCTTTGTTGTCACCCTGCCATAGTAAGCATTCACTTGACTCTTTCATTCTCGTCCTTGTTTCATGTCCTCCCCCTCTTGGTGGGACTGACAACAGAAGTTGTAAAAAGTAAGAAAAAAATGTCAACTGATTTAACAGCCACTAAGCCATCTTCTCTGACTCCCCCTCCCTTTTCTCCCTCCAGTGGTTTGAAATAAATGAGCGAGGAGAGTGGAGCACAGGAGGGTGTAATGGAGAATGAGAAAACCATCACTAAAACTGTGAGGCAGCCTGCAGGTATAGAAAGGGTAAGAAAACATCATATTAATGTCATTCAGAGTGAATTTATGGAAAACATTAATGCCATAAGTTGAGGTTTGTCAACACTCAAAGCCTCATTAAAACACATTGGCTAAAGACGCTCTAAAACTTTTTATCTATAAAAATTTCTAAACTTTTTATCTATAAAAAGTTTTGGTTTGTCTGGTCACCACACTTCTTCCAAAGGAAGTGATTTTGCAAAGTCTGATTAAAATGATCAAATATTTACATTTCTTCTCCTTTTACCTTGATGCTTGTGTATGGAGAATAGAGCAATGATTCATTGTTTTACTAAAAAATATATTTCTCACAGAAAAACATGAGAAATAATGTGTTTTTCATATTAAAAAAACATATTTTTTTACCCATACTTTAATCATTTTATGACCATGACTGTGCATCAAATCTTTCTGAATACCAACAGCTTTAACTGTTAGTTAAAACATTTGAGGTTTCAAGAGCTTTTTCAAGCAAAATTACTAAACAGAACCAAGTTTTGTGAATTGTTTTTATAGTTTTTATATGACCGTTATCAGGCATTTTACTGTGTAATGGACAAAACAAAGAATTTGATGGCGTGAGCTTGGATTTTAGTCAGAATTTTGAAAGGCTGCTTTAAAAAAAAAAAAAAATCACATGCTGGGTATTTTGTTAATTGAATCAGCACCCTAACTATAGGATACTGTAGTACTGTTAACAGACAGAAACTTACAGCTGTAGTAGTAGTGTCTCCCTGGCAGAAACTCAAACCCCAGCGAGAAGGGAGTGAACCTTTGGATCTTCTCAGAGAAGCGCACTGGTCCAAACGGAGCATGTGGGGTGTTACACTCCCATCTTTTGATGGCCCCTCTTGTCTCTACACACCCCTGGAATGATGCTTCTCCCACCAAGTAGAGAGCCAGGGTCTCCGGTGGCCCAGAGTCCATGGTCTCCTCGGAGGGGTAGTGAGGACAGTAGATGTCCAGGTAGTCATTCAGATTCACCTGGATGGACAGATCTCCTGCTGTTAACCTGGAAGGAAGAATGACAACAGCATTAATATTTAATGTAATGATTACACAGAGTGATACATGAATGAGAAGCAGTGGTGATTAAGCACACACACACGCACACACATACACACACACACACACACACACACACAGAATGAGAGAAAGAAGACAGATGACAGGTATTCCATAATTCCTTTGTGCCTGGAGGAAAGTGGATAATTCCAGCAGACGGATAGTTCATCAATATTACACATAACGATTACACAAGGTAATAAAGCAAAGTTGAGCAGGTCTTAAAGCATTTTTGGGAATTTCATACATCAGTGGTACAATAGTCCATTTTATTTCCATACCAGCAAGAGTGTGGTGTTGAGCAACAGATAGAAAGAGAACAACTGTTACTCTTATGCTAATTAAAACCACTGAGAGGAATTTGGTATAAAATAAACTTGACTCCCTCTGCGTTCCACTCTACCTCTACGCAGCACAGACATAAACAGTTAGCTCCAAACTTATGTAGATGTGCATGTGCATGTGCATGTGCATGCGCTTCTGTCAAGGTTGACTGGCTTTAGGCATAATAGTAACTCTGGACAAGACAACATCATTAGAACAGAAGAGCTGCATAATGTATGCTCCTTTAGACTGAGGATTCTGACTTCCTGTCAGTTAGAATATAAAGAGTTACCCGTGCACAAACTAATACAGAGAAAGAAGATGAGAGAAAAACTGAGGAAAGTACATAAAACTAAGATCATAAGAGCAGAAAAGACAAAACAGGAGACATGAAATGAGAAGAGAAATGTGTGACCAATTGAGGGAAGGAATGTGAGCGATGGAGTGACATGAGACACGGCTCACTTCTGACGGGGAAGACAGAAAGAAACTGATGAAAAAAAAGAGAGAAGTGGCACTAAAAAGAATTTAAAAAAAACTAGAAGAAGAGCAAAGTTGGATGAACAGGTGAAAAAAAAGTGGAGAAAAAGAGAAAAGAAAGTAAAGTGTTTTAATTAGTGACCCCAGAGAGTCTGAGTGCAGACTCTCAGAGAAGAGAACAACGAAGTGGAAGAAGAGAGGAGACGGACTTTAATTGGTCTCCCCTTCACATGGAGTGCACGAGAAAAGAATGAGGGGCAGAATGTGGCCTGGGCAGAAGGTTCAGGTCCGTCAGTAGGAGTCTTTATAGAGGGGTGACAGAGCGGAGGAGAGAGGAAGGGAGTGCTGGGAGTCAGTGAAGGGAAACATGGGAGGGGAAAAAGAGCGTGGAATGGGGTGAGGGTGGTGGTGGAGGTGGATGGCGGAGTAGTCTCAAGCTAAGTAGGCAGACAGAGAAGAGCCCAAAAGAATAATAGGGAGAAAAAAAGAGGAGCACAGGAGACAGAACTGATGAAAACCAAAATGAAACAAATAGACATGACAGGAAACAGGAGATGGAGATGGTCCAACAAGTCTGCAGAGGGTATCAAAGATGGATGGAGCAATGAGAAGAGAAATGACAAGAGACCGTCTGGGAGAAAGAGACCATATGGCATGACTAAAAAACAGAAACAGAAATTCCAAGTTCTCTGTTAACTTTAAACCTGAGCAGAAGTGTGTGTGTGTGTATGTTTGTGTGTCATGGAGAGGCAGGTGAGACCCTGGAGGTAGGTTTCACCAAAACTGCTTCCTGCTCAATCGCTAGTGCACAGAATTGGCAATCTATCAGTGGGACAGGAAATCATCGATCAGGATCCCTTGCTCAGGACACATGCACACTTCCCTGATCAATATCACTTCTGTGAAAGTATGTGTGTGTGTGTGTGTCCGCCTTCAACAGCTCTATTGCCTGTGCACTAATTACAGCCGAACAAAGGCACTTGATTTTCCATTTAAGAGCACACACACATACATGAATATATACGTACACAGGAATAAGCTTAATCTTCGCACTACCTGTGTTCTGAGGGTTCTCTCAGGCAGGGAATTGTTTACTTAGGTGCACCAGTTGTGGTAGTGTGTGCACAGGTGTATGCGTGCATGTGTATGCATATGTGTGCTGTGTCAACATGTTGCACCTCCTGCTATACATGTCAGTCGCTCTAAGGTCCCGTTTCGCTCACCCAACCCCCAATCTGCATTCCTCCTTACCCCCTTCTTCTCCTCCCGTCTCCTCCCTCGTCTTTCCCCACATTGGATGACACACATTCTTCCCCCATCTATTGCGTCTAAGGCTGCAACTCCCCCATGCTCTTCCTCCTATTTCTGACTCCTCTCTATCCTATATAACTACCCCTTTCTCCCACAAGCCTCCAACTCCGGCCTGCGCCTACACGCCAGCAATTACAGAGACGGTGTGCTCTACTGATGTCAAACTGTCAGCCCTCTTTCTCTCCTCTACCCCTCCTTCCTCCCTTTCCCTCTCTGGCCTTGGGTAGGCTTGGATACGCCCTAATTACACTCCGCATCCTCCCCTACTGCCAGCCACCATGTAGCAGACTGGTGACAGCACAGGGGCATCATGGGAGCACTGAGGAACTGTGGGTGTCAATGAACAGAGTGCTAGAGCAGCCTATCAGCAGGAGATTCCTCTATACGCAGGGAAAGGATTGGTCTGGTCCAGTGCTGGAGCACAGGGGAGAGGGCAAAGACACAGAATTGCGCACACGTGGGTGTGAACGTACACACAAACACATGTTCACACACACTAGGACATGAAAGTACTTCAGGAGAATAAAAAATGCTTCATCCCTCATGCCAGAGGGTGATCAGTGACACCCTTCTGAGGACTGGTGCAAGCTCTTGGTTGATAAAGAAAAATCTCACCAAGGAGCTGAATCAAAAATAACATGCTGGGCTCTTCAATGGAAAACTTGAAAAGGCCAACATTTATCCTTTTTATAATCCTTTTTATAATTGCAGGAAATAACATGCAAAATTCAAAAACTGAACATAACTGATACCCTCCTCTTGTCTGTCCATGTCAATGTAAACGGGCACAGAAGCACATGCACACAAGTGTGTGTCTGTGTGTGTGTAGTTATAATGAAATGCAGGGGGTTGACTGTGGCAGAGACCTTTGATCCTTTAATATGAGAGAATAATTAAAGGAGCAACAATCCCACAACACGGCTTCAGGCATACAGAACAGATACTCGATCACGCACAGCAGCTGCATACTACGCACACTGAATACACTGGGGCACTCTATGCTAGTACAGCTCATAAACATGGGGGATAAAAATTCTACTACGATGAAAATTCTAACATGCTTACACGGTACCATGCATCCCGAATGTATACTGTGGGTACAGTATTTTTCATAAACACTTTCATGCTTGATCATACACTAACCAGCCTGCAGTGAAAGTGTGTTGGTTGCTTGTAGTGATGATAGGAGGCTCAAAGGCTTCGTAGAGCCTCAGTTGTTCTGTTGTGAATCACAGCTGGGTGACCGCTAACTTGGGTCACTACGCTGACTGGGTGCAGCATGCTGTGGTCACTGTGCCTTGGCTGAGCATAGCATGACACAGCTTCAGTCTCAATGGAGGGTGCTGTAGTAACACTAATAGGTGATATGGGAGGATCTTTAGTGAGAGTGAACAAATACACTATGAGTGCAGAGGTAACACACTGCTCTTTTTAATCAAGGTCATAACGTTGGATATGGATAAAAAGAGCAATCTACAGTGTTTAGTCTTGAGGAAGTGTCTTCAGCACATCTTTAGCATTAAAATACCTGCAGTGTTTGGATTTAAACACCTGGACAAAAAGATGCGTGTGTGGTTTATGTACTACTGCTGACATTTTAGGAGTTACCTCACATGCAAAATGGAACAGAATCAGGACAACCCCTCCCCTCACGTCCTCTCTATTAGCTGTGCCCCCCGCACCCCCATGCTCACACAAATCCATGCTGCGTCCAAAGCCAAGCGCCAGTGTTGTGTCTAACCTGGTGCTTACTCCCCTCGACGCGCACAAACAAGGACTTCACCCCCCACCTCTAACCATCTGGGGCCCCCCATCATCCCGCTTGCCCAGCTGGCGGAAAAATCCCTTTACCACCCCCCTTGTACCTCACAACCTCAAGACTCCACAGACCCCGCCTCTTCAGATCCTCTGTGTCATCAAGCTGTGGCCAAAGACGGTGATCAACTGCTCCTCACAGAGAGGAAAGAGGGACTTAAGGGGAACAAGCTGTTGCTCTTATCTACTCTTTCCTGTTTGGTATGCCTATGTGAGTGTGTGTGTGTGTGTGTGTGTGTGTGTGTGTGTATGTGCTTCCTTCAAGGTCAGCAGGAAGTGTATCTCTCCTCTCACCAGACCTTTTGGTTTCTATTTTATCCAAATGGATGGTGTGTGAACTTCCCTCCTATGTTTTCCCCACTTCACACTCCATCCATTTAAGTCTGTGGTTTTTCCTTTAGCCTGTATATAAGTTATGAGCACATACATTATATTAATATGCATCTGGATCTGTGTGGCTTACCACCCATGCCAAACTATTTCCTGGGGGAAACCCTGGGGGTAACCAAATGCATATGTCCTCATAAGGACAGAAGAATACAAATACCAGTGCAAACACACTCAAATGCATCATATAGCGGTATGAATTTTGTGCATGAGAGTTGGCGACTGCTGCTGTGGGTGTATAACCTAGATGGAATGATTGGTTGCACCTTTCCTGCCCCGCTGACTCCATTAAATGACCAGAAGACACAGGGCATTCAGACCACTCCACTCCTTATTCAAACTGCACGAATCAGCAAGCTGACTCCTGGACCCACATTCCCTGTCAATTTACAGACACAGGAAAAAACACAAAGATATACACACAAATACACCTGCTACTTCAAGCCCTAAAGGACTTTCAGCCTCAGGTTAAAGACAGGCCCTATTTTCTGCCTGTTATGGCATAGGTCGTCCTCTGGTGTGTGTATGTGTGTCCATTCTATAGGACTCAGCAGCACAACAGGATGTATAGCTCTGGCCATCAAACCTGAGGAAAATTGCATGATTCAAGCCCACAGGACCCATCAGTATGGAAACCAATCCATCGGAACTATTTTGATACGGCTGCAGGTCTGCAGAAACCATCATCCCCCTCTGTGGCAGAGCCCTGTCATGCATAGGAACCGCTCTCCATGTGTGGTCTAGTCTGATCCTAAAATAAGTTTTCTAGTGACTTTTCCAGGAGGTATGAAATTACTGTCCACAATATAAATGGGCAAGAGTGCAGTCTTACAGTCTATAGCTTGTTTATATTTTCACTGTTCGAACAAAAAGATTGCATTTTGAAAGGCTGCCACACTATATCCACCAGCACAACAGGAGCTAAAAGCGTTGCCTGGCTTGACTCTTACCTGCTCTAAATGGCATGTGGACACACTTGTAAGACAAGTGTGAGGAGCACAAGAGGAGTTTCAGCTCACGTGCATAAAAGAATGATGGGGAAAGTGTGTGCAGAGAAAAAAAAGCGCACTGGCGAGAACTGAATGTGCGTATGGCAAAGGGTGTGCAAGGGGGTAAATAAGGTCAGACGTGCTGTTGCCAGGACAACAACCAATCCGGAGCTAGGATTGGTGCCAAGCCAACACCCCACCCATCCATCCTTCACTCCATCCATCTTTTTGCCTGCATCCCTCTGTCGGACAGCCTAAACCTCAGAGTAATGAGTGCTCTCCATGTTGCTGCAGTCTAAATGGAGCTGCAGTGTAAATACAGGGCTGATTTGTACAGGTGCCAGGCTTGGATACATAAACCTGAATATAGCTGTAGTACCTCACTGCTCAGACACTGACAGGATGGTTCCAAATAGTGACAGCTATGATGGGTGGACACAAGAAGCTATGATTCAAACGAGTTATGAAATCTATCAAAGTGTACTGCTACAAAGTGGCAGCTGATTCAACGTGTCAACATCATTTGTGTCATATTTATGTACAAACCTAGCTGTTCGGGACCATTAGCTTTGCATACAGTGAACAGATAAGTGCAACTTAACAGAAAGTTAAGATAAATTAATTAACGTTATCACTGAAAAAACAGTCACACAATGGTTGGTCAGATTTGGGCTTATACAATATGGACAGGTGTAGTAAGACCAAGGGAAAAGTGGAAAATGCATCAATATAAAAAAAATATATGTTTAAAACAATGTTCTAAAAATGTACACAAAAATATTTCTTTTCTTGTTTTACAGTTTTGATGCTTATCATAAACTTGATTTTTAAAGCTGAAAAATGAAAAACAACCTTTATCACTGATTTAAAAAAAATAAAAATTTCAGGTCAGCTTCTCAAATTCTCCCCGTTTTATATATTTATATTTTAAATATAACTGTTATTAACCAGGGTACGACAATTCAGGGCACAATGATGATGGTATAATTGTCATTTCAGGTGCTTGTGCAACTTAGGTTTTAGTGTGTTGCCCATGAAGACACGCTGACAACAAGAGCTGCAGATCCAACCTGAGCCATCACCATTCGACTCGTCATATATATCAATGTATCAAATATATTTGCCATTTGTGCTATTGGTCTAAAAATAAATTAATTAACCAGATAAGCAGATGAATCAATAATATGAACAAGCATAATTTGCTACATGTTTGGTTTCAAATGATCATCTCTGATCTTTTCAGTGCAACTTGTTTATAATTAATTGAGTCTTGTTTCCGTTTTCAAATCACAAAATCATATTCTTTTAAATGCCACTGTGCAATGACAATTTGACTTTGGAGCTGTCAGTTGCTTTGAAAACTCATGTTTAAGCGTCTGCTAGACAACACTGCTGCTAATTGACACTCAACATAATACGACTCCGCTTTATAGCAGTGTTTACATTTGTACTCGTGTCATCATATGTACTGTTGCTGTCATCTTAAACATCATAATCAACATTTTTCAATAAAATTTTATTTGTGACATCTAAAAGAAGTAATTTTTAAATCCCTTTCTTACACAAAGTATGCTCTGTGCACCCTCATCTATAGTTTTAACTATACTTAACTACACTTATCTGTGTCCCAGGTCTTTCGGCAAGGCCCACCTGCGTAAGTGGGTTAAGGAGTACATGCAACACCCATTAAAACATACACACACACTTATTCAGACACACTCTTCACAATAGTGAAAAGGGCGCTCGCAAGGCAGATACACTAAGCCAATAAATCAGAGTTGGCTTTTAGAATCCATCATTTACTAAGTGGGTCACACTTCTGATGTCGTAGACACTCTCTTTCCTATTGCTGTACTCTGTTTGTGTCTCTCTCCCCACGATGTGAAGGTCAGTGCTGGATAGGCAGCATAGACTGTGCATTTTCTCTCACTTCCCTGCTGTATCTGATTATTTGCTGCTTGTTAGCGGAGGAATAGTCAGCTGGAGGACTGGAGCTGTCCTTCAGTCAGTCAGCGAGTCAGTCAGTCAGACACACACATAGAGACAGCACAGTTAAGACATGTCAAGGTAACCTACCCTATAACACAACCAACAGGCTTGAATTATTTAAAGGAGAAGATGGAGAGAAACAGATTTGAGAGGCACGAGTTAAGGAGCAAATAGAGTAAAGCTGGCCTTTTCCAGTCCCTCTGACTTCTGCTGAACTTATTTTAAAACTTCTATACTTGGTTTCACTCCCATCTGCTTTCTCTCACCCCATCTTCAGCAGGTTGCATTTCCTTCTCGTGTCAGCATGTCTACACCTTCTCATTCTCTTTTCTTCCACTGCTTCTTCCACCACCATTTCACCCACTTTGCCCTCCCTCCCCCCTTCCTTCGTTGTCTTTCTCTGTGTTTATCTAAGCACTTTCACGGTCACTGCTTTGGAATCCCAGGAGTCTAAACTGCCCCCTTCACGTCTCCCTCCCTCCCTCACAGCTGATCCACGCTTCTCTCTCGCTCTCCATCTTTCTCCATCACAACGCTTAAGATTCACATCGCTCTGTGCATCGAGGGTATGGAAAGTCCCCCTTATTCCTCCTCAAGGCATCCGGCTTTGTCCTGCTCTATAGTCACGCACGGACAACTGCTCTACCAACTGAGCTACTGCTGCCCCAAAAGCCTTCCTCTCACCGAGCCTCAAACTTCTGCATGGGAAGCCTAGTAACACCTGATTGAGCTAACGCGCCAGATAATGTTTTTATGTTTTTTACAGTAGTATAATACAATAAATTAAACTCCACTACATTATCTTAATTGTGTGAAATTTACTTCATAATTTTGATATATCTAATGAGACGGCATTCTCTCCCTCAAGGCTGGATGCGCCTGAATGTCTTAAAATAGGAAGTTCCACATCGCTGATGAAGGGTTTAGACACAATAAGAAGGAAGACAGGGGGTTGTATTTAGGGGCAGAGAGGAAGGAAGCGGAGAGTGTCAAGTGGAGAGGTGCAGATGCCAGCCGCACATAGTGCTAAAAGCCAAACTCTGGACTGGGATTAACTGATTAATTTGGGATTAAAGATGACTGGTCGCTACTTTAAGTAATGAACCACAATGACCTAAAATTACAAGATTAACACACAGGAGGTACAGTACACTGTGTGTGACTGCAGGCCAGTATTGTTTCTTAAGAGTAAGGCACAGTCCACTGTAAATTAGTTGCAATACACTACCTTTGATAAAGAACAATACTGCTAAATGTAAAAATATGTAGTGAGTAAGGGAATATTGTGACTTTCATATCCAGGCATTTGTCACTGGGTGTATTTTAGGAGAACACACACGTTAATTCCACAATCATAAACACTGAGTGTCTGCTCCAGTGTTTTGAGAAGTGCACTTCTTGCAAGAACTCCATTTCCAGCTGAATGGGAGAGCAATGAGATTCATGAGTTCTCCTGCTACAAGGCCATAGCTATGGAGATTTGGGACAAGGCTATTTCCCCACTCCCATTCAGCACAAAATACAACCACCACTTCGGATGCTCTCAGACTATGAATTATAGTTATCTGATCATTTCTGATGAACACAACAAAACATATGTTTGGGCACTCACGAAGTACAATTGATTTTAAAATGACATAATAGTTTACGTAATATTTAAAATGAGCGACACAGAAGCAATTTAGTTTTTTGTGGCTTACTCTGTTTTCTACCATGTCAGCAGCCAGTCAGTTTAGTAGATGGCACAAGCTATATTAGGATTAGAAAAAGTTGAAACTTATAGAAGAGGGTGAACTGATACCACTCTTAGCTGGATAACTGCAGGGTCATCAAAGAGCAAATTCTGGATAAAAGTCTGCATTCCTCGGACTGATAAATAAGAAATAATTATTTTTTTTTCATAGGATTTGAACAAAATGATAATAAAAGAGAAGGAATGGCAGAAAAAATAACAAGGAACCAGAGAGGAACAATAGCATTGAAAGTATCAGGAGACAGAGATCAAGCTGTGCATTACTGCACAAAAATATGTGGTACTGGTTATTGCTACAAAAATTGTACACACCCATATTAAACATGGTGACACACGAAAACATGTGCACACACATACCAAAACTATATCTCATCATCTTACTGGAACCCTTAAGAAATCTGAGTGGTGGTATGTTTATTTAAACATAAAATATTACTTTTTCCACATGTAATGCTTTTTAAAGAGGTTCAGAGTGAATGACTACATGCAGTATGCTTAGTCACAACACATACAAATAAACCTGAAAGCCATGTCAGTTTTAAATGGAATGGGATTCCTACATGGACTCTCCTCAGAGTGTGAACAGCCATGTGTGCGAGTGTGTATGCAGGCAGGGCAATGGTACTACTGATAGTGTGTGTGTGTGTGTGTGTGTGTGTGTGTGTGTGTGTGTGTGTGTGTGTGTGTGTGTGTGTGTGTGTGTGT
>JAUBNQ010000008.1:10491251-10521568 GCA_032353495.1 Ctenopoma kingsleyae | reverse complement strand
GTGTGTGTGTGTGTGTTAAGTATTAATTCGATGGTTGTTGTCAGCCGCCTCAGGGGAGGGTGTAGTGATAGTAATCACAATGCCTCCATGGGCGAAAGCCATTGGTGGTCCTCTCTAATTATGTGATCTCGCTCTGTGTATGTGAGATTGCTGTCCCTGTTACTGTTGTAGTGCTATCACTCATCCAGACAAAGTTACATTGATAGCTTTGTTATATTAGCTGCTACAACTGCACATTTGGTTATTTCCTTTCTGCAGGACCCCCCACCCCCTGCTTTCTCTATATTTTATCTTGTGTATATATATCTGTGTGTGGCTCATGGTGTACATGCGCATGTGGTATCAGGACTCATTAGCTCACTTCCTGGAGGTCCAGATCATTAATTTCCCATGATGCCTCAGTGCTCCTGTGTGGCTAATTTGTCCCTGGTGAGCTAATGCTCCCTCTGCAAACGTGGAACAGACCACAGAGGAGTAACTCACTCTGCGGGGGTCTCTCTCTCTCTCTCTCATTGTGATTGATCTATGGGACCAGGCAGTTCCTAACAAATTTTTGTAAGAATGCCAGAGGTTAATAATGCTTTGCGAAAATTCATTTTATTCTCCCCCTCTTTCTCCTAAAACCCTTTCTAACTTTCTATTTGGAATTGTCTTCAGACAGTTTTAGTATTCAGCAGGTCTGCAGCTGTTGCACACTCTAAATTGACCAGATTCCCCCCCTTGACTCAGAGTAGACTGGAGAGAAAAGTGGTGTCATTTACCTCATGGGAGCACCAATTGAAATCCACAGTTACTGTATGATGCTCAAAATAAAGAGCCATGTTGATTGCAAAGCTGATGAATCTTGTGCGTACTAATGGTCATTTGACTAAACAGGCAAAAAAGAAACTCTCAACACCACCACCACCTATGCCTTTTCTTCTTTTCTCTCAAACCTCCTTTCTCATTCTTATTTTTTCTCTGTTTAATGTTTGTTTCAGCTTCCGTGTGTCTGCTATTCATCATTATCAGCACTCTTTCCAACCCCCCCACCCCCCCCAAACCCCGGAGTCTCTATCCGGCATCCATCCTAATCTTTGCTCTCATTGATCTTCTCATTACTGGTCAAATATGTTTTTTCCTGTCTCCTGGCACAGTTTATCTCAACAAATATTGTGTTATACCACAGAGTTTGTCAGCTCCAGGTAACCCTATGTCCAAATGTATACCTTTCATTTGCATTACTTACTAAAGTAAGTTTTAATTTGGTTGGAAAAACATCTTAATTACTATCATCATGTTATTTATACTTGGAAGTATTAATCAGTTTCACTGGAACTGTGTGGGTGTAAATCCCTTGTGAAATTAATGAAACCGTGGTAACAAAAATGTGTGTTCATGTAAGAACACGTCCCATATGTAGCTCATACTGTACTTTATTAAAAAGCTGATGAAATAATACATTTGCAGGGCCTTTAATAGCAACCCTGATGAAGTTAAAGATTAGTCATGAAGATGTCAAATTAAAGTTTTAGCTAGAATTTGTTTCTGCTCCAGGTGTGAATTTGTGTTTAGCACAATACTCAGTTCTTTTTGTTTCATTTGGAATCAAAGATGAAGCAAACATATTCACGTCCATGCACAGATCACTGACAAAGGATCAAAATGAGTCTTTTTAGTAAGATGTTGGACGACCACGTTGACCACCATGTCTTATGATTCACATATTTTCAGTGTTCTCTTTTACCCCTGTGATCAAGCATTTAAAATTTTTCAGCACACATTTTTTTCAACTGACAGTATGAGTGATTCTTTTTAATTTCTGCAATTTTAGACTTTTGTTACGAGTGTATTGCTCATTATTTAATGTCATACAAGTATTCCTTTACATTTTTCTTATTTTTCATTTGCATTTTGAAATTTTTTTACTTCTGTTCTTTCTCTCCTCACTATTACTCCTTCTTCTACTTTGCTTTTGTACAGTAGTGTCAGTAGCCTCTTAATCCTGTTATCTCCACATATACAGGCTGACACCAAGCCACTCGCCAGAGCTGTAATCAACTACACACACACACACACACACACACACACACACACACACACACACACACACACACACAGCCTGAGCACACTCCACTCCCTATATCACTCTTTCTGCCTGTTACACACACAGACACACACACACACACACACACTCTCAGAGAGCTGCTGCTATTTTTGGTCTCTTACTATTTCGATTGGCCATACACTTGCATTTTTCATGCACATCTTGGCCTGTCTATCACTCATAATTTGAGTACCACTAC
The DNA here is from genome assembly GCA_032353495.1 of Ctenopoma kingsleyae. Classification (NCBI taxonomy): domain Eukaryota; kingdom Metazoa; phylum Chordata; class Actinopteri; order Anabantiformes; family Anabantidae; genus Ctenopoma; species Ctenopoma kingsleyae. The sequence goes on along the minus strand of JAUBNQ010000008.1, from coordinate 10,519,283 downwards.
TTCCGAAACATATCTTGTCTTCACCTGTCACTCGTCTCTCGCCTCACTGTTACTACTCCACATCCTCTTCTTTGTCTCTTTACATTTTAGCATATCTCCTTGTCTTTCCCACAACACTACGACTCATCTCCACCTATCCAGTGTTAATGATTTAATTTGGTTGAATGATCAAACATTCTTAATATGTTCATTTTCTGTGATTGTTCCATGAACAAATGAAGTACCCAAACCCCCCCCCACACACACACACTTACAAAGAAAGTTTCTCTTTTCCTCTTTGTACTTTCTGGAGCTGCATTTTTCTTTCCTTTCTTCTGCACGCCTACCATACTTATTTGCAACAGTGCTCATTTTATGGGGTCATCACTTTACTAGCGTGTGTTTCTCATTCTCATTTTTTCCTTTTGTAAAAGTACATTGTGTTTGACTCTTTTCTAGTGCGTCCCTCTGCTCTTTTCCTCCCCCTCTCTTGCTGCGTCTCTGTTCCATAATTACAGCTGTGGACTGAAGCAGTGATGGTAAATGCTTTTTATTCCCCTTCTCTCCATCACTCTCCTTCAGTCTCCACTGTTCTTTTTTTCTCACCAAGCAAATTACATCTTGGTTACTATAGAGATGTGTTTATTGAATGCCACACTTTCTTATTTCCCCTTAAGCCCTTTCGCCTTACCTCCAGAGCTCCACCTGTCTTTTTTTTTGTTTACTCTTAGCTTTCACTGTGTATTAATGGTCATCTGTGTCTTTTTCCTTCATTTCTCTGTTTTGTTGTCTGGGGAACCATTTCAACTTCTTGGTGACTAATGTTGCTATTTGTAAAGAAAAGATGAGAATATTTTGGATAGATTTTCAATGCTGCAGTAGGAGTTATTGTTATTGCCATGTACCACATGTAAGCAGATAAAGAAGGCAGAGTCTCTTATTGTACTGATACTGCATGTGCTATCAATTACTATTGACGGTGTAAGTGGCCCCTACTGAATACAAGACTCTGCAATGTGAGCAATCCGATTGCACCTCTTCTTTCTCCTCATCATTACAGATAGTGTCCATACTGCTTTTCTTTCTTGCTCTATTGGCTTTTTTCTTTTTTTTTTGTTTATTCATCCCTGTTTCAAGTGGCAAATGCAGAAGAAAGGAATGATAGCACAAGTAGAGAAGAGGTGTAAAGTTTGCAAAATGTCTCTCTTTGCAAAATGTCAGCTACACTGCGCCATTTATCTAAAGTCTACTGAGACTGTAGCAGAACTCTGTGGTGTACTGAACTGAGCAAGGGTTGTTTCCTATGCACTCAGCTTTTAATTTGCAAGCAAAAAGTTGTGTTGTTACTTCTTTCTTTGCAAATTCTGAAAAGAATCAAAATTCATAGTCTTTTTTTTAAATTTTATGTTTATTTTACATCACTGAGACTAAACAAACAACATAAACCAAGTAATGTATCGAAATCTATCACAATGTCTCATCAGTGAATATGAAATAATGAAAATAATGCACAACCATAAAATAAACTAAACTTAAACTTAAAACAGCAGCAGTTAAAAAAACTAGCAAAAGCCTGACATTTACAGATAGATGATAATGAACTGAGTTCCTGCAGCAAAGCTCTAGATCTGCCCAACAGAACCAGAAAGAGCTGCCTACGCAAAAGCTCTTTCACCAAACTCTGTTCAAAACATATGTGTAGTCAACAAAAAAAGGTTTCGTGAGCAAAGAGCATAGTGATTAGATTTTTTTCTTTTCATGTACATACATAAATCTGCCTGTAATTGCCCATTAATTGCTTTCTAAATAAAGTAGTGCTAATGGAAAATCATTTGAGAGGTCAAAGATTGCCTCTCAAAAGGAAAAAAAATATCCCCACATTGATAAAAATATTATGACAAAATGTTAGCCAGCATACAGTGTGCAATGAGTCTATATATCTGTAGGTTACCATGGGTTTTACAATTTTTCTAGCAGACATTTTAACTTGTCATAGTAGGAAAAGTGTGGGTGATAACATTAGTTCTGTTTTCGTGTATCACTTTCATCCCTACTCTCAGTTTCCACACTGTTCCTCATTCTTTCCTGTCACCTACTTTCTGTCCTCACCCTCTCTCCTCTTGCAGCATTTGTGGATGATTAGTAGAATCAGATGGAAGCAAGATGAGGACACACGGCCCGCTCTGCATATTCATCTGTCCTTCTGTTCTCTCTGTCACCGGACTACTCGGCTACAGTCCCTTTCTCTCTCTGCTCTCTGTCCACTTTCTCTCCATCCACTGTGTGTGCCAGCAGTCATCCACTCCCCTAAACACCTTCACAATTTATCCTCTCCTCTGCCTTTCTGTCCCCTACTGTACTATATCCCCCTCCGCTCCTCCTCTCCATCCCAGATGGACGGAGTGCACCCTCTGTAGTAAAATTAACTTTGAGATAAACGAGGGTATGGCTGTTTGTGCATGTAGTGTGATTTTCTGCCAAAAATGCAGTGAAGGTTATTTCTTGATCTACTTACTGCCAAGACACTCCACTTTTGTGTCTTACAGCTTCTTTGGTTTATGCTCTGATGTCCAAAGACAAACATTTATTTGCTGTGCCAAAACAGCTTTTATTTGAATCCATCCAAAGAGGAGGCGTCAGGGCACGGGTTGAAGCATCTGTGCCATTACAACACATTCAAGTTTGAACCCCATCAAAGTGCCTTTGAGCAGGGCGCAGGTGCTCAGTCATGGCTCTGAATGAAATACACTCAACACATACAAGTACAGAATTGTCATTTTGTGTGTTTCTATAATGCAGCCAACAACATGACTGTGACACCTTGATGTAAAGTCGTAAGTGCATGTATTTACATTTAAGTGGATCCATGCTTGTAGGAGAATCGAAGTTTGCAGGTAGAAGAGCCACAAACAAACGAAATTTAGTTTTTTGTCCTTTTTTATAAACCTCTGTATATTTACTCATTTCTCACTTTTGCAAAGCTTGTAGCTTTCTTCATTAAGCATACGCATACGAGTGTTTCCCAGTTTGTGCCTTTGTGTCTGTAATCTGACTGTCAGTGTGTGTGTTTTTGTGGGCAGCGAACTGATGGGGATTTGGCAGACATGCTTATGTGGTAGGAACTAAAAGCAAGTTAATTGTTCCCTTAGGAAACGTTCATACAGGCTGGACCACTTAAAATTATGGGCTGAAGATAAAAATGCAAATTTTTTTCCGCTGTCAATGACTTTTTCCCCATCAACGATTTTTCTGTAACTTATTACTGCGGAATCAGACTCAAGCACTGAAAGTGTGTGCGCATGTCTTTCTATTGTATCATGAAATTGTAGTTCAGCATGATTTTTGCACATTTCCTCCAGTCCTCATAACTTCAACCTCAGGGGTAAGGTTAGTATTGGGGTTAGGGTAAAGGTTGCACTTGGGCATTTAGTCGAGATGGTTAAAGTCAGTGTTAAGACACTAGGGAATGCAGTATATCAGTGAGTGTCCCAAACAGAAATCCTTTTACGCAGTCACATTGTGGAGATTCAACTTCTCTTTGGGAACAGTAAACAAGTCCTTTTAATGCATCATTGAATTTTAGGATGAATACTTGGTTTAAGGTTAAGATAAGGTTAGGGTGGAGTAGTTTGAAGTATGTTTCATTGTCATTAAAAAGCCTCTGTGCTGCTGTTCTTACATCACAGTGGCTGACAGGTTTACAGTGAATACCTCCAAACATTTAATTAAATGGGAAATGAACACATGTTTTCCAATAACCTCACTTCTGCTTTGTAAGTAACTCTACATACACTTTAATTTAATTGCTCTTGGATGAGATGTGCTGTAAAAGAACAAACAAGATACAAAGCTTATAGCTAAGTTAATTACCCTGATCAGACAGATTTACATCCGATGCAGAAAACTAAATGAAAAAGAACATAAAGGTTTTCTTAACAGGTTTTCATTCTCACGTGTCGATACATTGGCTGCTTTGTGATTTGAATTATTAATTGCTAGTTATTGTTATTACTCAAGGATGTGGATTCTCAGACTGTATCTGTGCGCTGTGCCGTTCTTACCCTCATCAGTACATGGATGAAAATGATATCTTCTAATGATTGCCCTCTCATGCTCTCCTTGCCCCCTCTCCCTTCGCTGTCTTTCAGTAAATGAGGGAAAGTGATAGGCTTCTCTAATGACCAGTGTGAATAATCGCCATCTAAATAAAGTCTCTGTTTGATGCTAGAAATCTCCCAGTCTGCCTTTGTCTTTCTCATCCTGTCTGTAACTCTCCTCTGGCCCATTAGCGGGTGAATCTACTTCTCCAGTCTTGTCCTCCTCTGTCGATTTCACACCTAAAACTCTGCTTTTTCCACTTTTTTTCTGTTTATCTCATGACCAGAGTACTGTCACTCTTTCATCATTGGTTTTCTGGTTAAAATCTTTTTTTTAGTTCCATGCTTCCCTCTACCTCAAACCAGTTGGTTCATTTTTAATGTGCTTGTCAGTTTTCACATCCTCTGTCCATTACAGCTGTTGCGTGTGCGTGTATTTTTCACTCCACAGATCAGAGAGGAGCTCAAATTGACATCCATTTTGGCTGCACGTTTAGCTTTTATATCCTCAGCTGGAATGAACGGTGAGAGGGACTGGAAGACATGAAAGAGTAGTAGAGAGAGTGCTGGGGAGATAAAAGAAAAGCACTAGAAAAACCTTGCCTGTCTGTCCATACGTTTATTTTGTGCTTACTAAAGTTCTTCTTCTCGCACATTCTCTCTCTCTTCGTTCGGGTAAGGAGGAGCTGAGTTATTAAAACGCCAACCTTTCCAACAAGAGGCAATAAATCAAACTAAATATCCAGGGGAGAGAGAAGAGGGGAGAAAGGAGAGAGACAGAAAAGGAGTGAGAGAGAGAGAAAGAGAGAGAAAGAGAGTGAACATGGAAATGAAAAATAGGCAATGTACAAGTCGAGAAAGGGGATTTGATGAGCAGAAGGTTTGGGAAAGAGGGAGAGGAGACGCAATGAGAGAGCCGTATTATAAATTGATGTAGGTGATGAGAGGAGAAGAAAGTATCGTGGAAAATAATGAGAGTCTCATCCGGACGGTCTGATGCCTGCCTTAGCCTCATCCACTTTGATTACAGACAGACAGGCCGGCCAATCAGGGTTAATTCACCATCACTGCAAATCAGTCACCGAACGACTGAATTTCAAGGTAACCACAAATATTGTCTCCAGTTTGTGGTAAAAGTGACTCCGAAAATTTGAGGAATGGAGGCAGAAGACTTGATGGATGGATGAATTTAAAAAGTCAGTTAGGTTTCAGGCCTGGCTGTCTGTATGATGGTGATCACAAACAGATCGAAAGCACCTCATCTGAACCCTCACACGGGGTGGACCAGGAAATTTACAGGCAACGTAAAGTGTAGCAACTCTTTGAACATGTATTTCTGAAAATGCTAAGTGTGTGGTTGTCTGTGAAAGACACTAAAGTACATAAAGTAACTGCACTTTTGGTTGCTTATGTATTTAGGGTAATTTTGTGTATATAGATAACTGACTTACCTGTTCTTCTCCTATATTCCTTTTGTTAGAAGAGCTCTGTAACACTTAAATTTCTCATTCATGGGATAATAAAGGTTTATTCTATTCTATTCTATTCGAACTGGCCACTGAGACATATTTGGCATCCCAGAGAAAATAGATGCATTGATGCACTCTCCCCATTTCTTGGTGTATGTACTGTACCCTATTAATCTTTATAGTACTCTGTTCTGCCATTAGTATACAAGAAATCAGCAACAAATTTAACAATATTATAAAACAATATTAGACATCAATCAGTTAGGTTTCTGGTATGAACATAATACATAACCAAACCTGTCTTAGACTTAACCCTGCTTGATATGTAGTGAGGTCTTGGGACTTGACTCGAGGCTCGACTGTGTCATTTTTGCCAACAGCAAAAGGCAGAGATGGAGCAACACTTCTGTTCTGCGGCCTGCATAAAGAGATGAGAGGCAACTTCTTTACCAAAAGAAAACTAAAATACAAAGTGTCTGACACATTCTCAACCCAAAACTAAATTAAATATTTACTTGGGGAAGGAACTGACCTTGTCATAGACTCAGCAAAATCTGTCAAACCATAGAACAACCCAGAGGAAAACCAACAGTTTTCCATAACAATTTGTCCTTTTTTCCTATTTCATTTGAATAGTTTGTTTGTGTGGTTCTTACCATTGCAACGACATTCAATTGTTAAATATTTCTCATCTTGTCAAATATTTTCTTTTATTTTTGTTCATAATTAAATGATCTATTTCAGTCTTTCATTATGGTAATATAACAGAACAGAAATGATTCATCAGTTAATTAAAAGTTGATTTTTTTGAATAGAGCAGTTGTCTAAACAATCTAACAACACAGTCCATTTACTAGCTGCTTTTCCTTAGCAGATAAAGTTTTCAGTTGCTATGGAAATGGTGACATTTGAATTTTTCAGAGCACTTCAACAACTTAATTTTCATGTTTTAAAAGTTGATGACCAGCTTTTAGGAATAACCAGCTCCATGTAATTCAATTACAAAATAAAGGAATTGTAATCATTTACAGTTGCTGAGAAATGTGTAATTAAATATGAGATTAAATTGCCCTTATTAATCAAAATGTTGGGGTACAAAGGGGTTACTTCTGGATGTGCTGTTTCTGGTGAAAGCGTATATGTAAAGATGTTGCTTAGCTTTGTGTTCTTCTGTTTTAGAGCTTGTGGTTTTAATCTCACTTCAAGTTGTGTTGAAGATTTCTAATATACTTTATGTCTGGTAATAATGAGTGTTTGAGGGGTTTACACTGCCTGGTTTAAATGTATTTAGTATGTTTCAGCTTTATTGCCCAGTTTGTTGGTAAGTAATCAAAAAGTAACCACTTTATCATAAGTAATTAAAGTTATTACATTTTTAATCTGTAACCTTTCATTTACCAAAGTAACACTGTTCATATCACTGCCAGAAATTTAATTTGCATCATTTTTGGTAGTAGATTCAATGTTCTCCAAGTGCAGCTTCTCAACTAAATTTGAAACTTTTCTGTGTTTTCCTATAATTATACATTTAATTTAATTGTTTTTAGGTCAGTTTTGGCAATACCTTACTCACTTATGGTCATAACATGAGTTTGGATTTGAGACAGACGCAGTATGGAGGAGACAGAGGACAGAGGAGGCAGTTTGAGTGTGTCATTGACACGGCTTTGAGGTTAAGTGGTTAAATTGTTTAGGGCCTCTTAAGTGGCTGTTATTTTTTCTCCTTCATCCCTTGCCCTCTGCCTCTACCCCATTCATCTTTAAATGTCTAATATGTGGAGAGAGACATCAATCATAACTTAGAGACACAAAAATACACACCAAAAAGCACGTACACAATCAGTGTTTCTATCCACATGCTGTACATTATGCACTTTTCACAGATGGACACTGTGCTTATGTATGTATGTGTGTGTGTATGTGTGTTTTTAGAGATTCCGGAAACTTCCAGGGTAATAGAGACATTCAGGGAGCGTGAAAGAGAGATGGAGCCATAAAGAGTTACACTCTTGTTCTCTCTCCTCCATCTCGTCTCCCACTGGACCATGAGATGGGCTGTATTTCACTACATGCATTTAAAACACAAAGCAATTATTATTTGCCAAGTCTGAGAGTGATTATGTAATTTTTTAAACAAGCTTCCTCTGCTTTGTATTTTATGTGAAGTCATTTTTTGTCTGACTTTATAATGTATGAAAATAGAATTTAGGAATCCCCCTGCTGAGAGCTAATTTAAGGCACTGTTATAAAAAGGAAACCAGCTGATCACAACAGTGTTTCATAATGGATCAAGAAGTGGAGAATTCAGTAAATGGTCTTGTCTGAGGATCTGAGGACTGCCACAAATTATATATACAACACTTACTCCTAACATGAAAATGCTTTCCTGCTAACAATTTGTGTCTGATTTTTGAACATTGTGATTATTAAATTCTTTGAAATCCTGTCTTAGTGTAAATTCAACTCCAGTCAAAAGAAACTATATCTTCGTTATAATTCAAGGTATTAATTTAAAAGTTATAACACCTTAGAAACCCTCGTTATTACTCACAATGAAATGTTTTAAATGCTAATTTTTTAACTGAATGCCTCTGGTCAACAGAGTTTCTGAATAAAATTTGCAATAAAATTCTGAAAAACCCTGCAATACCTACAGCCTTTGGTTAAATGAGTGAACTTTTCATGCCTTTTGTTCATATGTTTGGGTCTGAGGCGGTAGTTGACCCTTAGAAACAGGCTTGAAAGACAGTGGCATCATCCTACTGCTGTGAGCATGGAAAACAACTGCAAGTGCATGAAAACAAGATAATGAATAATGGAAAAGCAAACAGAGATCATCTGGAGACAACATTAGCTCGAGACCACACGGTTAGGCTATTGTTTGCTGTTTTGTCAGTTCATTTTAAAATGCAAAATTGCATAGGTTGATTCAGTATTTTTGCCACCAGAATGTTAATTTACAAGATAGCATTTCATTTTATATTTTCCTGTATCTGTGGACTTCTCTCTTCAGCATACAAATTTCTGCCTCTTTATGCTCAAGGATCTGAAAGAGATGTGGGAAAGCAGCACCATATATTAATAAATGGTTTTACATTAATGAATGGACTTAGTTCAGCTCTATACTTGGAGTGCTTCAACACATACACACAAGATACCTGTCACTACTGTACTGTTTAAGGTGCTGGTAATTGAATCACATATTCAGGATTAGTTTAGCCTGAGAGAGTGACAACTGTACGACAGCTGGTATTTGTGCATCTCTGTGTTATTCTGTGTATTCATTGGAATAGATAACCTACATATCAATAATTCATTTTACAAGGTGCTCAATCACATGGAATCTCAGGAATCCATCTCTGCATCTTTCTCACCTGCAGGGATTACAAGAGGTGTGGTGATGGGACACACTATGGTGGTTTCTAATTAGCATGTTGTTCCTGTGACAGCCACCCTGAATTGTGAATATGCCACAATTGAATTGTGAATATGGTTTTACTGGGTGATTTGTTGTTGCAATAGACTATCACGTGATTGTGTATAGCTGGAGGAATTTCAACCATCAAGACCTGGAAACGGGCATATAAATAAAAAAAAAAACCCTAATCTTGGAAGGCATACACACTGCTGAGAAAGTAGTGAACAATAATTCAAGCTTTGTTCAAAGCTGAAACATATTGATTTGGGTTTAAAGTGGGGCCTGTAGATTTCTTTTTTTTATTGCTCACTGAAATGTATTTATTTTAAACTCATGCTTATAGTAAAAGAAAAGGTCTAATGCTAGTAGCCGAAAACATTGCCGTGCTAAGTAAGCTCTGTAAGGCTGGACACAATGATGCTTTTGTGCTTTATGCCAAATGCTAATGTGCAGATATTTCAAGCATCTTCAACAACTTAGTTTAGCCTATTAGCATGCTTAACATTGCTAATTAGCAATAACCAAAGTACAGCTAAGATTGGGAATTCCCACAGTTTTGCAGCTACTTGGTCAAAAAAAAAAAATTAAAATAAAATAAAACTACCAAATAAGTGCCAAGTGTCACAGCAATACATCAAATATTCATCTGGATATTTCATTAAAAGCCAAAAATGTTAACCTCATGGTGGCAGGAGGAGGAGAATCAGCCATTAATTTATGCTTTTGGGGAACCAGATATGCTGTTTGGGAACCATAAATTTGAATGTATACTGTATGCTGAAATATTTTACTGAATAAGTGAAATACAGTATGTCTGGTGCTTGGGAAAAGGAGGAACCTTGATCGTCTGTAGCAAATGTCACAGCAGAGCATCCAACAATTATCAAGGTATTTCACTCTAAATACCACAAATGTCAACCTCATTAAAGTCCTATGATGATGACAGGGCCAAAATTTCATCTGGAAAAAAAATCCTTTCTGCTTCTGCTATTCCTCCATTTTCATTTTTGTACCAATTTAATTAACATCATGTCTTACCCTCACTCCATTGTTTTTGCACCTTTGTTGATCTATGCTCCTGTGTGTTTTATTAATCTTTATTTTGTATAAAAAAGTGTAGTTGTTGCATTATCACACTATAGGTGTCCTGGGGTCCCCTAGACATGACAGACAGGTGGACAGTAGTTTGTTAGGAGGCACTGTGACCTTTGAATGGAGTTTAGAGCTGCAAACAGTCGAGACTCCTCCACCCGGCTACTCTTTCTGTCTGTGACCCTGCAGCTTGAAGCTCATACAAAGTTTAGTTCCCGGCCAAAGGTCAGGGAACAAAAGGTATATGGAAGAAATACTCACACAGGGACCACTTCAGAACATTTTGTAATAATGATAGTTGGTTGTGCTATGTTGACAGCTATTAGCCCACTACTGCTACAGATAATGGTAGTGTACCAGCTCACTCACTTCTGAAAAGCACTGCCACACCATCTACTGAAATCTCTTACTGAGCCAGTTGTTACCAGGCCTAGCACTGATAAAACACACTATACAAAGTGTGTGCTTGTGTATCTCTAAGTTCACAAGTCATGTTGTTATGTCTCTAAGTTTGCATCTCTACATGCATTTGATGATAATACAACTCCAAGGAACACTATACAATTGAATTAGAGGTAAGCATTTTTGTTTGTTTGTTTATTTATTGTTGCAAAAAAAAAAAAAAAAACGAACTGCATTTAGTCGCTGTCCTGTAGCCTTCAACCACTATTTGGACAGATTTAATTGAAATTACATTTTTACTGAGAATTTCGTAAGTGTTTACAATAAAGGTTGCAAGTTGTCCTTTGGAATAAAAATTAAAAACACAAGATTACCACAAGGTCTATTTACCATCTGTTCTTGAGATTTTGATAATATCACACAACCTTGACATACTGAAAATAAAACAAAATAATAAAAACTAATAAAACTAAGTATCTTTTTCATAGGTAGATTTTCAAGAGTCTGTAGTCTCTTATTGTTTCAAAAGCACATATTTCAAACAGAATCTTCTTGTAGCTGTGTCATGTTGTTTTGATAACATATATACATAACATAAATATAGGGTAATTGAATGAACACAGATATACTATATTACTGATGCCAGGAAAGTTTCATATCTACAAGTTGATAGTTGTATATTGACATTAAGCAGTTAAGTAAATACTGGAACCAGCTCTATGTGAGCCAGTGAATCAGTGGATATGTGTACATAATTAAAGTCAATGTAGATAATGGGCTAAACATGTAAAATCAGCAAATCGTTGGCTCATTTATTTACATTATTGCAATCAGTTGCTTTGTGACTACACAGTGCATATGGTATTATTTTTGCTTCATGCTGTGTGTATGTACATGAATGCCAGAAACAAGAATTGGCATGGACCACCCTCAACTCCATCCAAACTTATCCCTGTATCCCTGTGGGCTCTTGAACGGAGAGAAATGCAGATGACAACAGTGAGGCAGAGAATGAGGGATGAGCCAGAGTAGGACAGTAAATGGATACAAAACACAAAAGCAGAGCTTATGTGTGGAAAAGAGCAGGAAGAGGAAAGGAAGCAGGAGAAGAAGGGGTAAGTGGTTTACAGTACTGTGTATACAGTATGCAGGAGTGGTGGAGCAGAAGCAGCAAGACCATAGGAGGCATTGACTGGCTTGGAAAGACAATAAAAATAGTGCTGACATGGTGCACTTAATGTGTGTGTGTGTGTTTGTCAGCATGAAACAGGGAAGAAGAATAGGGAGATTGGAAATGAAATACTTCCCAGAGCAGTGATAAAAAAATAGAATTATGAAGGACAGATATCAAAGTGAAGGAAGTGGAAGAGCACAAGTTGCTTTGATTACAAATCCAGGTGTTAAATGGCATCTATGTAGTTAACTGCAGATGGGACTGCTGGATTGTGGGAATGGAGAAGGAGACAAAAGATGTAGTGGGGAAAGAGCAGGATGAAAAGTGGCAGAGGATGATTGGAGATGGTGGGAGCAGTGAGGAGAACTGTGGGAGAAAATATGGTTGCCATGCAAAAGCAAGAGCAGAGGAGAACAGAGGTAAAGAAGGAGGGAGGAAAGAGGGATGGAGGGTTGAGATGATGGATGTGCTGCTCTCGTTTCGTGCCCCCTAACGAAGACTCTAATTAGTGTTTGTGTAATTCCACACTGTCTCCTCCGCCTGCTCATCTTAATTAACTACATTCATCTTCCCCTCCCTCCATCCATCCCTTTCTCTCATGCTCCCTCCCTCTGCCCTCCTAAAATAACATACTGACTGTCTGAACCCCACCTGGACCAGACCTGCTTTTACTTACTCACTATCTCTCTTTCCTTCTCTTCTTCCTCGCCACTCGCCTTTCCCTCCCCCCCATCCTTTTTTTTTTACTGTATGCATTCTTCTGCCATCTGATGTCTCTCTCCCTGTTTTCTCACTGCCTCCTTGAGAAAACTCTCCTCTTTTTTTGTCTCTTTTGCAAGCACTGTGTTAGCGCTTGGCCAGTGTAAAAGCCTGCCCACCCCTGTGAGTCTCCAGAGCCATGTATTGTGACGGCCCATTTAGTCACCTCAGTCATTAATTTCATCAATAGGCTCAAGAAGTAGTGTCGACACCACCAGATATACATGGCTGCTCCCAGTGAGTCATACATTAAAGCCAAGTGACATCCCCCCCCTGCCCCTCACCAAAATAACAAGCCAATAAATTCAGCACTAACTCTAAAACAAATTGAGGATGACACGAGGCAAACAAAACAAGGAAACAAGGGAAAAAGGAGTCACATAAAGGATTTCCCTGAATCTGGCTCTACTTCAGCTATATGAGGGCCAATTGGGTTTAGGGGACAGTTACACAAGTGTTTGAATGACAATCTGAGGAGGATGAGAGATGGAGAGGGCTCTGTGTGAAGTGCATTTACAGATGGAGATGACAGAGCTGTTGATGACTGGTCTGTATTGTGTTATTGCAGCGAGCAGCGGATGGATCGGAGTACCTGTCATCATTTAGCCCCACAGTCTGAAATGGCTTTCCTGCTTTCAGCCTTTCAGCAGTCAGTCAGTGTGACAAAGGACTGCTGGGAGTCAGAGCACCCCATCTCTGCACACACACATACGTGTATACACTGTTGTAAATATTCTGCACACATGGTCACCCATGCACACAAACCCAATCAGACAAGCAGTAGAAGAGGGCCCTTAGCACTCACTTTTGCACAAATCAGGTGCCATTCAAAGTTGGTACAAGGGGAAAAATACATTTAATTTGTATTTATGTCTTTCTTATGCTGGATATATGTGTGTCTGCATTTGTGTGTGTTTGTGTGTATGGATGCTCTGGATACAGTAGTAAGCTCCACTTTGCTGAGAGCAGCAGAAATGTTTTTTTTATTACCTGTGGTATGGACACCAAAGACACCCATAATGCACCATCACAACCCAGAATGCATTTCACCCTTTAAAAGCAGCCTGTGCTTTGCCAGATATCCATCATATTGCCCAAATGGAGAAAAGACACAAAAATGCCTGCTCTACACCCACACACATACTACATTGATAGCAATTACAAGCCAATTGGTGCCACCTCCTGCTGAAGGTCAGAGGTTAATTTACCAGGGTTTTACTTGACAACACTTCCACACAAGCAGAGAAAAGGGAGGGAGACCGAGAGCAATGGGGAGGAGATGGAGGAGGAAGCCAGGAGCCATAGGGCGACAGAGATAGCAGTGAAGACAGAAATAAGGGATTGAGATAGACTGACAAGGAGAAAGCTACAGGCAAGAGAGAAAGAAACAGAAAGAGAGGGAAATGGCGACCAACAGAGATACAGACATAGAGGACACCGACTATCTATCAATCACAATGGTCCATATGGGCAAAAATCTCCCCACTGTCCTTTCAGCTTCCTGCACAGATATGATGTCATCATCAGAAGCTCCAAGAAGCTGTCCTTGAGGGTGGAAGGTGCCTTAGACAGTGATCTCAGATCAGCTTAGCCACTAGAATACCTAACCTTTAACAATAAAAGGAAAATGCAAATCTGACCTTAGATGACAGTGTAAGTTAAACCTCTTCCCACTCTCCTAATCTCAGTGCCCACTGGGCTCAGCGTCACCTGTGCTGCTGTTGCTGCTGCTGTGGTTGATGAAATGTAGATGTTACAAAGAACTGGTGGCAGCTGGCTTTTTCAACCTGCACCTGTACCTTTTCTGTATGTGTGCATGAGTGCTTGTATAGGGGAGGGGTTAGTTCTTTTGTATGCGTTTGTCTGCCTGTGTGTGTGCATGCCTGGTGTTTTCAGTGTTTTTGTGCTGTCTCTAGAAGTACACTCAGGGGGAATGATACAGAACTGAGAGCTGTTGATGTATGAGGCGTCAGGTAGATTTGTCTAAATAGCCCCAAAGTCCAACTACTCTTGCACACAAACTTGCACACACTTGTTTCTAAAGCACAGATACACAGTACACATGCACACATATTGCTAAATATATACGTTTTAATTTTTTTTGACAGGTTAGACAGGTTACAGAATAAAGTGAAGACATGTAATTAATTCACATGCTTCCATAAATGCTCTGTAACATGTAAAAAACAGAACAAGCCCTGTTTTACAACAGGTGAAAATATCTAATTGACTTTATACCCCCATCCATGGGTCACTGAATGATCTGACAAATACACAAATGATGAGAATGAAATGCCAAGGCTGTCATTGTTATGACATTTTGACCCAGCTGGATGAATATTGGCTGCACAAGCATCTCATGACTACAGGTTGTGGCCATCTTCAGTTTAATTTGACCTTCTATCTTATTTACTAGTTTTACTTTGTTTATTAACCTTTTTACATGCATTAGTTTGTAGAAGAAGCTCACACGTGTAAGTTCACCTTTAAGTCCAATGTTTAATTCTAACTATTGCAGTTATTTTATTGTGTCCAACACTCATTGGTCAACTAGTATGCTGTAGTGTGCATTTAGTCATGCTTTACTATACACTTTTGTTTATGTTTTCTGATTTAAGGTCAATAGCAATAATTCCATTATATACCTAATTGTGAAATCCAAAACCTGTGTACTCATGTCTACACGCTTGCTCTGTTACAAAAGTGTTAGTACACCACCATCGTCAAAACATCAAATGACAAAACATCCTTTGAAACAATGCTGCTCCCTGTAGTAGAATTCCAGAGACTTATTATGCCAAAGAGCACAGTTTTTTTCCTTTCATTTGTCACTCATCTGAGTATGTGCGGCATATAGTGTGATCTATCACAGTTTCTCCTTTGCAGGAGTATAAATACATGGTACTGAAGACTCATTCTCTCTGTGAAACAAATGTTATTACCAGTGTTGTCTAAAATGAAAAGAATGAACTCTGAATTGTCTAATTGTTATTATAAAGTGACTAATTATTTCAATAAACAAATATACTACATGTATTATCGATCCATTTTGTCATTTAATGGTCACCTATGTATTATTTTGTATTTATACAGCAAAAATAAATATTTGTATTTTTTAAAGGGATGTGTAAATTAATTTTTGGCATTAAGAAGACTTGTGAATCATACTCAGATGTCTTTACAGCACAGTACACCCCCAGTTATTACTGCAGCCCTCGTTCTTCCTCAGTTTCTTTCTTCAGCTACTATAAAACCATCTCCCCAGTCACTGATGCGCTCGATTTGATTTATGTCGAGATCTTTGGTTAAAAATGCAGAGTAAGTGAATACGAGTCTTTGTGTGTGCATGTGATAGTGAGAGAGAGGGGGAAAAAGAGAGATTTGCTATTGTGCATCACTCTCTGTGTGTGATGCTAGTCAGATATTTCTATCAGTGCTGTTGTTAAAATGATAGGCCTCTCAGGCTTAGCTGAAGATTAACATTCCCTGCAGGGCTGCGCAGGGAGAATTAATTAAAAAATATATTTATTTATCCAAAAAGAGACATAAAACATCTGTGGACACTTTAATAGCACATGATGGAGGCAGAGAAAGTGCTGACTCATCGTTTAGAGGGTGCGAATGTGTGCGTAGTGTCTTTTTAAACTATCCAAACTTTCTCCATTTACTTCTCTAAATAAATCGTTCACGTTCTTCCTACAGATGCACATCCATTGACAGAGATTCCCTGCTTTAAAAATATCATGTGAAATTAGAAACTCAGCAGATTCCAGTTTTTTGGATCAGTGTCAGTCTCCTCTCATTGAAATTTGGGATCATTCTCCCGAGGCTACTGACACCAACTTCTGATGTAGAAGTTAAATAAATAAAATCATTTCTCCATGGTAATTTTCGTCAAAGCTGCCAAACGCAGCCTAAATATTTGACATGGAAGGAGAGAAGATCAGTGAGAAGTGAGATCAAAGGAGGGTGTGTGTGTGTGTGTGTGTGTGTGTGTGTGTGTATGGGGGGGTATGCATGCGGGCATGTGTGAGAGTGTGCATTGGTATGGTGCAAGTAGTGATGAAACGTATTCTGCAATGTGATATTTTATACCACCACCAAATTCTGCTCCATCTCCTCCACACATGGGAGCAATCTAAACTCAAAGCAATGTCAGTGTGTGTGTTGGTCTTTAGCCACTAGCAACTATTCTTCATATTCCTGTCACCTATTCTTCTTCTCTCTCATTTTCCTCTGTCTTCAAAACAACACACACACTAACAAAAAGCGATTGTATTTTTCTTTATCAGTCCCCCTATTTTCTTCACCCCTACTTGTATTCTGTCTCCTTCGTTCAATATTTCATGCCGTTGAGAGTGTATCTATTCTGAGCTCTCTCTCTCTCTTTCTCTCTGTCTATATGTGCCCTCTCCTCCCTCTCTTCCTCCATCCCTCCCATCCTAAAAAAACCCTCTCTCTGCACATCACTCTTGCTGTCCTCTCGCTCTTTCTATACCTCTATAAATCTCTCTTTCCCCCTCACTCTCTATATCTCATTGCACTCCTAATGTTCTGTGCCCCATCTAACTCTTTCTCCCAACCCTGACTTACATTCTCTTCCACCCTTTCATTTCCCTTTCCTCCCCCTCCTCTCTCCCTTCTTCCCTCTGTCCCCTTTGCTGGCTGAGTTTGCGTGACTATTCAAAAGTATCAGCTCCTCTTCTCCTTCCCTTAACCCCTCACTCCATCTCTCTCCTCATTCCCCCTTGGATTGCTCTCCAACCCAAACACAGAGAAAGCCCTGTTCTCTCTTTTTGCACCTCTTTCGTTTTCGCATCCCCTCCCCGTCTCCCCCGCCTTCGCCGTTCTCCTTCTCCCATCCAGTCTTAGTAGCACCTCTCCTCCTCCTCTGCCTTTTTTCCTCCTTCAACGCTCTGTCGTACTCAGCTCCATCACCATCCCCCCCTCCACCACCACCAGTCTCCTCCTCGCTCTTAGCCTGTACCAGTGTTGTTTTAGGCACAGCAGTGAAAGGTAAACAGAGAGATTGAAAATTCGTGTCAGTCAGTTGGGTGAGAGAGGGACAGGGAAGGAGGGAGTGCAGCAGAGGTGGTGAGGGAGAGAGAGGAGGTGGGGGGAGTGTCAGTACAATTTACTAACACAACAGTGAACAGCGAAGCAGGCCAAGACACAGAACGAGTGGGAGGTGGAGTGAGAAAGAGACTCCCAGTTCAAGAATGCCATTGAAATGCAATGAACATACAAGTATACAAAAATAGTGTTTACTATTTACATGATGCACATGCAACAGTCTTGCTGAATTTATATGTACATTTTTTACTTCCTGGGGCCCAAGAGAGGGATGTGTGCCCTACAGGGGGCTAATATCCAGTTATCAGTGCTATGAGAAAGCTCCGATTAGATTTCGAGGTTGCAGAAAGGAGCACTTGACAGATGTGTTGTTGGCCAGCTCTTGGTTGGAAATGTCATAAGAGTCTCAGTGTCACCGCATGCAGTCAGCCCGGAGGTCGTTTCTCATAATAACCCCAATACAAAAGTAATCCAATAGCACTGCAGCCCACGCCTGGAAAATCTAACGTGAATGATTGGAATTGACAGGGGCGTTTGCTGAAACACAACATGTCAGCATCTGTTTAAAATAAACCAAATGGAAAGAGAGAAATTGAACTCTTTCAAAGTATCACAAACCTGCTTTCATAGGTGTTGAATTTCCAACTTTGTCTTGCATCTTAGTTTCCTTTAAAATCCAACCATACAGTATATTTACAACCCAACCTCCTGTAGCCTGCATACACGCAATCATCCAGGTTATATGCTGGGAGTTACAGGGTCACTACACCTAAATGAAAAAAACATTCTCACTCACTGTGTAGTTTTGGTTTGATCTGCACAGGTTTTTTGACATCTAACACTGAAAGTTCTTCTCTTGGATGTTAGATGTAAGTACAATTTTGTCTGTGGTGCTCACAGGAATAATAATACACGTTGACATGATTTTGTCTGGTTTTCAAGTGACATAATAAATAAATTCAAGTCACATGATGGCATCTGGGAATGTTCCCTTCACTTAAGACTGCAGCAGCACATGGTCAAAAAAACCTCAAGAAAGTGAACCTTGAGTTGGGAATATTTTGACACATGCTCGTTCAAAGTCAACAATAAACCTCCCTGCTTTCATCCTAAAGAAAGAAACTTTGTTTTTCTTAAAGGAATAATTTTA
Source organism: Ctenopoma kingsleyae (assembly GCA_032353495.1). Taxonomy (NCBI): domain Eukaryota; kingdom Metazoa; phylum Chordata; class Actinopteri; order Anabantiformes; family Anabantidae; genus Ctenopoma; species Ctenopoma kingsleyae. Next base: position 10,500,670 of record JAUBNQ010000008.1, on the reverse strand, counting down.
CCTTGTGGGAGACTTGCTTCTTGCTGAGAGTTAAATAAAAACTGATACTCTCATGTTTTTATGCTTTAAATACTGTAAATGTCTGACTTTGTCCAAAGGTAACAACATCCAGTTCCCATAAATCTTATTGAATCACACATTATTTGTCTAAACGTAAGTATAAAAATGTTTTATTGTGATTTAATGGGTTTTTTGTGCTGTGCAGAGTCACTGTGATGACACAACATCAGGAATCCAGAGCCATTTCACCCTGTTTCCAGTCATTATGCTAAACCAAGCTGACTGTTACTTTGTCTTTATTGTGCAGAAATTAGAGTTTTATCAATCTTCTAATCTCGGCAAGAAAGCAAATAAGAGTATTTGACAAAATGCCTAATTATTCATTTAACTTTTCATTGCTGTGAGAAATGCCATTGCATTATATAGAACCTAAACAACCCCAAGATTATCTGCATAGATATCCCTAGAGACTTAATCATAAAATATGTATTTTTATGGTTACTGTGAAAACAGAAAGACTGGATGTGAATATGTTAATGTTCACATATAAATCTGTATAAAAGGCATGTACATTTACTAGCCCCTTTATTAGGTGCACCTTTGTAATCCAATACAGCAGCTCTGTCATGAGTTCTACTTTTAAAAGGTTATTATTTCTCAGTTTTTGTTGAAACTGCCAGAGAAGGTGTTAATTCTACCATTCTACACTTGACACTGATCACCGTCAAGTGCTCCACAGAGCACCACGGGAGATCATTTCTGCCAGTGACCGTCAAACTATATAACTCCTCTCCCCTCTGTAAGGGAGAGGGGGGCTGACATTGATCATAATCATTATTCATATCATATTTATAGAATTGCTACATTACACTACCTTCCATCTCATACTGTTATTAATCCATTTCATCCACCTTTAGATTTTCTATACTCTTGAAGTTTTTGAATTGATGATATTTTGTATGTATTGGTGTGAAAAAGTTATTTCCTTTTGAACTGAGAGCAACTTCAACAAGGCAACAACAATTTCCCTCTGGGATTAATAAAGTTATTTGAATCTTGAATATGTTCATTATTGAGGTCATACTAGGTGGGGGAGTATTGGAGTGCATTGTAGTGGGAGGTGTTTCTAATGTTTTCTTCATTTAAGTAAATGGGGCGACTGAGGAGAAATAATAGACAGAGAAGCAAAAGGAGGGATGCTCATTAAAAAGATGCATACCTGCTGTAATGGAGAGAGATGTAGAGAGAGGCAGAGGTAGAGACAGGTGGACCACCAGAGACAAAACTAACAAAAGACAGAGGCAAAACAGCAGAGCCAAGAAGCAGGGATCACAGAGTGGAGAAAGTTTGCATTGGAAATCGTAGAAAAAGGTGAGGAGAAGCGAAGGAAGAGAGAGAGAGAGGATTAAATGGACAGCTCATGAGAGAGGTGGAAGGACTGGAGAAGACAGAGGGATTCCCCGATGGCATCTCATCTCTCTTTCTTTCTTGCTCTCCTTCTCCCTATTTCCCTCCTTTTTTCTCCCAATAAATCATTCTGACTTCTCCTTAACCAACTCATTCCCAGCAGGCAGCTAGAAAACTGTAACAGTCTTTCTTCTATCTGCTATCTCTCTCTTTTTCTCCTCTCCCTCCTCCTGTCTCCTTCCCTGTCTGGCATTGTCCTCTCTTTCTCACACACACACACACGCGCACACTCCTAAGATGCACAGTTTGTGGCAGTGGATGTCACGGGGGTGGGGGGCAAATTACTCAACATTTTATCATGTCTCTGCAGGACAGTGGTGATGCATTAATTTCCAACTCAGAAATACACAAGTCACATCACACTTGCATAGAAAGAACTCAAAATTCATTTTAACTTAATTGCTTTAATAAAATTTTGATGTAAAATTTAATTTACTCTATAAGTTGCAAAATAAAACAGCAGGTCACTTCCTAAAACTTTGATAAAGTAAAAGCACTGTAATATCACAACTTAATTCAGTATAACTTTCAGTTTTCATTCTGTCTTTATGGTGGATGGAGATTAAATGAAATGACATGTACATGTGCCTGAGTGTTAATGTGCTGCAGCTGTAAGAGGATTGGACATGATAACAGTGCTGTACTAGACTGACTTACAGTGTCTGAGAATCCAAGCAGGGAGGGGTGGAGTGCAGAATGTAATATGTGAGGTCGTAGTGCTTGCTGGAGATGTATGTTAAGAGGTGTTGTGTTTAAGAGGTGTATGTAAACAGGGTGGCCAAAACATTATAAACACCTCTTAATATAATGCACTCCACCACTCACTGTGACCTCAATAATAAACCGTAAAGTAGAATTATCACCTTTTCTGACAGTTGAAAATAAATTATAACCTTGTAAGTGTAGAATTCATTGCAGAGCCTCTGGATTGTCTTGCAAAAAATATGCAGGCGTACCTAATAAAGTGAGTGTAAGTATGTGTGACACACACACACACACACACACACACACACACACACAGAGTCTCCGGCTGTGTTTTAAAAATGCAGAAGTGCGCACGTGTACGTGAGAGTGTGTGGCAGGGGAGGAGGATGAGGGGGCGTTAAAACACGCTGCATATAGTTGCTGCAGACGTCTCGGGCAGAGGAAGGGGATTCAGAGATTTCTACTTTTGCGCCGGCAGTGGAGGTCGAACAGTTGACACAAAAAGTTCAATTCGCAGTGATGCCTGATGTGCAGCGACTCGGCCACAATATTGGAGGAATGCGCTTTTGTCGCTCGCAGGGGGTGGAGTTAGAAAGTGAACGAGTGCTGCCTACCAAACAGAGAGGAGAAGGAGAGGAGAACGAGAAAGGAGAGAGACGGGTGGGCAGGCTGCTTACCGTGAACGATGGTTGCCGGATAGAGTCTTGAAGACCTAATGAAACTGCCTGGTTGAATTGTTTGCAGCATTACAGCGCTCAGTAGCCCGGCGTGCTTTGCATCTCTCGGATCCTTGGAAGGAAAAAAAGAAGCTGCAGCAGCACGCAGATATCAAGAACAGTTAAAAAAAGAGGGCTTGCTTAATTTTGTTTTATTATCCATCTTTTACCTTAATTTCCCTATTGACATCAGCAGCACACAAACACTTTCCCGGCGGATAGGACCGTTTCATGCCCGCAGGAAGCTCGACCTCCCGCTTGGACCCAGTACCACACCGGCCTCCCACGCTCCTCTGGCGGGCTCAGAAGCAGCAGTTCCCGGTGAGAAGAGAGGACCAGGCGCAGCTCGGTCATACAGGGGACCCGCTCATAAGGACTTCCACAAACCCCCTTGTTTGAAGCCAAGGATTTGTTGGGGAGGGAGGGAGGAGTGCAGTGCCTGGTTTATGGGGGAAGGGGGGCGGGGGGGGCACCAGTCACTAAACACCACAATAGACTTTTGAGTTTTACAACACTTATTAACCAGAGCAAGTGCTTTACTCTTTGACCGTTTGTATGCATGCATGAAGCTTTGTTCTCCCCCCTCTCCCGTCTGTTAGGCATTTGCTGGGATGTTTGAGTCGCGTTGTTTGGTGGGGTGAAGGGACCGAGAGAGTGGCCGGAGAGAGACCAAGGGGACGGAGGCCGAGAGAGGAGTCGAGAGCATGGCTCTGGTAGCGCTGTCTCTCTGGGTGCTAACGAGTCTCACCTGGGCGAACCTGCTCCAGGTGTCAGCCAACAGGCATTCCGTCTACTGGAACAGCTCCAACATACAGTAAGACCACCACTCCTCATGCTTAACAGTGTGTGTGTGTGTGTGTGTGTGTGTGTGTGTGTGCGCACCATTTCATTTGATCTCTCTATTCTCCACCTGTGGGCTGCTAGTTCATCACTGGTGCAGTTTCTAATCTTTGCGCGTGTGTGTGTCTCTCACATGCTTTATCAGGGTAGCAGCCACCTTACTTGTTCATTTTTCTGTCTCCTAAGTACACGAATTGATTTAGATCCCAACCTCGCTTGTGTCTCTGTATGGTACAGCTATTTCTGAGCCTTGAACTGCTGCTCTGTCAGACCCCTACTGTGAAGTCAAGGTGGCTCCAAATCATTATTTCAACACCTTTCATTGCTCAGCTGTTCAAACATATTTAGTTTCTGTCTGTATGTACATACAGTTTATTAGATTTCTCCTTTCTTGTCCCCTCTGCTCTATACCTTCAGCCATTCATGTTGCAGGAGTAGAAAGATGAGGAATCACATTTGATTCTTATGCGTTCCTCTCCATCATGTGGCTCTCCTCTCGCTCGCTCTTCTAGGGCTGTTTCTCTCTGTCTTTTACTCTATCTGGTTCAATTAGGAGCACTTCTTCATTCTGACCTCATTGTGTTGTAGCAGTGTCACTATTCAATCTCTCCTTCTCGCTCCCTCTCCAACTTGCTCTCTCCTCCTATCCTCTCTAACCCCGTTTCTTGTTTACACTCAGTCCGTTGGCCTTTTTGTTATCCTCCTAATCCCTCGCTCCTCGCCTCTATCTCGATTCAAGTGAAAAGGCTTTTTTTAATCTCTTCTTCTTTTTTTTTTAACGCTGCCTTTTTAATACTGTCCTCATGAGTCCATGGTTCTGCTGCTGGATTCTCAAGAATGTTGTGTCAGTCCGCAGCAACACACTGTAGGCTCCTCATTCCTTCTGCAATTCACAGTAAAACGTTGAGTTTATGTTGTGTTTCTACAAGTCTTAAGTCTGTGCATCCAAATCTCATTTGTTAATTTCACAGGTGCTCTCTGCTCTAAATGCTTAGAAAATAATTTAATAATCTAATTTGCACAGAAATGACACATTTGACATTAAAAAATGGCAGATTTTTTTTGTTTTGTTTTGGTGAGTAGTTCAGCGAGGTGTGATCCATTTTGCGTTCCCAATAAGGTCACAAAAACGATGCAACAATCAACCCAAACTGTAGGTGTTAGAGGTGCACAAGAGCGCATGTCACACTCTAACACACCTTCCTTTTCATTCTCCATCTTGTACTGAGTCCTGTCTTTGTGTAAGCTGTGTTTCGGCTGCCATGCATCCCTGAAAACATCTCACTATGTGGTATTTACCGCTTCAGCGGAATTTACTGGGCTCCTAAGATGAGCAGATAGATAGCAATTCATATTTTATGACTGCTCTTATTAAAGATGTAAACAATATGAAAACTCAGAAAATATGATGTTGTTTTTGCAGGAGGAAGATGAGTGATCCTGTTCGCTGACAGTAACTCTAGGCCAATGATTTTAGTTTACAGCGTGAAATAAAACTATGAAAGGCAAGTGAATTTATGCCTCGCAACAGAATTACTTTACATGTGTGAAGCAATAAGTGCAGAAAACATCAGGTTATTGGTTGTGGTACAATTCTGTAAACAATATTAGTTTTCCTGAATGTGAGGAAATTATTTTGGTGCATTTTAGACAAACTAATATTGCGTGCACAGTTGCTGCTAATGCATTTTAGATGATATTTTTCTGCAACTCTCAATGTGAAGAGTGCTCAGTTAATGCTAATGAGATTCAACCTTTGGTTTCAATATCTGCGACAGAAGTTGATGTAGATAAAAATGTGGGAGAATAAGCTGCCAATATAAAGGAAAGAAACAAACCTGGAACTTTGTACAATCAGCGATCAATTGATGTAACAAACAGATTTTATGCAAAGTAATATTTAATATTTAAAGTTTTTACTGTTAATAAGCTGAAGTTGGTGTTTCAGACAAAGCAAAGGGGAACTAAAGCAGTCTGAAGCAGCCTAACCTTTAACCTTTAACTGGCTGTGCAGGACCTGAGTACTGCAGAGCCCTGCAGTCTCTCTCACTCTCTCCACACGTTTGATGCAAAAACTGTTTTCACCTCACTGGCAGAATATTCTCAGTCCCTGCAATGTGAGTCTTGGTGTGTGTGTGTGTGTCTTTTATAAAAGACTGTGGTTAATTAAAGAACAGTGCATCTCAATGGACATGTCTCATCCCTGATCTTCCCATCTCTTACCAGCGCTCTCTTTCTCACTGCACATACAGTGACAGTGTATGAGCAGTGAGTGGGGATAGCCTTTTCAATTCAGCCTGCTTAGTGAATTAGGAGACAAAGGGGCCGTGGACAGTGGCACACAAAAGACAGATAAACTGCAGGATAACCTGTCTAATCTACTCTTTGATACACTTCTGAGACATTTTCAGCAGCATACATCCTATTGCCAGCGTTTATTTGAATCTCTGCACTCAACACCACAACATTCAACATTTGTAGGGTTGGCTGGCATGTCTCTAGCCGTTGGCGATCAGCCTCTCTGGAGTTGCTCTAACTCGCAGTGCAGTGGAGGTTTAGAAGGCCAATAATAAGCTGTAGTATAGCTGTCAGTTTGAGTGGTAAACACATTGTAAAGCCTCGGGACCCTACAGTTTCTCAACCAGATTCTGACCCCGAGCCACTTGTCAACCACATGAGACAGGCTGAGACTATTACCAAGGATTAAACATCTTTACACCTACATTAATGCACATGTTTTGCATACACACATGCTCACATCTATACATGTGCACATTGTCTAATTCTGTGAGTACACTCAAGCATACACACATCCCCATGTGTACTTATTTTTAACTTTGTGTAGAAGAAGCATTTCCTGCATTTGCCTTGTGCGCAAAGGCTGTTGCCACTGCCTATCAGTCACTTGTCACTGATATCCCTGGGCATGAATGTGTGTATAATGGTGTGCGTTTTCTTTTTTTTTCCCGTTTGTGTGTGTGAAACTCAGTGTATGTGTTTGTTTGCCCTGTTACAGATGTCTCTGTTCATTGATGGGTGACCGAAACAAAAACAAATCCATCAGTCCGTTAAATCACACATTATCTTCTGCCACCTGGCAATTAGCCACCGCTGTGATTGTGAGTGTGCGTGCGCATGAGCATCTGCATCCATATACATGTGTATGTGTGTAATCTAATAACACAGCAGTTAGCTGATTTGCATAATGGATATCTGGTGATATCTCTTAATTTATCAGTTGTATATTTCGAAAGTGATTAGGTTTCAGATAAACAAACGCGTACTCTTCTATTGACAGTAGCTTTGTGTGTGCATGTGCGTCCATGACACTCTCCCCTAAATGCATGCCACTTACATGAAGTCAGCTATTGCAAACAGAATTTGTTCCTCATATAAATGCTCATGTGTGGTAATCGATGCAGAGGATGGAACTTGTTTAATATTCATCTATCTCATCAGAGTGCATGAAGACGCATCACATAGGGCAGAAGAGAAATCATGCAAGAAAATGATATCGAAGAGAGACAGAGAGGGAAGAATACTATGGGACTGGTTAGAGGAGTGGGGGGAAGTCAGTAAGAATACAGATAGATTTTGTGTTGAATCATAATAGAGCATGGGGAGGAGAGTCATAATAATTGTAATCATGCTTGTGCACCATAACATACCTAGTTTGTGTGTGTGTGTGCATGAGAGAGAGAGATGAACATAGACGCAGACAAGAGGATCAAACAGGCCAATCAACCAACACGTTGGCAGAAACACAAACTTATTGGTCTCCCAGCTCCACTTAGGACAGAAACATTTACATTTATGAATATCTGCTCAAAGAACTCTTAGTCTCCGCTTGTTTATGTACCTGTGTGTACAACCCATCCTTCATAGATGCTGCTGTTACGTATGCAGGCTACAGCTGTGATGTGTGTTTACCCACATGTTTTACACACAGGCTCAGTGATCAACATAACGAGGATATGGACACAGCGATCAGACTGATCATTAGCAACGAATAATAAGGCCACGAAGAGCACAGGTGAATGGATTCTGGTTAGAGTAGTGACGTGTGGAAGTGTGTGTGTGTGTGTGTGTGTGTGTGTGTGTGTGTGTGTGTGTGTGGCGTGCAGACACTTGCACAGAGACGTCATTAATTAAAAGCAATAGGGAGCGTGTGTGTGATGGATGACTACTGTTTGCATAATAAGATCCAGTAGTTTTCTCTTTCTCTCATGTTGTTGCTCTCTCTCTACATGTGTGAACAGGAGTAAATGCATTTTTTTTGATTGAACAGGTATTGTCTGGTAGGTGAGCAAAGCAATAAGAAAATTATTTTCTTCTGTATTTTTTTTCTCTTTGGTGATGAGCTAGATTTCTGGATTATGCCCCCACTTCTCGGTTCTCATTTTATACTCCAGTTGCCTGATGGGAAAGCACTCTTGGGGTGGTGGTATTTTGGGAGCTGTGGTTTAATGTACATGTTGTGAGACTCTTTCTCTGTCAAATTAACTTGGACTAAATCTTTCCAGAGATAAAAAATATGTTGCCTCGCTTTGAGGCCTGCTTTTCTTTCCTTCTCGCCAGTCTTCTCTTCTTCTCTCTTCCCACACACTTTTAGATTTTTGACCAAAGCCACCCCTTATGTGGCTCTCTCTTAACACGCCTCCTTGCAGATGCTATAAATTTTACGCACACACACATAAAACACTCCCATTGATCTTGAGAAAAAGAACAAGCCTGAAATATTGAGCCCACCCTGTTTTTCTACATCTCTTCATTGACTCTTTTTCATTTCCTCAAACGCGGTCTCGTTTCCATGATCAACTAATCGGAAGCATGGCTATGAAAATGCGGCATTGATGTTCAGTGTTTGTGCTGGCTTGGTCTTGAGCCAAACACTAACTGGTCAGTGTAATGGTTTGCTGTCAAATCTTACGGCTTTTAGGGATGTTTTTCTACTAACACCAAGCTTAGATGAAAGTCGCACTGAGTCGGTTAATTTTGATCAAGCCTGACACAAAGGAAAGGAATGAGTGTCTAGCTTAGGATTGGTATTGATTTAAGTGACTGCTGATTCCATGCTGATGGCTCAGTGCTTAGCACAGCTGCTTAGCAAGCTGTACCTATCAAGTTTTTCAGTGTCATTGCTAGAACCTCATTGACTAGAATTAAAAACACTTCTACCACAGCTAAGGATTAAGTTGTTTCTAAGTGAAATGTCTTACACAATTTGAGCAAGTAAAATGTTTTTCTTTTTTACCGTTTTACAGCAGTCACAGTCAGAATGCGAAATTAAGATCATAAGGTGAAATGAACAGTGATGAGTTAATCATGGGGATTTTGATGTGGATTCAGTCTAGGTGATGCCCAGATGATCTAAATACAGGGAAAATAAAAAAACTAAAGAAATTACCATCACTGCTAGTGTTTCCCAGGTTGAGAATTTATTTTTGTTGTCAACCTCAAGGGAGGTGGAGGTGTAGCAAGGTGGGCTGCAGAACTACACATGAATGCTGTTTTCTGGTAGACTTTTCAGTTAATGCTCAGTTTCATCAGCAATTTCACACAACTTTAACAACAAGAAATAATAAATACAGAAGCACAAAAAGTCTGTTTCAGTAGGAGCAGATGTGCTTGGATGGATCTTTTGTGTAGGAGACATTTTTGTGTTTGATGACCTACTTATGCACAAGTAAT
>JAUBNQ010000008.1:10463654-10477801 GCA_032353495.1 Ctenopoma kingsleyae | reverse complement strand
CACACACACACACACACACACACACACACACACACACACACACACACACACACACACACACACACACACACATACAGACTCACACTCTCTAAGTCCTAATCCCCCTCTGGGTCCTGGAGAGTCTTTCCCACGAGTGACCCTCCTTCCACTTGAGCGCTTTGGTTTCCTACTTGGATTTCTTCTTCTACTCCACCTCCTTTTCCTGCTTGTTCATCTTACTTCACCTCCTCTCACCTGCGCACTTCATGGACTGCTGTGTATTCATCTGTGTGCGCGTGCCCTGTGCATGCAAGTGTATGTGGTTTTTGCAGGATGTAGAAAAGGAGTGTCAAAGAGTGCTCGCCTTTATACCTTCATTGCCTCTCTTTTTGCTCAAGAATTTGATGGATGTTTCAAAACCGAGCGAAGCCTGAATATCAGTGCCAGCCACTGATGTTGCTTTTACCTGTGAGTGTATATGTGTACTGTATGTATATGTGTGTGTGTCTGCGCTTAGAGGCACTGGAGGTTATTTGATCTCACTGTGTTGTAGGAGAGAAGGCTGCTCTCTTGCTTTATGACCAGTGCTGTAGGGAGATATTCAGCCTCACCTGCCTCTCCTCAACAATCCATCATCCCTCTCTCAGCAGACAAACGTACTCCACTCATCTTATTACTTCCCCTCACACTCTCAGAAACATTTAAGACTTTCTGTCGCTAGCTCGCACTTACGCGGGCCCTAATGTATGCACATATTCCCACACTCTCTCCACAGTTTGTCTCATAAGCCAAAGAAAAATGAGCAAAACTGTCTCTGGGTTTGTGTGTTTCACATTGTACAAATGAGTGACAAAGTGAGCATGTGTGCATGTTATAATTGTGATAGTGTTTCTGCAAGTGATTATAAGCTGTTGCAGTGTGAAAGCAATGCAGCTCCTTCGTTAAGATGTTAAGTGTGTGGTAAACTGAACAGGGACGAGGACTCAGCTAATGACTGTTTCTGCACACTTCATCAGATTGCTCGCCTGCAATATTGCCTCATATCACTCTCTGGCACCATTGGCGCTTAATAGCGTGTGTACGTTTGATAGTGTTTGCGTGCCTGTGTGTACGTCTGATCACGATGTATATTGCTTTGTTGAGCCATTACAGTTTAATAGGCATAGTGGAATGTGCGACGCGTTAATGCTCCGACAACATGAAGTAATGACACAATGAAACAATTAAATATGGTGGAGGAGAACCTAGAAGTAATTTAGAGTACAGATTAGGCTTATTAGGAGAAAAGGGGGAGCTCTAACTCTCTGTCTTACTCTCTCTCTCATCAGTATGACTTTACATCTGCTGATTCATAGACTGACAAATCACTAAGAAATTCACCTTGAAATTAGACAGAGATGATTTATGAGTAACTGTATGCATATTTACATTGGCGTATAGTGCGTTGGCTCAAGAACAAATTACAGTTTTCAGATGACTATTTCCATTACTGAACAATCTGTCAATTATTTTTCTGTAAAATGTCAGAAAATTGGGGAAAAATGTCCATCACAGTGTTGTAGAGCACAAGGTGATGTCTTCAAAAACATTTTTAAAATAGAAAGTCTGAAACTCAAAGATATTTAATTTACCATGAAATGAAGTAGGAAAATCTTTGTATTGTAACTGGAAGCAGCAAATGTGCATCAAAATTTTTTTGACTGAAACCATGAATTGATATCTAAATTGAGTTCAGCAGTGTTGTTGAAGTTTTTTTGTTGTTTATTTACAAAATGTTAAAATGTTAAGAATTTGTTGTTTTTTGCTTATCTTAAGCCAAGGTCTTTCAGTAAAGGGTTTGCTCTGGATGCTCTGGCAAAGTCCAGATGAGGTCAGGGGAACTGTAAACGTTTATTTGTTTCTCATAATTGTGAACGTACCCCACCTTATGTTTAAAGACCCGTTCCACTGGACATATCAATAGTCATACTTATCTGTTTGATAAGCTTTTGTAGAAATCTCAGTTTGGTTACTTACTCGATTATCAATCTACCATTGGGAAACTGGGAAGTACAATTTTCTCATTCTACATAAAGCAGTCAGTAAGGATTGTCATTCTGTCTTCCGTTTTTCAGAAAATGACAATGACCAAAAGAAGCAAAAAGGTTCATGTTAGGGGTGGGCGATATATCGAATATACTCGATGTATCTGTATAGTAAATGACTATGTCGTGACTATCGAGTATCGAGCACATCTGTGTGGCAAGAGGATCAATTGCTGGAGATTGCAAATGATGGTGGCCTTTAAAGTAAGTTTGAGACTGTATAACTGTATAACACACCAGCATTTGAATAGAGATTGGCTTTTCAGTCGACTCAACACCCCTGGCAGCACCCCTCCCCCAACCATATATAGTTCATATACAAGCGAGAAATGTATGAAATCATGAATAAATTAATTTCATAGGTTGTTAGAAGTTATTGTAATTAGTTTGACTTCTAAGTATTTAACTAGCAAGAGTGATTGGGGGTCTGAACTTCAAACTGCAAACTTCATCTTAAATGCAGCAACCTGAAACATGTAGAATTGTTCTTTGCACTACAGGTTTTCCTTGAGTTTTCCTCTTTGGACTACCTCCCTTCTTATATTAAGATGCAATCTGAGTTGCAGACAGCAGTAAGTAAGACACCTCTCTCATATGATGGTCAGCTCATTACTTTTCTTTTCATTTTCCATAGTTTCATTTCCAGTTAGTAACATACAGTTCTCTTTCTATGTGTGTTAGAGTTAGAAAATGCTGTAACATCCTCACGAGGAGCGTCATTTTCAAGTTTGATCTAAATTACCTCGCTGGTGTCTGGAGTTAATTTAAAACATGTCACAAATAAACACTGAGATGTTTTCCCAAAATCTGGTCAGCATCGGGCAAAGTAAGAAACATACGAAGACCAATTAGGGTCAGACTTCCAACCATATTCAGTGTGGGCGACAGCCATATGCGTGTATTTGTGTTTAAATGTTGATTTGGTTATGTGTTGTTGAGCGTAGGAGTCAGTGAGACTGTAACTTCTGACTCATCAACCAGACTGAGAAACTACTGGGAAATTCTGAGGTGATTTGTCAATGTTTATGTAGGCGTTTGTCTGTGTTTCCCCCCCGTTCTTCTTTTTCTCTGTCTTTCTCTTCTTGTCCTTTCTCTCACATGTGTATCTTTATGTAATCGTTTATAGGGATCTGTGGAGAATTAGAGATCGAAAACCCATTTACAGAGGTTACCTACGTAAAGTCAGCCTATTTGTCTGCTGTGAAATCGAAACCTTACCCTCTGCCACTTTCTCCTTTTTCTCCTGCTCTTATTCCCCTTTCTCAAACTGTCTCTCTGTCTTAACCTCTCTCTCTTGGGGGGGTCACAACTTCACAATGGAGGAACGATAAGAGGAGAGATAAGATGATTGGGAAGAAATGAGCGAATTTATTAAAGATAGAGAGATGGACAGAGAGGTCGTTAGTGAGGAATAAAGAGGAGACGGAGTGTTAAGGTGAAGTCACATTTGATGAAGGGTGGAGAGTACACATAAAGGGCTTTGCCATTTTTTTGTTGTTGCTTGACACCAAACAGATAAAGCTTTTCAAAAATGTCATAAAACAATAAATGAGAATGTTTATTGCCACATTTGGCACAATGAAATGAAACTGTTGTTTTTCCACACAAACACATAAAACTGTCATAATGACATAAAGTCAGATCACTTCCTGCTTTTTTTATGTGCACACTGTATATTGACCTCACATATTTGTGACATATACACTACTTCCTGCTAACAATCACAAAATTTTACAAATGTGAAAATTAACAGTAGCGTGAAACTTAACCTGCTGGTCTGTCTGAATCTTAATTTGCTGTTCCCTACACAGAGTAAACGATTGCGTGTTATAGTAGAAGTGAACGAGGGAGTGAACCCAAGATGTAATTTAAATAAATGATGACTGACATGATTCTGAATACTTTAATAAATATCGCTTCATAGTGACCTTGAAGTATTTTTGACCCAATCAGATTGCTGCTCTATATTTGTGAAGTCTGAGAACAGAAACTAAAAAAAAAAAAAGTCTTCTAGTAGATTAGGCAGATGCAAAAGCCATTTTGTGGTCACATGTTGCATACGCCCTTCAATGTAACTGCAGCCTGGTTTGTATAAAAATCTGTTGCATGTTCAGTCTGCGTACAACAACAGTAAGAATGTTCACTTATATGCGATCACATAGATGGTCACAGGTGACAGAACAAATATTTAACTTGAAAATCAAAAGGTTTGTCTGTATTGTGTTCACAGCTTACCAGATGCTGATGGTGAAGTGCAGTTTCATGATGGCCAGATGAAAGTGAAGGAAGTAGAGGTTTTTTGATTGTTTCAGCTCAGATACCAAACTTTTAGAAACAGGCAAGAGTAGATGGAAGGATTTCTGACACACACACACTGTGCTTTTCAATATATCTGCATTAGTGTGGTCATGGCTAAAGTGAATGAGAGAGAGAGAGATGGGGAAAAAATGGGTTGGAGGGGGGTGAGAGTGTGTTATTAAATGATGCATGGTGACCGGGGGGGTGGGGGGTGGGGGGTTGGGATTTATGTTGAGAAATAGCATGATGTGAGTGTGAGAAAAGAGAGGAGAGTGCGGAATGATGGAAAACAGGATTAGATAGACAACGCCGCGGGGAAGTGGTTTGGGCCTGTAGCGAGGAGAACGGTGTGAGCAAAGTGGCAGAGAGAGCCAGTGTACGAGAGAGAGACAAGTAGAGGGAAGAGAGAAGAGGCATAAATGAGTCAAGGTAGGGAATCAGAGTGGATAAGCTGGAGCTGGGCAACGGAGGACGAAGGAGATGTGTTGGGGACACAGTGAAGGGAGAGGGAGGCAGAGGAGATAGAAAGTCAGTGTAACTGTAACAGAGTCTGACACAAAGCTCCGACCTAAGCTAATAGCCTGTCTATTAATATCTCCTGCTAATGACTGTCGCTCCCTGTCACAGAATAGCAGAGAGCGTAATCCTTATTCATCGGGTTTTAACTTTTACTTCCTGAATAATGATTCTAATAAATTCTCTAAATGTGGAGGAGAGTTGAGTGACCCGCTGTGTGAAAATCATGTGGTTATGTCTGAAGATTTCTGTAACTTTCCAGTCCTGGCATCCTCACCCACTTCATGCCACGATTGGCCAGCTGTGCTCAGGTGAGCCAGGGTTTCTGTACAGCTCCCTTTTATTCATTACGCAACTATACGTGTATACTTAAAAGTATAATATACTTTTTTTTTTTTAATGAATGAGTGCCACTGGAGGAGGGAATGTTATTGTTGTTAATGTTATCTCCATGTCTAAACAATATTTTGTATCCCTACTTTCTATGATGCCTGACTTTCCAATCCACAAACTAACACTTCTGATTTCTAGTGTGGTCAGACAACACATCTTTTACAGTAGTTTTGTTTGAGCAGGTCTCAGCCACTTGAATCCCATCGTGATGGCCATCATGCCTCCTGGGACCTTTTTTGCATGTTGTTATTCTGTGTCATCTGCTTGTGATGATTCCTGATCATCTCTCCACAGTCCACTATTCACTACTAAATAAGAAAATGCCCCTTGATACATGCAAGAAATAAAAAACGTAAGTGGCTACCTTAGTGGCGACGTGTTGCATCAGGAACTGCTGAGATGAAACAGAATCAACATTGGTCTCATTGATATATTCTTGAGATACAAGGCTTATGAGGCTTATGAGTTATCATGAGAATAATTTTACCTCACTCTTTGGTTGGTAAATAGAAAATAGAACAACTATGTTCACTGTGTGTTATTTGGCCAGGGTCCTCTGTATTTGCACACTGCACTGTAAAACAAAGAACAGGACTGGATTCCTTAAGTCTCTGCTAAAGCTGGTATAATAATTATTTCCTCACACTTACTGTAGCAAATGCTGTTGTCATGCCCATCAACCAGACATTTAAAGAGTGATTTTGATGTGGAATAAATGTTTTTTTTATACTCATATTTCACGTTTTTCTCTCTTCATTGTTAATTCTGTTTTAATACACTTGGTTAAAGACATTTCAGACCTCTCAGGCTCATTAATTCCCATTCAACTGCAAACAGCACATAAAGCCCCAGAGACATGTAATTCAGTCAGTGAAGGTAATCAGTCGGTGTGAATAAGAATCCAAGTGTTGCATCAGCACGCTGGCATCAAGCTATAGAACTTTGTAAACAAGTTCACTTCACCTTTTCATATAAATCTCCACCTTTTCAGAGAGAATAAACACAACACATCAAAATCTGAAAACGTAAAGTTTGCATTTCATTATTTGTCTGATTCCTACTTTTTTCTCTCTGAATAAAACTTAAGAAGTGGCAGACCTCAATTGATTTTTGGTTCACGGGCCTGGAGGAAGGAAGACAGTGAAGGCGAGAATGAATAAACTGTGGATTAAGAACAAAAGAATCTCTTCTTTGTCTCGGTAGATGGTCTTCTGGAAAATCACCACCCAGCAGACTGACAATTCAAATCAACAGACAGACCAAAGCAAGACACCAGCAGCAGTTAATTAGATTCAGATTTTAGAGCTTTAGATCTTAGAATAAGGTTTATTTATTTCTGAATAATAACAATATTTTTAATTAATCTAAGAAAGAATATGTGATTTACATTAATTTACTGGCAAATACTTTTGTCCAAAATGTCTTTCAGCTACAGTACAACCATGTTATGAAAGCATTAGAAAGCAGACAAAAACACTACAAAAATAGTGAGGGACAGCAGAAGGTAAACAGAAAGTTTCACAGAAGATGGAATTTTCCTTTAAAATCGCCAAATACTGTAGAGCTACTCAGCTACCAATAGTAGACTGTTGCTACAATTGCTACAGACTGTTGTTACAATTCAGCATTCAGGTGGGAAAGTGTCTTTATGAATAGTAACAGAAATAAGAAATAAGAAGACGGGCTCAGATCAGTCTGAAAAGAAAAGATAAAAAACTTTAATTGTGTAATTGCGTTGTGAACGGTCACTTTTACATACATCATACCCCCTAACTTCATTGCCTTTCTTTTATCAGGTCTCGTACCTTCACTTCTTGCTCCTTAGTGTTGCCCACTTACAAAAGAAGGAAGAGATGTAAATCGAGGACAGATGAGTCAGTGCAACACGTATTTGTTAAGTGGGATGCCTTTGCTCAGTCAAGCACCTTACAATACGTCACACATTTCATTTAAAGCCTCCGCTTAAGATGCTGCTGTGA
This sequence comes from Ctenopoma kingsleyae, assembly GCA_032353495.1. Classification (NCBI taxonomy): domain Eukaryota; kingdom Metazoa; phylum Chordata; class Actinopteri; order Anabantiformes; family Anabantidae; genus Ctenopoma; species Ctenopoma kingsleyae. The sequence continues at coordinate 10,470,552 of JAUBNQ010000008.1, read as the reverse complement.
ATGGTCTCTTCAGGCTTCCCTGAAAAGCTTCACCCTCTGGGAACCAGTTAAAATGTCCTTGAAAACAGAGGGTCTTGATTGATTTTGTGCACACAAGCTTGTAGGATGGACTGTTGTGGAGATGAAGAACCAAATCTCCTCTTGCAGTCCAGACTGTCTGCCCTGCCCGTCTCCCTCTATTTCTTCAGCTTTTCTCTTTCTGAAACATCTCCCCGTCGATGTGACCCCTGACAAACACATACACAGTGAAACACACACAAAAACAGTGCTTACAAAAGCCAGAACAAATACTAATGTTTTGCCGTCTCTCTGGCTGCCCCACTTTTCTCTTCGCACAGTGGTTATGTAAAGCCAGGACTACTGTCTCACATTTATGTAACATACATGCATAATACCTTACATGGAATAATATAAATGTCATTTTTAAATGGTGCATTTAACTCTTTGTAATGGATGGTGAGAGATGCAGTGAGATGTATAAACGGTATCATATAGGTGCAATTTTACTGGAACATTTCTGCTCTCTCTCTGCCATAACGACTGCACAGAGAGGAAGTCGTGAAGCAGAGAAAGAGAGGCGAGAGTGTGGTAGTGAATAAGTGGAGAGGAAAGTAAACAAGTTGAGAAAAGCAAGAGACAAGGGGCTAATAAAGAGAAGGCAGAGGCATGAAAGCTGACACTGCACATTCATACTCAGCGGGAGATCTGAAGTCCTCTGAAGTTTCTTTGTATCAAACACATGGACCAAAAAAAACACCACTGATAGGTGTGTCTGTGTGTTTGTTCATGAGACACGTGTCTGGACTGTCTGCTGTTGCATTCACTGGCATGAGGAAGACCTTTTGGGTCACAAGAGTGGTGAAACACATGCACACATAAGCACACGTTACGTATAAATGAACAGCAATCTTTTCCACATTACAGCCAACATGACTCATTGTAACAGAGCCACACAAACGCATTAGTGCATTATCCAAGCTTGAAGGTTTATGTCACTGGAAACATCTGCCCAGTTGTCACCCTTCGCTTCATTTTCTCCATGACCTTTCTGACCTCTCGCCCTGCCTCTCATTCTCTCTCCCTGACCACCCTCATTTGCTCCATCTATCGCTCTCTCCTTTGTTCCACACATCAGTCTTCCTTCTCCTTTCAGAAGCTACCACCACCAGCTTTTTCTCCTTGTAACATGCAGAAAATTAGGTACGTTTTTTGCAGTCAGCACGCTAACAGATATACCTAACAATAGCAACACAGTGGTATGTGCGCACACACACACACACACACACAACATAAACAAGAATTTAATTTGTATGTTTATGCAAAGCCAGCATTTGCTATTCAAACCAGCCGACCACAACCAATTACAACCAATCCAATTACCTTCTACATGCAACACTTGATATCAGGAAAAGGTCTGCTTAGACACACAATGCTGTGATTCAAACATGCACATGTGGGATCATTGTGTGTGTGTGTGTGTGTGTGTGTGTGTGAGTGTGTGTGTGTGCGCCTGTGTGAGCTGACCTGCAGGTTATTCTCCGGTTGGCTCATCGTCATGTTTGATTGGCTACCTGCCTGTTTCATCACATTGCACCAGAGACAGAAGCAGACCTCATGGCCTCTCACCCACAGGTCCTTCTCTTTCTTTCTCTCACTTTCTCTTTCTTTCTGTCTCAGTTTGTGTCTCAGTCTGACTGAGCCCAGCTCTGAGCCCATCATTGGCTGACTTTGGTTTCGTCTGCCAGGCCAAGCTGTAGGGAAGCACTTTGATTGAAGAGACAGAACAAAGCTCACACTACCACATTTGAAGCAGCTGTCCTGCTCATGACAGTCTCACAGATAATGTACGCGCATGCCAGACAAATCCACATGGATGCACTAACTTGCTTACACACTTGCACACATGTAGACATATGAGGGCCAGTCAGCCTGCAGGAGCAGCTGTGACACCTGCAAATGTGTATGTAACCTGCATGCTGGTCAGCAAGCCAATATCCCTTTCTTTCTCTCAACCCCTTCCAGCACACACACCATTTGTTGTAGTTTTAGAAAGTCTTCACTGTTACAAACCCAGAATATACAATTTTATCTCCTAACAACAATATCTGTAAGATATAGTGCGTTTTGTGGTAGTATTGGTGTGTAAGGTTATGTTGTGGGGATCACAATATTCAAATGACATCAGAAATTTCTATGACTTAACTGCACTACAGCCTTGACGATCAGGAAATCATGAAAAGGTTAAAAGTTAATATTACATTGCAACTGTACATACACGGACACTTACGGTATCGCCATTTCGTCTTCCGGTCTTACCTATCATTCTTTGCTGTTTCTCTGAGTGGGTTAAAGAAAGGGAAACGATTGAGTGAACAAATGAGGGCAGAAAAGGTGACGAGGACTGGATGACAGAAGTAAATAAGACTAGATAGAGGTGTAAGAGAACAGGGACAAAGAACAGAAGCTGTTGTGAGGGGAGTTTAGAGTTTAATGCACATGAGCCAAAGCATTTAGAGTGAGTTAACACTGCTTCTGCGAGACAAAGTAAGTTCAGAGAGAACAGAGAAGAGAGAGCGCTGGCTGGTTCATGCTGCTGTTGGCTCTGTGGTAATGATAAACATTATAGAAAACTAATGGATGGACGAGTCAGCCGCAACGGCCTCTGATGTTGCTTTATCTTCTCTGTTAGCGCCCAGCACCAGGTCGCTTACAACCTCCACAGCCACGGACAAGAATGTGTGCTAAGCAAATCACTGGCCACACTGGCTGATAATAAAGCTTGGGTTTGAATTTCAATCAGCCCATGACCAGGAGGAGGGATGGAAAGATGGAAGCAAGCAGCCAGAAGGAGGGCGCTGATGAGAGGAGGAGAGATAGAAGGATGGAGGAGAGAGAGTAAGGGGTCAGCCCAGTGAGATAAGGGAGGGCTGGGAATAAGAAATGGAGTATGAAAGTGAAAGCAGATGGAGATATTTTACATAGAGGCAGATAGATGGATGACAGTGGGTGTGACAAGGGGACAGGGCGGAGAGATAATTACTAAGATAGGGAAGTAAACGACTGGAGAGAAAGGGGGAAAGGGATTACAGCTTTCCACCAGGGTGGATAGATTGGCAGTGGCAGACAGAGAGAGAGAGAGGGAAGATAGAAAGGTGCAAGAGATGAGAGGAACAGGTGATGTCAAATAGAGTCAGAAAAGACTGGAAAAGAAAGTGTTTGAAGGGGAGTGAGGACAGTAAGCGAGGGAGAAAGTCCTTGCCAGAGGGGACGAAAACGTCTAAAAGCAAACACTTTTGATTCATTTCTTTCGTGTATTTTTTGTGTTGTCAGCTGTGCCCGTTTGTCTTCTTACACACATCTCTGATGGTGCACACACGCGCCAACTCACATGGCATCAATCTTTAGCCAGCTGCACACAAACGCGCCACCCATCCATAAAGGCACGGCAAACGGCCTCCCAAGACACAACAGCATCTTTTCATAGTCTTGAATTTGGCAGAATCAAAGAGCTGTTAACAAGGCAGGGAGTCGGTCTGTCAAAAGAGCTCCACAGCAGTTGAGGTGAGCAGGTGGCACATCTGGTTTCAAAAGAGATATTTTTAAATCTTAGACCAGGGGGCAGAACTACAACAATGACAGTCCCTGTGTATACTGAAACTGCAATCTTATTTTGTCAGTATCCAGTGCACTGGAGGCTGTACTACTGTAGCAAACTAGAGGTGTGTTGCATCCCCAGATGGGTGGTAAACTCTGAGAAATAGTGTTGTGTAGTGGGAGGAGATATTTTGGGCATCCACAGTTCTGCATGTGAGTCCTGTTCAGTTTGCACATAAAGCAATATTAGGTTATGACCAGGAATTGGAACATTGGATGCCTTTAGTTATTAGCATATAAGTTGAGCAAAGTTAGAAAATATATGGTCTGACTTCTTCTCCATAGAAACAGCAGCTGAGAGTCGTGTTTATTATAGTATATGATTTCTCCAACTAGCCTGTGGAGGTGAAAACAAAACTGTTCTTGCCTCATTCTTTCCAATAAAATAAGACCCAAATGGGCTTTTTAGGCTGCAGTCAGGCAACGAGAGCCGGGCACATTAGCAGATTGATGTTCACTGCACCTAGGCTTACAAGTTTTAGGAGTAACAGGATGGAGGGATGATGGAAGGAAGGGCTGAAGAGAGCAAAGAGATTAGATAAAGATGAAGCCCGTCTTGTAGATGTCCTGTTTACATGTGCTCCCATCTCTGTCTGCATGGATGATGGAATATGACGCTGACTTAGTGTCAGGCTCCGTGCTGACACATACAGTAGTTAGACAGAGATTAGAGAGATGTGTTGAGAGAGGAGGGGATGGGTGAGGGAAGAGAACGAGAGAGAGTGAGTGAAGGAGAGGATGATAAGAAAGAGGACAGATAGATTTGAACACAGTGGTGTGCACTCAGTGCAGTCTGTGTGTTAAGCTGTTTGAGTGCATGTGAGTTTACTCTCTCGTAGAGTCATTCTGTTTTTCCTCCTCATCGCCACCTTCTTCTTCTTCAAATTTCACCTTCACCTTATCTTTCTCTGTCTGCCTTCCTCCCTTTCTTTGTTGTTCACCTCCATTAACAGTTTTCTTAACTTTGCTCTTTTTCTGAGTAATTATTGTTACATGCTGCAGAACCAACTGTCCATGAGTTGGGCTTTTTCTGATTTTCTGTCGCTGTGACTTTGTCTTGCTCTCTCTCTCTATCTCTCTATCCATCTTTCTCTCTCTCCGTTTTTCTCCCTCTCTCTCTCTCTCTCTCCCTCTCTCTGAGTTTCATATTAAATTTTAATTCCCTGCACTGCAGGGCCAGAGAGCTGGATAGTGACAGAACCTGACAGAAGTGTGGTAGAGAAAATATAGACAGGGTGACAACTTATAGGAGTGGCGCATGTGTGTGCGTGTGTGTGTGCGTGTGTGTGTATGTGTGTGATAGATTGAGAAACAAAGACATATGCTTGTGTTTCTCTATGTGAAGACTGTCTTCCACTGTTATTATGTGACAGCTGTTTGTAATGTCTTTAGATTAAGACTAGAAATTTAAAGTGAGCAAATGTACACAAATGTCACATCTCTTTCCTAAAGGTGCTTCAATGTGTGTCTGTGTATGTGCGCATGTCTTTGCCTGTTATTGCGTGTGCACTGTCAGCAGAAACTTGGCACTGAAACTGATAAACCATTATGCACAACGTGGGAGTGCATGTTTATGTGCCATTTTGTGTGTACATTTGTGTGCAAGAGAGCCTGTGTGTGTTAGGTTTAATGATCTTTTTTGATGGTCTGGTGTAGCGGATATTGAGATGGATGGTCCATATGCTCTTTATGGTCCATGCATATTTCATATTCCAGCAGCAAAGCAGAGCAGAGCAGACATTGCTTATATGGCCAGGATGTTGCACTGGGACGTGGGCTGACTTTATGAGAGCTCATATACACATCCCACTGCTTTGTCCCCTTTGAATAAATGCCCAAGTATGAATAAATACAACACATATCGCTTTCAGAAAGACACCTACATATCCATAAACTTTATTGTTGGGCCAAGACACCAGATCTTAAACGAACCCTTGTGGCCACCTGCTGTATGATTCACTGCTGTTGTCAATGATGCATGTTTTCATGACGCTTAGTGAAAAGGACAATACTGTAGTCGAGTTATAGTGATAACCTGCAGTGTCTTAATAATAACTTCACTACTCTTCATTCCCATTTCTAAAACTCAATAGATATTCAGCTAGTACCTTTTTTCATTTCCTGTTCTTTCTTTTGAAACACCAGCAGCAGAAGTTTGTTTTGGAATAAACAGAAGAAGAGCTCGGTAGTTAGAATAAAAGAAAGAAACCTCATCAAAGTAAAGTTCATTTTAAAAAAATGCATCACACTCTCTCATAATTTGCTACAATATTTCAGTGATTTCTTTTGGATGGGAGCTGGAAAAACACCTACAGTAAGCAGTGATCTGTTAGCTTGTTGCAAAAATAATAATAAAAAAAAGGAAGGTCTACAGTATGTGTATCACCCCTTAATTAAAGCAGTAAGTCACAGCGAGGTTACAGCACAGGAACATGCAGTACACCCACACACAAACACAAAAGAAGAAAAAAAATATTTTTCATTATGGTGCAATTGCTTTGTAAAGTTCATGATACAGTATGTTATAAGTAGCTTGTCATTTTGCTAGCACATATTCACTGAATTGCAAGGAAGTGCAGAACGTTTTCATATATTTTCTTGTCTACATCTTGTACAAATGTGTAAAACAAGCCAAAATAATAGATGCATCAGTGCTGAAATCTGGATATCGTGATGTACAGGAACATTTAATTTCTGATATTTTATTTACTACAGATTCTATCAACTGTACTTGGAAAAGCCCCCCACAAAATGTCCATAGAAAGGCATATTTTGCTGACTGCCATATGATGATTGACAAGTTGCCACCACATGGAGAGGCATATTGACTTCATGAGAGAGTGAGAGGGCGGGGACAACAGATTGACGGGGCAGTAGAGGAAGATAGAAAGGGAGGGAGAGGTGTCGTTGGAGGAGGAATGAGAAGACGTCAAAAAGATTGAACCTGAAATGAAAAATTGAACGAGAGACGGATGGAAGGACACTGATAAGGAGGGAGAGACAGAGGAGGAGAGTATAGAGCGAGTAATAGTGAGGCGAGAAAGAGAGACAGAGGGGGGGAGGGAAACAAGAATGGGATGTTCTACTGATAGGCTGTCGAGTCTGACAGAGTCTGCTCATGTTCAGTGAAGAGAGTCAGCCACATCATGGCATACTGACACCCCCTAACACACACACACACACAAACACACATACAAATTCTTGTGAATTGTGGTAGATGTCAGTAATTGTACACTAACAGGTT
>JAUBNQ010000008.1:10427466-10447059 GCA_032353495.1 Ctenopoma kingsleyae | reverse complement strand
GCTTCACTGCTTCACTGTTTATTTCCTGGGTGCTGCCCCTTTCAATCAGTGTCTACAGCTCAACAGTGGTTCCCTTCTGAATACAGCCTCTAGTATTAGATTTCATTTAGATCTCATTTACAACACAGATGGAATGGTGCTAGCAGCTCCCCATGCAGCCATGTGATTACTGATGGCTTTCAGTGGGAGGATACTCATTTACCAACGCTGTTGGCTCAGGTTACTGCATCTGACGATCAGGTCCGGCCATTAGCAGAGAAATCAGAAGCTTTTTCTTTAATGGGGTTTATTGTAGCAATTACCACTCCTTGAAACGACAGCGTGTTTGGGGTACTTTGCCAGAAATATCAGGTTGGATCTCAGTGAGCAGAACACAGCTCAGACTTTTACAAACTGACTGTTTTCTGTCACATTAGTAGAAACTATTATTGTATCTGTTTTGATTTAATCAGTTAAAAATATGTCTATGAATTTCATATGTTCCTAAATGTATAATTAGTATCGTAAACGATGTATTTAGTGTTCCAGTGTTATGACCACTTAGAAAGATTTGCACAAAAATATGCATTTAATACCACATGTAAACAGAAGCTGTTAAATCACTTCTTAAAAAAGGTTCCTGTCTGTTGGTGTTAAATGTTTTTTATATTTTCGTTTATCCATCACAACCATGTGGTATTTCTAATGTTTATACTGCTGGAGGGTGTAATTAAAATTACATACACAAACACTGAGGATTTTCAGATGGCACAGCTGATGTCTGAAAATGTGCCAATTGTTTTAAAACTAGGTCAGAAAATTTAACACCAGTTTATATTCACAATGACAATCAAGGCTCGTTCAAGTTTAGAAATTGTTCTTTATTGTACAGTGGTGCTCTGTTGATTTTCCATATCAAACACAGTTTACAAGCCTCAAGGAGAATTTTTCAGCCCCTAAAATACTCCTGGCTTTGCTGATGTTTTATAATTTTAGGATGAAAGTTATGGTTATTATTGAGAGTGTAATGACAGATCCTGTTGTATCAGTATTGATCATTATTATTTTAATCTGTGTCTCTAAAGTTCCTCATCTATACTGAAGTGCAACATTAATTCACCTTTTAATGAGGACATTCGGATCTGGAAACACCACAAATTATAACGTCTAAGAAGATTACAACACCTCTCTTACAGTGTCAACAATAATTAAAGATAATTATTTCCACAACGTGTTTATTACAGGGCTCTTGAATTAAATTGCATAGCAGTGTACTTTCTGTTTTGTAGGTCATTCAGTGTGCATGAGATAAAGTATTTGGGATAATTATTGGTATAATAATTTGGTATGTCCCATATTCATCATTTAACAAATACATTATATTATAAAAAACTGTACAACATATGATTTAATAGCTTACCTCAGATGTAAATTACTACTAAAAAATATACACACACCTTCACTCATGCTCTCAAATATGGGGGGCTGCCCATACAGAGACCAGATGACATTAAGATTCATAGGCATATATAGGTGTCTGAGCTTCCAAATTATCAGGAAATTGTTTCCTGCTTTAAAATGTTGCGTGCACACACACGCACACCCACACAGTTGTAGACACAGCTTTTTTTGTGTAATCTGATGTTTGGCTCGGGAACATGTCAGAAGGTCACAATGTACGTCACATGCCCCTGAACAAACATCATGCCAAAACTGTGCACCAGTAATAATATGCTTATCTCTGACAGTTATTGACAGACTATGCGTGTGTGTGTGTGATGAGGCGATTAGTAGAGTCACACTTTAGAACCAGTTGTGTGAGATGCTCCAGAGTCTGCTGTTTGTCTCTTCAAAACCACATTCCTCTGTCAGTCAGTGCCAGAGTAACGTAGTGTTTTGACCCCTCAGCTGCACTCTCAGTTACATCGCGGTCAAAGCATTTAACCTGAGCTCCACTGCTGCATAGACCTCATTAGACTGGGCAGCAGAGCATACCAGAGGAGGCCATCTCTAAAACCAGGTGTCAGCCAGTCATTACTCTGCTGTCTGACCCACAGAGCAGCTGGAAATATTCTGGAGCTGGATATGGCGCCGAGTGGAAACAGTGAGAATACCCCCACATTACCTCGATGCCATCAGACCAGACCAACACAATAGTTCCTAATCAGCATCAAGCGACTTACGCACAGACAGAAAATTTAGCTTCAGTCTGGTCTCCACTCTCATTAATCAAGTGACTACAGAGGGTGTGTCTGGCCATATGTGTGTCTCATAAGAGCAGGCATGCAGCAAACTGCCTAGTGGCCTGTGTTTTTGTACATCAACTAGACATAAACAGTCTATGTGTAGCCTGCAGCAAGAGTCCACAGACTATTTTAAGGTCATCACCAGGTGTACATACAAAGGGTTTGAGTGGGGTTAAAGTACGTGCAGTGTATGTAAGTATGCCAGTGAGTGTGACTGGAAATGTCTCACTTCAGAACACTGAGGGCTCTTTAATAACAGCTGAAGTCTACTCTAGCGCTGCTGTCGTGTTGTCTTTTTTGCAGACTAACCGTATTTCAGTGAGAGTGAGACTGTGTATGCTTATAGCTGCCTTTTGCTCAGCCAGGCTTCTTAATTACAGAATTTAGTCATATTTAATAACATCCGTGCTGTGTAACAAGATTATAGCACAATTAGGAACTCCGATAAACTTATCTTAAAAATATTCTTGTCAAGGTTTTCAAGTGTAGAAAAATATGATATGATATGAAGACATCACTTTCCCTCATTGTTTTTGCCTCTTCTGCTCTGTCTCTGTAATTTACCAGGTGAATTTAACCCTGAGGTTCCCAAACTGGAGAAGAGCGTTAGCGGAAGCAGCCCATCAAGAGATCGCCTTCTCCTCACCATGATGATGCTCCTTCTGGCTGCTCTTTTCATCTCCTAGCAACGGCCATCCCATCAACATCACCATGCCAACTAGCCTTGGGAGGGTGTACAGTGACAGCGGGTGGGAGAGTGGGGGGTGGGGGGTGGGGGGTAGTGAGGACAGTTAAGATACCACAAATAGAGCAGAAGGCAAGAGGAGAGTTTGAAATGAGAGTTTTCAAACATCACAGGGCGAACTTGTGTGTGTGAGTGTGAGTGTGTTTGTACAGCTGTGTGTTTGATGGAGTGTGGTTTTGGTGGAGTCGAACAACTTTCAGGCACTCTGTGACACAGACTGAACCATATATTGTATTGAAGTCAGCTGCAGATGCAGGTGTAGACTGTGTGTGTCTGAGAGTGTGTGTTAAGTGTGTCTGAACAGGCCACAGGTTGAGCTTGTTGAATCATGCACACCACACAAAGCATTTATACAACGGGAGAGGTGGGGCTGAAATCCTAATAAAAAGAAGAAAAAGCATCAAATCCACTCATCCAATTGAAAACCATTTGAAGACTTTCCCTTGGATATGATTGGCTGAACACTTCCTTAGGGCTAGTTGCCATAGTTTCTTGCAAAAGGACTTAAACTGAACGCTGATGAACTGAATCAAATACATGTCAGCAGAACTGAACTAAAATGCCTTTTTTTGTGTTGTTATTATTGTTGATCTTGATCCTGGGAACTTGTCCCAGCCAATGGAGGAGAGAAAAACAAACCAGCTGACGAACTGTGCTGGTCCTGTGTAGGACACTAGTCAAAGTAGCTAATAGTTCACACACAAACACACCCTGGGACTCCAGATACAAGTGTTTCAGTTGCCATCTTCACTCAGCTGTGTCATCCTGTGTTCACTATCTACTGCACAGTTCTAAAGAAGACAAGGGGACTGGACGGGGTCAGGGAAAGTACAGAGCATTTAAACAATGAATTAATCATTAACATCATTTGGGGCAAAAAAGTAAGGGGATTAGGAACTTAGATGTGCCAATGACACAGAAACTGCAAGAGTTTAGTGGTGTTATAAGTTGCTATGTTACTTTTCTGTCCTGCCTTTGAAGTTCTGGGTTAGTCCTCTGTCATCTCCGAGGTTAACGAAGCACACGATGGCTACAGAGCAGCCATGGATACACTCAGCAATACTGCCCTCTTCTCGACGGACTGCAGGCTGTATGAAGGAGAGAGAGAGAGGAGCAGAGAGGAAGAACTAAGGAGGAAAGACAGTCACTCACATAAGCATGAATGAACAGGTCAAGTCCTGGACAATAAGAAGCGCTGCACTGGTCCGTGTTGGTGTAGCATCCTGCTCTACCGATCTCATCTATGTAAACCCATTTGTCAGATGCCACATGTAAACAGTTTTCTGTTACTGTATGGGTGTAATTGTGTGTACCTGAGAGGGAAAAAATATGTCTGAATGTGCCATGTGTGTATGTTTGAGAGTGTGTGAGATTATTTTAAATGGTACTAACAGCCTGAAAATACATCCACATACCGTACATCTTGTAAGTATAAAAAAATGCAAAATGAGGAAAAAAAAAATCAAAACACAACTAAAGCAGCAAGTAATACATACAAAACAAGTGCTTTGGTGGGAAGGTACGGCAATTCAAAACAGCTGCACCAGTCAGTTGCATCAGTATAGCATCTCCATAACAACCAGTACCTTATTCACCATGGTTACCCTACCCTGCCAACAATGCACTGTAGTAGGGCATGGCCTACCATAGTAGCTGATAACAGTTATGATTAAAATGACGATGATGATGATGATGATGATGGACTGAAAACTGACTGTTGGCCGATCAGTTCACACATTGACTCACCCACCCGCAAGTGAGGCGTTCAAGTGCTCGTATAAATGTCAGAACGGACTAAGAATGGAATTCAAATGTCTAGAAATGTGCCGAGGTGAAATGTGATGTAAGCATTTTTACAAATTTGAAGCTCAGTTTCTTTGTGGTTGTTTATTTTTACTGTTATTACTATTACTATTATTTTGTTGAGTTTAATAGCTGGAAACTTGGGTGGGTTGGGTCATATGTACATTTGGGCTATACTCTGTAAGTCTCTCAGCCAACAGATTATTCAATTTAAAAGTTAAATTATTATGCAGAGTATGATTTTTAGAATTGTTTTTGTTTGTTTCTGAACCTTTTACAGTAATTTTCTTATCCTCTTAATGGGACAGTCCACGTATTATACACATGAAAATGAGTTTGCTCATGATGAAGAGTACAACTCAGCCTATGTAGACTGTTATAAAGTCTAAAATGTCTTATACTGCACATACAGTCAAACAGCAAAACATAAATGTTTTTAAATTCATAGAAATGTATCAAGAGCAACTTTTAATTACAGTGTGTAAACAGCCCATGTGTATATATGGCAGGGTAGGAAAGGTTTGGGGTCTGGGAGGGTCAAAGAGCAGTGCCAGAGGGTAAATCACTCTTCAAGAAGTTGCACTTAAGAAATTTAGACACGAGAGAAAGAAAGTCTGTGTGTGTGTGTGTTTGTGTGTGTGTGTGTGTGTTAGAGAGAGAGAGAGAGTGAGAGTATAAGAGCTCATTTCTGTTAATCACTTCATGGCTGTGTGAAGGAGCTTTAGCATGAAATGCTGTCTATCTTTGTGTGTACTGGTGTCAGTGTCTGTGTGTGTATGTGTGTGTGTGTAAATGAATAAATGAGAGAGCAAGTGAGTGAGCAATGGTCTCTTTGTTTCAGCTGTTTCCACGTGTGTATGACTGAGAGAGTGTGACCGATTGATTGCAACAACAAAAGCATTTAATAGTGTTGGAAACAACAATTTACAATCATGTTTACCTTCGACTGGAATGACTTTAAATGAACTTGAAAATAAACTGTAAACTGAACAAACCATAACAGAGGTTATAACAATGATCATGATAACGAAATAATAAGCTTACAAATCTTACTTTTAACAAGATGTGTGTTTGGCTCTTTATTTGTCTCATTTCTCAAAGCCCCGCTCACCCTCTCTGCTCTCTGTGTCTTTGAGGATCTGAAAAAAGGGTATAAGCATGGAGTTAATCCAAGACAGCAGATGGAGAGGTTGCAGGAAAGGTTTTACCTGGTATATTCAGTTCTCTGTAGATAATGTTGTTTTGGGGCTCACAGATGTGATTTTCCATATCAAAGTTGGCGTGGCGACACTCTCCCAGAGCAGTAATACCTTTGCACGCTCCGATTAGGAGAGATAAGCGACTCAATCACCAGCCTAACATCTGAATGACAATTGGACGGGCCAGCAGCTTGTACCTGTGTGACTGACTTGACTGATGGACAGATAAAGCTGTTGCTGGTGTAAGAGCACCTCCAGACTCATTGTCTCACGCAACAGATCTTTGTCATATGGAGATGTTCTCCACTGACTAGGCCAGCATGGTGAAGAAGATGGACAGATAGAAGTCAGCAGATAGAGATTAAGTAGAGGAAAGAAGATGGAGAAGTAAAGATTAAAGTAGTTGACAGATGATGTACAGTTGTTAGATGAAAGCTACTTGAGCTTCTGTCAGGAATTTAATAAAAACTTGGAAGCAAAACATTTCAGTAATCTGCTGAACAAAATGCACCACCAGGTCAAGCTTCTAAATTGGGATGGTAAAATGAATATCCTTTGATTTTGGACACTGGGGGTAGATAAGCAATTATCAGTCAACAAATTAAGAACATTACTGGGCAGCTAATCATTAATCAAAAATAGTCCACTTACAGTTTTGTAGCCTTTTTCTACTTTTTGCAGCCATCTTTTCAAGTCTACAGTGTCAGTGAGGGACTGCTTGATACAACAGAGTTTGGGCGTGAGTGCTACTTGAGATACATGCCATTGCAACTATACAGCATTTCTTCATCACATACAGAGGTAAGTGCTCCAGTTTAGTTTTTGTTTGTTTGTTTGTTTTATTAAGATTGTAATAAATTAAAATTATTGTATAACAAACAGGTGTTCTTATCACCCTGCTGATCTAATGTTTCAAAGGTGTCATCATTTCCATTTGGAATAGAGACATCAGACACTCAGTGGATCCAGGCAGTGATTCAGAGTTTGAATAACATTTGGAGGTAGACATGAATGCTGTGACTGACACCACCCAACAAACCATATTCTGCCAAAATGAAGTCTGTTTTCCGAGAACCACCCTGACTCACTTAGGGTGATGTGAAGTTCCCAGAAATTCTTATTGAATTTTTTGAAATAGGGTTTTCTCTCCTTTATTGATCTCAGACCACTATTATTCATCATGCTTATAGCTGCTAATTGGTAACTGCAACAGATTGGAATATGGTATCTGAATCACAAATATGGCTTAATTTGATTTGTGTATAAGCCTTTCTGTTCATGCATCATCATGTGGAAGCTGATGGAGTCACATCACAGTGTGATCACAAAAAGAAAAAAAACAACCCAGAACTAAGAAAACAAAACAAAATAGTAAAAGACTTTGCATCAAACAAAATTGTGTGGTGTGTGAAGTACAATTTAGGATCCAATACAGTAAATCAGAAACCCTACAAAACCATCTTGCAGTAGTCAAGGCTGGCCACTTGGTGCTGCTGTTCAGTTGCAGCTTTGGTGAGCAGAGGTGCTCCCAATGCTCCTGACTCGTAATCCTTGTAAATCACAGTGTTCATTGTGTAACTGGAGTTATTGGGATTAAACATACTGATTTATTTTACTGGATTATGATATAACCATTTATTTATAACAAGCTGAAAGAGGTAAGCTCATAGAAAGTTTGTTTTGGGAAGGTGGTAAAGTGTCTGAGGAGGCCAGGGACATATACACTCACATACCAAGCAGTGAAAAATTATGCAACAACTATCCATCTGAGGCTATTGCAAATGACTGTTCAAATTCAAGGTCTCCCCGTCACAGACTTAAAGGCAGCTTTCCTGACTGCATTCATTTATCACAATGAGTCAGGCTGAAGAGAAAATATCTGCCTTCTCTGATTGTGTTTGTTCAACAGAGAAACCAATGTTATGCATGGGCAGGCTTGTAAATATGAAGTTATTTACATTAGGCTTGTTCTACCAATACGTTAAACACTCACACAGTTTTTTGTTCTGTTATAAGGACTTCTAGTGTAACAGTTAATCCTCCACCCAACACTCTGCATTGCATGGTTAACTTCATGTCTTGTCCTGAAATAAAAGTATTATGAATTTGAACAGCAACATATTAGCTGCCCCAAAGCTTATCATAACATAAAAAGTTATTGTGTTTTTGTTTTGTAGCTGAGACCATCTGTCTTAATGATTATGATAGCACTGTACCCAAGTATTTGCTGAGGTCATGTAGAAACATCCCTAAAAATAGGACAAGTTGGACATTGAATAAATGTGGTCAGACAAAGGACAGATAAGCTATCACTTTATATGTAGGTCAGAATGGAAAAAGTAAGCCTACAATAATAATGATTAATTATCACACAGACGAGTGTGCACAACTACTGTGCATTGCATATGACAGATCAAAGTTGAACTAGGCGGTGGACTTGTAAACCACGGCGGCGGCTTAAATCGGACAATCTTGAACAATAGTACAAGTTTTGTTGATTTTGATTTGCTCCTCCAAATAATTATGACTAACTTGGGGGTTGGTTTACTGCCTCTATGATCATCTGACAGCTCATTCATGTTTCCCCGCTGAACTTATTCTTGGTAATATTACCACATTCAGAGAGCTCAGAAATAACTTTGATTGGAAGCAACGCAGCAAACTGTAAGTTGTTAATCATTTGGCAGACCTCTGCCCAGACCTTCTGTCAGCTATCCATCCACACACACACACACACAAGAAACAGATGATCCACCTGGATTGACACACACTCCGATAAACATGCTCCCTCAGTCACGTCTGCGTGTTGATGATGACTCCTGTGATTGGTGCTATGATGTGATGAGGAAGGCCTTCCTACTCTGCCTTATGGTTTCTGTTAAAAAAAACCTGCTGCCCCATGTGAACACGCCTTCCTGTGTGCATGTTATTTCAGTCGATGAGCCTTGAATAATATGTTCTATTCAGCCCGCAATGTTGCACTGAACATAAGGGGTGACTGCGTCAACGCGCACACACATGGTGTATGGTGCTCATGTATGTGGTGGGCATGTAACACTGGTGTGTGCGTGCGTGTGTGTGTGTGTGTGTGTGTGTGTGTGTGTGTGTGTGTGCGTGTACGTGTACGTGTACATGTGCGTGTGCGTGTGTGTGTGTGCTGAGTGATGCAGCATCGCCCCAGAGTCACAGAAGGTAAAAGCTTGCTGAGTCACTGATGTCACATTGTGGCACCTGGGGCCAAATTCAGAAAACTTTCTGGGTCGTTTATTTAATCATCAAGCCTGGATGCTGATTAAACTCAGGTGCAGTTGATCAAGCAACCATGTTACAAGTGTAACTTGGGGAACAACAGGGGTTTATCAAAGAGTTTTCTGTGAGTCGTCTAAAGAAAACTTGAAGTTCATCAAGTAGTTTTCTGCTTTTCCATCTTTTTCTTTGGATTTAAATCAAAAGTTCAAAAACTTTTTTTTCTCTTCTTTCTGCAATAACCTCACACATGTTCAAGGTCTTAGAAGAATCCCCACTTGTATGCAGAACCTATAATTCCTATTTATGGCCCTGTCTGGTGCATGCCAAAGCAGCTCTGACTAGTGCTTTGGAGGAATCCCACTGGGTTTTAAAAATGTAATTTCATCACTGATCACTGATGCCAATCATTCAATTTCTCAAACCTCATGGTGAATGCTTCAAGATTATAGTAATAATCTGTGGCATTTTCATATAAATACATTTCTGTCTTACAATTCCATATTAAACTGATGTAAGTGGAACATTTCATGTATTTAACCATGTACCTGGTGGGCGTTTTTATAAAAATGCAGTAATGTGTTCTTTCATGGAAGACATGGAAAACAGAACCATATAGAACAACTCAAATTAGCACAAAAGAATCAAAGAAAGTGGAAGACATGTTGCAGTTGCAGCTTGTTAGTGCTAATGTATTTCTCTTAAAGTTTACTGCAAACTTTTACTGTCATTTTTAATGTTAATTTAATTTAACATTTCATTTGAGGTACGTTTTAAATACCTATAAGATATTGTAATCTGCAGACATCTTCACTCTTTCACAATCACACAGCAAGCAGTACAACAGCGGAGACCTTGTGCAACATGTGAACAGCCCACAGGCGTCTCAGCTGAGAGTTTGGACACAGCTGAACTTTTTGTTGCCATGAGCCATGAAAAGGCAATCAGTCTTTTGTGCCTCATTGCTTCCCTACCAATATAATAACATGTCTCCATCTGACAAGTGTAAAAGAGATCACTTTGTGATCACAGCTTCTCAAAGTTGCCTAGTTCGCTAAATATTTTATTTGAAGGACCGTGAAATCTCCACAGTGCCTAACAAGCATCACACTACATAAATGAATAGTGAGTTAGTACTTTGTGGATTTTAACTAGCAGTTCTGTGCTGACTTGACATTTCTATTGATTTCTCATAAATCTTCAGCAGTTTTGGTAGTAACACATTTTTATTCCAGCACCTTCAGTTTTTGCTTAATAGATATTTTTAACCAACTATATCCAAGACCAAAATGTTATGACTATTATGACTATATGATGTTTCTGACTTTACAGTACTCACCCCATTTTCCTTATTTGTGCATTTTCCTTCCTTCCCCAGTTTCTCATCTCTCACATTCATGCAACACACTTGGCCCCATCACAACTTTGCACTGCCTGCTTTGCCAACTCTCCACTTTCTCATCCTCCCTCTGAGCGGCTGCTCTGACGCTGTCATTCGCCCCCAGATTTATGCTTCTGGTGTTAGTCACTGCCTGGCTTTCCCCTCGTCCTCTCATCACATGTCCCCCTCTTCTCTAAGTTTAGCACTAATCCTCTATTTCTGAGACAGCATCTGTACAGGGCTAACAGATGGGATGGTTATATTTACTCTGTCTAACATATACACACAGTATATACTCTGCAAACATTAAATACAGACTGGAGGTGAAAGATCCATTAATGAAATTATTGAGACTACGCAGTAAATATAAATATATATAGATGTATAAATTTAAAGTGTAATTTGATCTGTCAGTTTATTCCAGTGTGATATGTCAGGTCATAGTCTTCTCATGTTTCATTTATAATTAAAGTGTGTGTCTGCCCAAGGCCAGAGCATCATTACACCATTATTAGAGATGTCTGTACAAGGGCTGGGTCTGACGAGTGGCCGGGGCTGGCACTGTCCCCACCCTGCCAGAGTCATACAGTGGTAAGTACTTGGCTTGTTAGAAAAACAGATTTTAAAACCTTTCAGGACAGACTGCAGGACAAAAAATCCAGAAAAGGAAAGAGATGCAAAGTTGAAAACTGGTTTTGTTTGTTGTTTATTGACATAAATTATTGTTTCTATTGATAGAGATACAGAAAAATTAAGTTTTGTTTGGCATTTCATTTACGGAGAACATATTTTAATTATTTACAATATGCAATCTATTATTTCCACTTTTTCTAAACTTTTTACATATGTCCTACTCTTCTGTGAGCCCAAACTACACATCCTCCATTTCAAAACTGCCAAGTAAAGTAAAGTACAACTTCTAGACACACTCCTGCACCTGTGTAGTGTGTGATTGTGCATATGTCAATGTATATGTCTCTTTTACAGTGTTTGCCTGTGTGTATCGTGTCTTTGACCTGGTCTTAAGGTCAGATGAGGTATAAGATAGACTTAATGGATTTAAATCTAATGTATTAATCAGTGCGGAGGAGTTGTGTGGCTTAACTGTACCTCTAACCTGCCATGTCCTCTTTTCTTATCCTCTAATCACCAGATTATCTGACCCAAGATTTCTGGAGCATCCGCCTCTGGTCTGTATTTTGGAGTTTGTTTATTACTGACGCCAACAACAACTTGTTCTGCCTGTTTAGATGACACATGCAGGGAGGAGCCCACACATAACTGCCCTGTTTACAACATATGACACCTGTATCTTAAAAGGCACAGTCTATGATCCAAATACAAACCATCACCATCACCATCAACTCAGTAAATTATCTTTTTATGCACAACATTATTTTTCAGTTTTCTATGAAAATACTATTGACAAGGTCAAAAATGAACTATAATGCTGATGCTTATGTTGCTGAATACCTGAGGTGTACAGTGAATATAATCGTTTTTTCTTCTTTCTGTAACATACTCACAGTGCATCAAGTAACCTAAACATGACACTGTCACTGTTACATGACATGTGTGGTATGTGAGATACATGTGACAACCTTGTCTTAATCATCTCTGTCGTCAAAGGCATGACACATGTGTGTAGACACATACACATGCACCCTCACACAACCTTTTACTGTACTCTACATACTGTGGGATCACACAAACATTGACACAAACATGCCAGGGCTACCATCATGTCAGACATATTGTGTTATTTGCTCTGTGAGGTCTTCAGACTGTGATGGATTTCACAGTTGCACATGTGCGCAAATACAGTATAACCACCTGCAGTATGACCTCTATTCCTTACTTTATGCATTTATTCAAGCCACACACAATGGAAAAATGTGTTTACTTCACAACCCAAATGTCAGGTCAGTATGACAGAAATAATTCTCCAGTACATAACTGAGTACAGATGCTCATCAGCATCATGGTTGTGACAAATCTGTGTTTCTTGGTTAAATGTGCCAGTCTCCATGCAGATTTATTTAGTGCATTAAATTAAAATACTACTCAGATTTACATTCTGCTTTCACTGCAGTGGCATTGTTGAATAGTTAAATTGATTGTAAACAAAGTGTACATATTTTACATGTGAAATCCACTTTGTAGACTTGAAATGTGGCTTTAATAAAGTTTGGTTACGGTCAGTTTGGATTCAGTCAGTTACAATAAATTTTAATGTGACAGGTGAACTGCTTATAGAAATCTCTTTAACCATTCCTACAGTTGAATCCTCATTCATTCATTGTTCTAACATAATTCCAAAATGCTTTTATTTGAACTTCCGGCTCTATTTCATAACAGCATCACTTAAAGCCTGTATAGAGTATGTATCACGTGTATTTCTGAAAGATTGCGCTTGTTCATGTCAGATTAATTTATCTGGAATGGGGAGTAAAATAAAAAGCTTACTGCTCTACTTTAGTTGTTGTTTAGCTGAAGTTTAGCTGGGAACATCCATGGGGTGCACATAAGTGCAAGCTAAACTGAGTTGGTGGATAATGGGGCTGTGGGACATATGGTGTGTTGTCTAGCTGCTGTTGTGTCCCTAGATTTCTTCTTAATCTCTCATGTGTCTCATTTTGATCTGTCTACTTCTTTGTCCTGCATAAAAAGCAGGAGTCTTTTTTTATTGTAAGAGTCCCATTTCCACTTTTATCCACACTCAGTCCCCCAAATGCAGAGTGACTTTGAAACAAACAGCTGAGCCATCTGGCCAACACATACACAAGCTGATGGGCACGACTGAAGCTGCGAGCATGCTGCAACTTGCTGAGTTCTGCTTTGGCCAAATAGAGGAATTAATGAGGAAAAAATAACAGGCCGTCCTAGTGGGACACTGTGACAATGTGTATGTGTTACAAAATGAGATCTCAAATGCCTGTGATACACTAACCAATGTGGACTGTGTCCTCGCATGTAGCACATTCCTATTTTCTGTGGCATTTACATTTTTATCTCATGGCATTTTGTTGCAGTTAAAATGCTTTTAAATGAACCAAAGGCCCTGAGAGTTAAAGAACCAAAAAACCTTTTCAGCTTCTGCAGAAAGCAAAACAGCAAAATCTGTTTGTCGTGTAATTTCACCATCTCAAATACTACTCTATCACCTTGTATCATTCACTCTTAACTTAATCCAGAAACTTTAACCTCTTCCACTCTGAGGTTTTTTGGCTCCCTCTGTCTGCAATGGGTCCTCTCATGCTGAAGAGGTGTTTTTCAGTTATGTTTTGAGGACAATTGTGTCATTTGTCATTTTCATTTCACCTCTCCTCTGTCTATCTTCTACTCTATATTCATCATTTAGTGTCTCTTCAAATCTATATTTTGCTGCACCATTTGCCGTTACTTCAAATTTCTCAGCTGCAGTAATACTGGAAAATCAGCTCAGTCTCTGTTTCACACACTAACACATACTCAGACACTGATTACTAAACATCTCCCAGACTTTAACCTGCATGGTGATGCAAGTTATTGTACATTTAGGTGACAAACAGGAACTGAGGAGCAAAAATTTTATTCTGTCAGTGTGCCATTACATGTTACCATGTGTGTGCTAATGTGTTCTTTTTTGTAAGCTTAATTACACGTGTATTTGTTGGCACGTGGAAGCATAGAGAATGAGGGAAACATCCTTTCATGGACATTATCCCTAAGCTTGTAAAATGTGTGTATCATCCCTTGCCCATCGAAACACAAATAACCTCTCTCATTTAGTCAGACATGCGCTAAACCTCCACTCATCTTCTTATCTCATGTAATTACAACTCAACATTGTCCCAATGTTGCAGGAGCTTCAGTTTCTCAAAGCTGTTCTTCTATTGTCCCAGACCACGCATTCAACTTATAGTCACCTCAAATCAACTCTCAGTTTCTAAATTTAAAAACCTCCTCTGGATTTGAGGTTTATCCGGAGCTGTATCATACATAATCTGCACCCTGTGTACTGTACATTCAGAAATACAATTGTTATTGGGGTCAAGGTGTGAGGATTTTACAAAATTTAGATTTAAAGTTTTTCTAGGATTGAATTGTTTCTACAATCATTATAGGCATTTTAATGCATTTTCCTTATGCAAGCTTAGGGATTATGGCTTATTACATTGCAGTCATTTCATAACTGAGTCTGTAGGCTCTTTTGCTGCCATGTCCCTAGCTGACTTGACCTTTGACCTTCACATAAATCAGATGCCAAAAATACACACAACTGTTTTGACAGTGAAATGTGGAGTATTATAAGGACATTTGTATAACAGTGTCATCATTGTCAATGCAGTAGATGTAACCTCCACAGCCAAAAGGGTATTCAGGTCGCATGATTTCATAATATAGACAGAGCTTATCCTTATCTTGTCAGTACTGTCTCCTTCAAACAATGTGCTAGAATAAAGTGCAACTAACCCAAAAGCTGAATGTTTTAGAGATATATTCTCTGTAAAAATACATTAACCGCCTAACATACTCATGCATAATCAAATGTTCTGCATGTGAATGCTATCCAGTGTTTTCTCCTTCAAAATATGCTAAATGTAACCCTTATTTTGATCTTTTATATCCATTCAGAGAGTCCTTTGACACTCATTACATTTTAGCCTAATGTGTGCATATTAAATCTAAGTTAAATTTCCTCCACATTCATCTCTGTAGATGTGAATTTTGACAGCATCATCAAATGTAATTCTCTTTTTTCCAAATGAGCTGCTAGCTGATGGCAGTATATTGTTTTCCCTACCAGCTGCTTACCATAAAACACCCATAACTCAAAACACTCATGAAAGCATCCATTCAGTTTCTGTCTGTAATTGTGCTTGTCATATTTTCTGCTGGGATTACAATGTATTGTGCATGACTGTTGTGTTGTATACTGTGGATCTAAAAACACTTCTGCTGATGTTTCTTTTCTGTTCTGAGCTTCTGGTCCCTGTCTTCTTACTAGTGACAAATTAAATAAACAACCTTTACAGACAAGTGCAATTGCTACTGTCTGAGCAGATATTTTTCCTGCCTATGCCATATTTTAAGTGCTGCTATGATTGCACCACTACAGCAATTTTACTATTATATATCTTAAATAAATGTAGTTTCTCCTCAAACTTAGGGCAGTTACTCACATTGTGTGGCACAAAAAAACCTTCAAAATCATATGAACTGTTTTACTTGGTATCTTATCTGTTTTACAACCACAGAACAGCGGTTATGTGTATAATGCTAGAAAGTGAGGTAGTTCTAAACAATATTTCTTATCTGCAAGTGCTGACAGAATATCTGAGAATATTAGCTTTCATAGCCATACAAAATGCAACAGCTCAAGGACAGATATTCACTTCCAATTGAGATGTCCAGTTACACTTAATTCTTCGAGGTCTTTGCCCTGGTGTTATGGTGTTTTTGTGCTTATACCAAGCTTCTAGCTTATGCAGAAATGCTGGGGTGCTGGAATTCAGCAGCCCATCTCCTCTCTTTTGAACAGCTGCCTGTCTTAACCACAGCCTTCTTCAAATGTAATACATAAAGGCTTTTTACAACTATGAGCAACATGCAGGAGTTGTGGCAGTCCAGCATTCTTTAAAAGTACCTGTATCAGTCATGCAAACATAGTGATTATGTTTAGTTACCAGTTGGTGCAAGTGTTTAATTGGCTTATTATTTCTATTTTGGCAGTAGTCGTATTATTGTGCACATTAATGTAAACAAAACCATTAACCAGAAGCAATACTTTTAATTGGGAATATGACAGCACACACAGCCTGCCGTATAATGGAATCACATTTTATGGTGTTGCCACTTCAGATGATATTGTACATCTGGTTGTTGTGTCAGTCATCATCTTTGGCAAAAAGACTAGTGATGTGCATCATTACACCTAGAAAATATGATGATAAATATTTCAGTGTTTCCAGATTTGTGATTTCAGCTTACAGAAAGGTATAATCTGCCCTCAGGGGTGTAGTTGGAGAGATGTATATTTATGTTTTGCATTCTCTATATTCATATTTTTACTGAAGTGTGACACACTGATTTGCCAATTTATTTAGTACACCCACACAATCCATTGCAATTCAATAGAACAGACCTGTGATAGATCATATTTGCGAAGCATATAATGGTTTTGTTGATGCTGTGTCAGAGTGGTGGTGATTCACTGTATTGTCATTTTTAGCCACTCAACTGGTGTACTCTAGGGATGGCAATGTCAGTTTGTTGGTGCACCACTTTGGTCTAAACTAAAATATCAGAAACTGTTTGGGTTGACTGCCATAAAGTTTAGACCAATTGGCAGATGTTAGCAGCCTAACATGCTAAACTAATGATGATGATGAAGATGGTGAATATTAAACCAGCTTAACATTAGCATGTTGGCATATTGATCTGAGCATTTAGCCAAAAAACACTAACATGCCCACGGATCCACTAGCATTGAGACAACATGTACTGGACAATATAATTTGTGAGATGTGTTTTGTGTCTCACTGTGTGCTTGTAAGAAACACTTAAAAGGTCAGAAACACACTATTGCTGTTTAATGCAGCTGAATCAACACCTCTTTGTGAGAGTGTTGGCAGAACATTTATGATCTAAATGAAGAAGTCATTGGCCAGCTGTTCCATTGAATTCCAAAACAGTACACAGGTGTATCTTACAAGCCGTTGACACAGTATACAGTTGTCTAGTGCCATCTTACAGTAAATGAATGTAGCCTACAGTAAGTGAAGCACATGACAGAAAGTGGTCTGATTTTAAAAGAGGTTTTGATTTGCTGTTATTGAAACCTGTTCATAACTATGGACTATAACTATAATGATTTCCTGCCTGAAAACCTTGTTTATAAGTAAACCAGCAGGAAAAATGTTAAATGTTATAAAATTCCAAAGAAACGTAAACTCACTTATGCATTGTTCATGAAAATAGATCCCTAAACATTTAGACTTATCTGGCACACATGATAACCATTTGAAAACACTTATTTTGGGCAGTGTATGAAGATTAGGTTAATTATACACATGTTAGTTAATGCACGATGGGAGATTTGATCCCATGTTCTCTCTAGGGTCTTTGCTAAGGACAAACATATTAGTTTGTGTAACATACTGCCAGAGATAGACCCAGATATAACAACACAGGGCCAAGACACACACGCACACATATGCACTCACTGACACACATAGTACAGTAAATTAGTATGAATCCAAACACCTCATTAACACACATCCTGCAGGGTGTCCTTGATTCATTTTGGCATCAACAGCATATTAACACACATGGCTATTGGGGAGTTTTACCATTCTAGTTTATGGGCTAAAAATACACTTGCACCCGCCACAGAAGTGTTACGTATGACATGTCCAATAATATCACTTGGAAAAATGAGATTACATGGGAAGATTTATGGACAGACAAATTCATAATGAAGACTAGGCAAAGAGAGAAAGGAGATAAAAGGTGGGGATTACATGTATCAACAGCAGTAAGTCAGTGGGGCAGGACAGAAGGGAGGAGGATGATGGATGAGGGGTAGAGAGAGGAAAATAATAATCTGGAAACATCTGGACATTCTGGCACAGAAGTGATGCCTCCGCCCTTTTTCTATCTTTCTATGTTGTTCACACACATCGTTGTAATGTTCCCTTTTATTTATCCTTCTGTATCTCTATCTATCTGTATTCTCAAGAACTCTCTAGTTCCTACATTTCCCAGAACCTCTTTCACCAGTCCTCAGAAACATGCCTGGGCTTATCCCGTTTCTCTGTTTATATGCAGGTACAGACTGCAACGGTGATATGGAGGTGCCAATAACAATAACAGTGAGAGCTCCCCGGTGGATAAAAGTGAGAGCTGCTGTGATTATTACTTGAAAAACAACATGTATTTTGGCTGTATTACATTACACTCTCTGTGGCCACTGCTGTTGAAGAAAATCTGTCCATGTTTATCAGCTTTGGGAGTCAAAAAGGTGAGTGGCCTAAACCTTCAGTTCCGACAGAGTAACATAAACAGCTAATATTATTGTGGGTTTAATCTGTGGGTTTATGTGGGTAATGTGGGTTTAAAATGCAAATGATTATTTTACTTGTCCTGTCCACAATTGGCCAACAAAAAAGCCATATATGTACAATACAACATGCACACACTTGTACCACAATCAATGTGGGATCTGCTTTTCTTTTATGCCTTTTTTAAGAGCAGATATTGTGACTTGATAAATCACAGCAACAATAGCTCAGTTTATTCAAGCATCCCACTAAACCGTGAAAGTGTGACACTGAACCAGCCTGAACAATGCCAGCAGTAATGGCATGTAACTAAGTACAGCACATTTACTTAAGTATCGTACTGTTCTTTTATACTGTTTATCTTTTATGCTTTGTAAGGTGACCTCTGGTTTAGAAAAGTGCCCACAAATAAAATATTTGTATTTTTATATTGTTATTATTATTATTACTTAAGTACTATTTGAGGGAATTAAACATTATTTGAGTATTTCAGTTTCCTGCTACTTCATACTTCACTACAATTATTTTAGATCTCCAGTTACTTGTTTATTTACAGAATTTGATTAATAATATTAAATACAGTATTATCATAAGAAATCACAACCTACCCAACTGTATGTAAACTGATTAAAATTATACTTATTAGATCCAAAACATACACCATTGAAACAGTGTATAAGCCAGTCATAATAAACCCTATAGTTACATAGTGGTTAAGTAATGAACACATTAATACATTAAACATTTTAACATGATGACTTAATATGCATCATTTGGAAATGGCCGATTTTCTATAATGACTATGTTTACTTTTGATAGTTCAAGAATTTGAGCTAATACCTCTATACTTTTACATCAGTAACCCTTTGTAGGACATTGACATTGCAGGACATTTACTTATAACTGTATTTCTACGCTGTGGTATTTACTTTCGTTTACTTAAATAAAT
>JAUBNQ010000008.1:10396472-10418739 GCA_032353495.1 Ctenopoma kingsleyae | reverse complement strand
GCTCTGGTCTGACCACTTGTGTCCTTTGCCCTGTATTATAACCTACGGGGCAGCATTAATGTAAATCTAATACACTGACAATACAAAGTCCTCACATGTATAGAGAAACTGATATGTGTGTACAAGTGGATTTGTCTATGTGTGATAGTTGGAGTAGACATTGCTGCCGCCCACTCATGTCATTTAGGAGACCCTGGTTTAGAAGATCACCATGGTGACCACTTTTTTCCAAGATGTACACACACACACACACAAACAAATACACATCTCCTGTTCAACTAGAGAGTGCATCAATTATTAATGGACCGTGCTCACTAAATTCATTTCCACCAGTCTCTCATTAGACAATCTCTACATCTGAGTCACATCTGTGTTGTGTGACTGATTCCTCTCTGCTACTCTAGATCATTATCAGCATTTCTACAATAATATCCACTGATGAAGACGTGAAAGATGTGAAAGTACAAAAACATGTAACAACAAAAACTGCATATGAAATCAAACATAGAGGAGCACAACAATTGTAAGTGTGTGGCTGAGTGTGGGTGGATCTGGCTGTGTTATAATGGAAGTTGCTTGCTGCTATTGCATCTACAGGTGTTTTTCTAGTGGCACATTAGCTTTATGCCACACGTCTGCTTAACAGGAGAAAACAAAACATGCAGAGATGATGGGTTAGGGGAAGACAGTGATTGATTTTGTGTGCAAATGTGTGTGTGAGTGTCTATCTTGAGATTCTGTACATGTAGAAGAAAACAGGGACAGGCCCCTGACATGGAAAGTGCTAGACTGAGTGTTCTTGATAATTAAGCGACTGTGTGATTATGCAACCAGTGTGACCATGCCAGTGACAGACAAAGAAAGAACAGAAAGACAGAACAGGAGGCTTAGAGAACAGCGTGACAAGGGTTGGATAAAGTACTGAGAAAAGAGAAGGCACAAAGAAAAAAAGATGAACTGTAGAGAAAGAGTTAAAGACAACCTCCTTCTTTAACTTAAAAGTTTTTTGGTTGAAGTTGGATAGAAACTTGATTTTATGGAGTGTGCACTGGGATTTATGCTAGTAGTGAGCATGCAGTAAACTATATTTGGAGAGGGCCAAGCAATGCAGATATGCATTAAGAGAATGCCAACATATCTATGACATACATTCTTGAACTTTTTGCCCTTGCACCTGTAACACTGTAACCTTAGCAGTGTGTATGTAGCAGTGGTGCCTGTGCACCACTGGCTATAAACCTGGTTAGCAGCAGCGATTTACCTCATTGCGTTCTCTAACTTGTTGATTGTTTGGACTTATCTGTAGACACATTTACAGCTTGCATGTTTATGAATCTAAAGGTCACTTCATGAAATTTTCCTCATGCTGATGTGTATGTGAACACGTAGAGGAAAGAAAAGTGGACCTGAATTGTGGTTTTCAAAAAAAATTTGGAACCTGGCTACAAGGATTTTCTTCCTTTGAACCATATGAATACATACAGTACATACACCAGTTAGATAAGAGATAAGGCCTGGCTCATCGGTGGTCCAATTCATCCTGAATTTACTCATATGAACCCTGGACAATGTCCATCATGGACAGCAACTGGCTGGCTGTGTCAGACATGTTCTCACTGTCTAAAAAATATTCAGTTTGGTTTAGGTGAGATGAGGGATGATGAATGCAGATAATGCAGGATGCAGGACACAGTGCAAAAAGTACCTCCATAAAAAAAACCTCCATAAAACTTTGCTTGTAGTTCAGAGTGTCCTGTCAACCATTATATAAATCTATATGTGAATCTTATCTATATATCTATCTTAGATCTATATCTATCTTATAGTCTCTCTTATCATTACAGTGTATAGATAAAATGCTTTTTGGGCTGTAAAGGGAATTGTCATTGTAATATCAATAGTGGCCGCTAGGTAAAAGTGTCTGAAAGGTTGAGAGGCAGCGTCGTAGCCAGTTTACAGCACAATGGGGCCAGACACATGATAAAAACATTGTCAACACATGTAGACAGTGATCTGTTGTTGGGTAAAGTCCATTCAGGGTCCAGTCCAACTGATTTGGTTTCCTAATATTCCTAATATAATTAGGGAACCAGTCTCAAAGTTGAAAAATCTTGCTATTACCAATAAGTATGAATATGACTCTTCTATTAGTAATGAAACATTAAATTTTAAAATCTTTTAGCACTGCTTTTTTACCTCTGTCTTTTTGAATTTGCGCTCATTTGACTTAATGGGTAAAGAACAGCAATATAACAACTATTTTCACTCACTTTATATTCAATGGCAGAGCGAATTCCTCTTAAACATAAATTGTTCCTCAGCTGCAGTCAGATCAACTCAATTGTTGGATTTCAGAAAGAGGGGAATGGGAGATGCTTATCATCATAATAGAGAAATCTATTTCCAGGAGAGCAAAAAGCTATCTTTTCCTTAGTGAAATGCATGAGCACATGTACTCCTATACATGCGTGCATGTAGGAGTCAGGCGTACATGCACACACAGTTATGCATACATGTACCCAAAAGACGTGCATGAACACATACAACCATCCACGCAAACCCTTCAAAGAAGCCACTCACACTTCGCCCCCATAGAGTACATGTCAGTCCATCTGGGATCATTAACACTATGTTAATGAATATAGGGCTGGGGCCAGAAGCATGTGAGGAGAGAGCGAGATCCAGAGAAAGACAGGCAGAGAGAGAGATAAAGAGGACAAAGGGTGGGAGGATGAAGGAGGATAATGGTTTTTCTCCTAGCAAATGCACTGCCCAAGGAACTTATGGAGGGGGAGAGGACTGAAGGTGAGGCAACAAGGGAAGAGCAGTAGCAGGAAAAGCAAACTACACCAAGACTGTAGAAGTAAGAACTGACATAGAAAAATCAAGCGCAAAAGAGAGTAAAGGGACAGGGACAAAGTCAGGAAAAGGAAAGGAAACAGGAACAAGTAAAGTAATCATGGCAAGATGTACTTGGTACATTTTGGCCAGGGGCTGATGAGGGCTCAGTGGAAATAACTGAACAGATGACCAGAAGAAAGAGGAGGAAGGAAAGACAGCAGAGACAACAGATGAGCCGAGAGAACAGGCAGGGAAACAGACAAGCAGATACAGTATAACAAATGATGGCAGAGGCAATGTGAGCTGGGTAGCATGGTTAAATATTTCACTGGGGCTTGTTTGTGCTTTTGTGTGCTGCTGTGTGAGTATACAAAAGTGTGTGAGTGCTTGTATGTGTGGGTTGTGAGTGAGAGTCCCTGGGAGACCGAAAGGAGGACAAAGCGGCAGGGAGAGAGCGAACAAGTGGAGTGTGCCTGTTGACTGGGCAAGTTAATGATTCCTGGGGTCTGAATAGTGAGACAGTGTTAGTCCAGGAGCAAGGGAGGAAGCTCATTTACCCCCTACTGACACACACATGCAGTGTTGTTTTAGTGTGTTTGTATGTGTGCCAGCAGCTCATTTTGATACCCTTAGCTTATGTGTTCACATTTGGAAACAGCTTTGCAGCTTTCCAGAAAATGCTAAATCTACCATATTACAATTTTGTCGCTACAAGAATCATCATTTCCCCCTTTAACAGTTAAATCTAGACACATGGAGCACTGTTAAGCAGAAGTGTGCCTCCCTGTGTTTGAATGGGGGACCACCTGTATGCAGATAAATTGGGGAGACATGCCTTTGTGGTGCCAAAGGAGGAGCAGCTTGTCGGAGTGTGCCGCAATGAGCCAGAGGGCCATGGGCCCATGGGGGGCCGAGGATAAAGGGACAGAGGGCAGCAGGGTAACAAGCTGTCCATGTGCAGATGAAACAATGCCAAGTGTTAACAAGCCTAAGCTAGCAGTAATCACAGAGGTTGGGTGAACAAAAGGCAAACATTTGAAATGCAATCTGTGATCAACAAGAGTTAATAAGGAGCATATTACAGTGATTTGGTCCCTTTAAGCCTCTTATACTCTATTCATTGTGTCATCATGTTGATCTTCAATACGACCTTTTTCCAATGCCAGAGGGGAGGTGTTAGGAAAAAAAGCACAAATGCTATCAGCAGCTGGGGCAGCAGCTCAAGGGCACGTCAACTGATGACGTAATAAAGTTAGGACAAAAGAAGAGGCAGAAATGTGATCAACAGGATAACATCTCATGTCTCCTAATGCAACAACAATAGAGATGGCAACAGAGATCACAGCACTCCTACACATCTTTAAACTTAATATAAACTCAATATAAACTTGTGGAAGGACATGCCTGTGTTTGGGTAGATGTGTTCAGACTCACCTGAACAACAGTTTCACTACCATCCTTGCTTAGCTGTTTTGGTGCAGCTGACGCCCAGTGTTTCCATGTGTCTTTTATCTGTTTCACCCTTCAGCCATTGTGTTCTCTTCAAAGTTTCACTCCACCTCACTTTGATTTATTCTCTGCTCTGTCTATTAAACACTCTTGCTTCATATTTCTGTATGTGTGTGAAGAAAACTCCAAATCTCCAAATCTTGAGACAGAGATCCCTGACCAGCTCTGATCCCTGCCTGGGGCCGACAGGACGAGAGGGGAGAGGAAGAAGTGGAAGAGAGGAGAAAGACTGAAAGTTTAATAGGCTGCTGGGACTCAAGTCTTGTTTTTATTAGATGTCTCCCAAATATCCTTAACCCCTCTTATCAAAACATTTATTCCAATACTTCTTTGAGCTGACACCATCTGTTTTTGTTTTAAGGATTTCTTCACTCCTATATTTTCCCTTCAAATAAAAATACATTTACTATTGTTAAGAGAGTAGGAAAAAAGAAAACCAGGGATAACCAATTACAGGTAACACCACGTGCTCTCTGTGTTTTCTTTTTACATAATTACGCAAGTAATGTATCAACATAGCATGTTGAACAACTCGTGGTAGATACTGTGACACCTGGAGACAAGTCCTCACAAAATAAACAAGCCAGTTTCTATTTTCTGAAAGGTTTGTATGGTTTGTGGTCTTCCCCTGTTTTTTAATCCACTTTCAGAAATGTCAAGCTCAAACACTTTTTCTACAAGTTGCTTTTTTGAGCCATACCGTTTTTTCTGCTTTTCTGTCATTCACAGAAACCCTGGACACTCTGTGTTTCTGGGGGATATGAGCTGGGGGAGGATTAAGTGGGATTTTCAGACTCATTTGTGGTTTCTTCTGGCAGCAACACTATCATATAAGTCTGCAGAGAAGACCTACATGTTTCTTTATGTGTTTCCGAAGTGCATATACAGGTAGTATGTGCTCATGTGTGCAAAGGGAGATCTCAGCCATCTGAGTCTTGGCTGCAGCAGCAGAGATGAGATGTATTTGTGGGTTGTGAAATTCTAAAGTTGTGTTTCAGTCTTGCTACATGCTTGGTTATGTGTCAGATGAATGAAGCATGAGGAGATCCCATGTTTGACCAGTGGAAATTTGCTAGCAATGAGGAACGATAGCTAGTTGTTGTGTACTGGATGAGAAGTGGGGGTTCCTGTTCCTAGTAGTCTGAGGCTGGTGAATCACTTGATAGTTTTTGGGGCTGCTGAAACTGCATTTCAGTAATTCCTTAGAAGTAATCAATAACAATGTTTAAAGAAGTTTTATAATTAGTATGGTTAAGCAAAAGAAATAGGGAATTACAGAAATATAATTTATCTAGTGTTTTACATTAGGAGAATTTATCATATAGAAAAATTATATTATAATATTAGAAACTGTTAAAGTGACCAGATTTTCCTCATTATTCTTTATTACACATTATTTCATCTCTCCACCCCTCTTCATTCTCCATATTCATTTTGCAGAGATGTCATAGAAGAGAAAAGTAACATCAGCCATGATTAAACCCCCCTGTCTAGTCTGCGTGTGTGTGTGTGAGCTTCTCATAGTGCCAGGACGTGTGTGTTCTTGCCCAGCCAAGCCTAGGGACAGTCAGCTTGTCTGCACATACACACACAATGCCCCCTCCTGGCTCCCCACAGCTCTAGAGCTCTGAAGTAGCCAACCCAGGCTTGGCTTCATCCCTGGGGCCACAATCCCGTCGACACCCAATGGTCTGGAGTTTATCCACTTCATATGAGGCTGTTTTCTAAAGTTACCTGTCTGGGGACGTGGTTAAGTGGAGACCAGACAAGATTAGACAGACTGATAGGAGGTAATAATTCTTTACTATCTGACAGAATCAGTACAGCAGTGTTCCTACACAATAACAGCCGGCAATAACACACACACACACACACACACACCTCTCAGCAGATGGTTCTCAGATGACTGAAACACAACTGTTGGGACAATGTGAGCCAGAATCTCCTCAGTGTACAATACAGTATACTTATATAGGTAATCTGTCATTGCAGTGCTTAACATTTTAGGGTAGAGCTCAGTTTTAAAGTGAACTAGAAACAGTGCAAACCACTGCTACTTTAAAACAATGCAAAAAATGCAAGTTGACAGACTGCATTACAACTTATAATAACATATCAGCACCATATGATGAATTGCGACATACAAATCAATGCAACACAGCTAAGCAGCAACACATGACAGTGTTACAACACAACAACATAGAAAACATGATACTAACAGCAACAGGAACCAACAGAGGACAACCACTGTAGAAAGTCACTTGAATTATAGCTCAAATTTCCAATGGCAGAATATAAATAAGTACATTTAGTTAAATACTGTACTTAAGTATAATTGTTAGGTACTCATGCTGACATTTTATGTCACTTCACATTGACACTGGACACCGTGAGAAGGCTTTAATTTTGTTGCTAAAACCTATTCTCGCTTTCTGCATTTTTTTTCGACTTAAGTTCATTTAACTATTTTTTAATTTCATTGTTGTTCGTCATGTTTTTATACTGTTACTTTTTATATTAATTATCTGATGTCCATTACTTCTATTTTCTAAAACTGCTTGGATGGATTTCTTGTGCAGTATCATAAATATCATCTCATAGTCTCTTAATTAGTTTTTATTTGTTGACAGTTGACTTAAGTCATTATTAAATCTTAAGCTATTGTCTTAACTTTTTACTTAGTTTTTTATAACTTTCTTATTTATCACCAAAATACTCCTGTTACATGTGCTTATCACGTTTTTTCAGTTTTAATATGAATATAGACTTAATGATAGAGGTGTTTTTGTGTATTTCTGTGTTTCCTGGTCTGAAGTCGAAGCAGGTGGAAAGCACGTCTCCAGTGGATGCGGTAGGCGGAGTATTCAGAGTACTTCACTGCTACTGGTCGGAGGCACCTCAATGGGTGGAGCCACCGCCTGACAAAAGAGACAAGTTGCAGTTCTGCGAAACATTCAGGAGTAGCAACAGTGCGCGGTTAGGTGTATCACTTTGAATTGCTTTGATTACTACTTTCGGTGCGCGTATTTACGCATTAAACATTCAACAACAGAAAGTTTTCTTGAAGTTACCGTTGGCTAGTTGAACTTGTTGAGGTTCTTGTGCAGAAGAGGAGCTATGGATTTGGTGTGCCTGGTGTGTTTGGCGCTGAGCATCGGTGCCTGGTTCGTCTCTGCGGAGAGACACAGCGTCTTCTGGAACAGCTCGAACCCAAAGTAAGTGCGGATCTGAGTTTGCGTCCTGTGTGTTTGGGTGCCGGCAGTGCATTGTGCAATGTGTGAGTATTTGTATGTGGTCAGTCATTTAAAGTCTCATCATGTTACGGTGAATCTTTTTTTATCATCCGTGCGACGTTTAAAGTCTGGCTTGTGAAGTGTAAAACTCGCTTAACGAGATTGTGCTGAGTGTATAAGAGCCTACAGGAGTAACCGGGTGTAAAAGCGTAAGAATCGCAGCGGATGTCAGTCAGATGGACAGTTTCACCACTATATTTAACTGCAGCACAGACACAGACATACTCTAATAGTAGAAAATAGACCGGCGAGTATGAACTTGGCCAGTGACGCTGTCTATAGGATCTGCACCTGTGTGTGTGTGTGTGCGTGTGTGTGTGTGCGTGTGTGCACAGTGTGTGTCGTGAAAAGTCTATTAATGAAAATGAATCATATGAGGTTGACTGAATTATCTGTTTGTGTTATACACACATCCTTCATCAGGACTAACGCAGCATGTTAAAGTGTTTTTTCATTCGGGAAGATGTAGTGATAATGTGTGAGTCAGAGAGAGAGAGAGAGAGAGAGTCAAATAACACTGATTATTTTGTTTTGAGGTCAGAAATATAGTGCTATCTGATCTCTCACTGGAATCGATGGAGCTTGACAGACGCGCAATAACGCGCCGAGATTTATTGAGCTTTTAGCGTGGAGAGAGTGCCCGACGCTTGGAAGACGGTGGCTTATTATTTTACAACCGAGCTGAAAAAGAAGGACGATCCCCGCTTCTCTGCTGTCGAGATATGTCGATTAAAACTCGCCGCCGAGACGAAACGAGGGCTAAAACCATTATGGCCTTTTAGCCCTATCTTGATTACATTACTGGCTCTCTAATTGCCCTTTAACAATGACAACAGAAGCAGGGCTAAAAAAGAGCTCTACAACAAGGAAAACAATTGTCCTGATAATTGGATAAGGAGTCTAATGGAAAGACCTATCCTCATGAGCAGTGTATGTGTCATGGGTTATTCAATGTGTGACTTAATGCCCTGGGTCTGACCCACCTGTTTTACACCTGAGTCACCACAGACAGAGGGGAGGAACTCTGGACCAGGTGAAACTAAAAGACATCTAACTTCACAGAAGGAAATGTGAAACCAGAGTCTTTCTGATCTGATAAAGGAGGAAACTGGAGCTCAGTTTTAGCTGAAATAAGAAAGGTTGATAAAAAATAAAAAAGAATACACAGAGAGAGAGAGAGAGAAGTGGGTGGTCTAACACTAAATCAGATCTTATGTCTTCTTCTCTAATCTGGACCCAAACTATTTCTGCTGTCAGTTACATAACCAGAAGACAAATCATAATATAACACTAATCCTTTTCTGTTAGGTGGCTAAAAATAGACGCTGACAGGGACAGACAAACTTCACACATCAACAATAATTGAGTATTTATAATGGAGCTGTAGTAGATGTTTTGTTTCTTCTTTTCTTACTGTATCTGTCACTCGTGTTGATATTTTTAAGTAGAGTTTGTCAGAAAGTCACTATCAGAAATTTGTATCAGGGGTTAAAAAGCAGCTAAAAGCCAAAACTGGAGTTGTAATCGGCTGACCTTTAGATGCCACTGTTATATTTTTGCCACATTTTAAAGCCTAATCTCTATCACTCCTCTAAAATCCCTCATTCCCAGACTCCCTCCTCTAACTCCCTCCCTCCCTCCTCTTCTCACTCTTGATTCTTTCTTGTGGCCTCTTGTTTCTCTACTGTATAATTTCTGTTGTCTGGTTTCCTGCCCCAAGCCATCCTCAGTGATCAATCAGTCACCTGTTCGGAGGCCTACGCAGATCCATCTGCGGCGTTTGACGGCAGCAAGCCATGAATAATTGATGCTAATTGATTCTTGGTCTGATTGTAAGCTGCAGTGATTTGTCTTAGTTCGAGGACAGAGACCAGATGGTAGCAGTTTGCTCAGTCGTGTTCGAGTATAGAGGTGTATGTCTAAACAACATATACTGTAACTTTCAGTTCATGATTATAGCTTAATCATATATTTCAGACTGTGTTGATATTTGATCCTTTTATTTTATGTGTGTGGGTGTGTGTGTTTTCCTACGTGACAGGTGGAGAGGCATGTTTTTCTCAGTCTGGTTTGGTCTTGTTTTTACACTACATGTCTCTGCATGCGTCACCTTTATGAGTCTGTGTGCACACGGAGAGAGTTTGAACCTGTGCTGCCCTTAACCAGATTTTGGAAGGAAGTGACTTTATTTTTGTTGTGGATTGAGATTACGTGATTGTTTGTGTCTGTCTGTGTGCGCGTGCTCCAATGCCAGTGTAAAATTAGGGAGTGGCTGTTACTGTAGGCAGTCTTAGCAAGACATGATAAATGTGTGACTCACACTTATACAAACTGGGGGGCAAGAGGGAGGACTTGGATGTTAATATTAGCTCCAGCCAGCATTCCACCTCACTGTAACTATATTCAACTCTGTCAGCTGTATGTGTATGTTTTTCTCTCTGTACCTGTCTGTTCCTCTCCCCATCTTCACTCCTTTTCCACTTTTTAACAGCTGGGTCTCCTCCCAGGCTGGCCATGGCCCGGTGCCCTTTCTCTCTACTTACTGATTCAAACACATTCAAGATTTCTTCTTTTCTGCTTAGATATGGATGCTATTAACACAATATTCTGCAGCCTCCTTTGAATCTCTGTGTTATTTGGCTGCTTTCATCCACCTCTAGTTGGCTGGATTTATTTCCCATGCTCCCAGTATCTGTGTAAATATCTTTATCAGGAGTTTGGTGTAATGTAATATTCTGTTTATCTCAGTCTGTCTGGCTCTGTCTGCCTTTGCTGTTATTGAGGCATCCGGGCCTGTCTCGACACGTATACATGTGGCCTGGGGGATAGGGGTGAAGGTGGTCAGTGTCACTATCCCCCCTCTCCACTCCCCCACCTTTCAACTTTCTATACTTTAATTTTACTAATTCCAGTCTCTGTCCATCTTTCCACTCATTATTTACCACTTTTCTACATGTGTACCGTCGGGTTGTTGGCCTCTAATCTCACCAGGATGAGCTCTCACACACACACACACACACACACATGCTGTGACAGATTACGCACAACTTGTAATCTGACCATCTGACCCACAGACACAAAACCTTCAACCTGCTGTTTTTATTCTTTATATATTGATGTTCCTGTAAACCTCTATTGTAACTTCAGTGTTTGTGCTCTGAATCTCGGCAGGTGCGTTACTGTGTAATTCCTACAATGAACAGTATAGTGTGTATTTGAAATTATCTTAAACCTGTAGTTGTTACCATAATCATCCAGAAGAGATCCATCTTACATCAGAACAATCAATTACACGCTCCACAGATTATTTCCTTTTTATTTGCTTTGAATCCTACCCATTCAGTATCAGAAGGCTTTGTGTTTATTCCCTGCTAATATAACTGTCTTATTAACTAACACACTTATTAAAATACAACCATAACTTATAATATAACAGATAATCGCAGTTTAGATTTTTAATGACTGCAGATGGTTTATAAACTATAGTAAATACTTAAAATTCTAAGTTTCAGCCTTCCACCTTCCTCCCCCTCCCAGTATCCATGTACCTCTGTTTTCTCTCTGCTCTTCCTCTCGCTTCCTTATCTCTGGTCCAGACTTCCTCCCTCCCCCTCCCCTCTCTTCATCTGTCCCCCTCTTTCTCACAGACCTTCCTCTGTTTTTACCCCAGTAGTTTTCCACCAGAGGAGGACAGAGCACCTCTCAGCCTTGGCTCTACTAATGCTAGAGAGGCCTTCATTATCGTAGTGTGTGTGTGTGTGTGTGTGTGTGTGTGTGTGTACACACTGATCATTCATAGCATTTCAGGCATACCTTGGCAGTGCTGTCTACTCGCAGCCCATCATCGCCCCCTAAAGGACAGAATTTGCAACACATAGAGTTAGGCTCAAGTATTTTATGATGTCTTTGTTTTGCATCAGTCAATCCAAAACTTATTTTAAATATAAAAGATCAACATTTTATGTAAATTCTTAGAAGTCACTGAACCTTTTGCTCTTTTTCTCTCTCAGTTGGAGAGACAAACACTGGCACACATATTAACTCTCCATGACCCCCAACACATTAAACCAAGCATGATACCATTTGGCCTTCGTCTATTCATTGCAGATAGAATGGGAGGCTACAAAAAGGGGGGACTGGGTGAAAAGATTTTGGGAGCAGAGGGGACAGGGGGTCCTCAGTGCAGGGTGAGAGAAAGGTGAACTAGTGAAAGGAATTTGTGTTGAAAAATTAGCCTGGATGAAGGGCTCTGGTATATTATGTCAGCGTTAAGAGACAGCACAAAATAGAGGATGAGGTGGTGGGGGTTGGGCTAATTTTGGAAGAATAAAGGAGAGGCAGACGGAGGGAGGAGAGAGTGGACAGAGATGGATGAAGGGAGGGAAGACGTTTGGAATTGAATAAGTGAGAAAAGCAGTGTTGACAGTTTTAAAAGCTCTCATCCTGCAAGGGCCATAGGGATTGTCAATGTCTTAGCTACGAGCTTTGCAAGCAAAGTTGTACACTGGAATTATAATCCTGACAGGGACAGCAGCTTGTATTGGTGCCTACTGGAGGAACAATTCCCACTGGGTTCCTCACTGCAATACAATGAGGTAGAGGAAGCATGAAGGT
The DNA here is from genome assembly GCA_032353495.1 of Ctenopoma kingsleyae. Taxonomy (NCBI): domain Eukaryota; kingdom Metazoa; phylum Chordata; class Actinopteri; order Anabantiformes; family Anabantidae; genus Ctenopoma; species Ctenopoma kingsleyae. The sequence goes on along the minus strand of JAUBNQ010000008.1, from coordinate 10,406,482 downwards.
AGATTACATTGGACTTTTTGCTGTATATTAGATTGGCTTTAATAGAGTATCCCACTAGTGAGCAGTTGAACCCATTATAACCACTGACGGCTCCTCAGCCTGTGTGAAAGGAGGTGTGAATCTGCCATACCACAGCAAATTAATAGGGTATTAAGTGTACACCTCAAAGTAAAAGTGTGTGAGAGTATGACTGGAAATACGATGAGCGCGCCTTGCGAGAACACAGTTAAGCATCCAAACCGCAGCCCCCGTTGTGACATTCCAGTGGGCGCACACTTACTACTGATTACCTGTGGAGCAAATGGTGAAATGGTTGGGGGGGGGTGCATCTGTTTAGTGTTTCAGTGGTGCTGACTCGCTGCATGAGTGTGTTGTGTGTGTGAAATAAATATCTTCAATGCTGACTCAGACAGTGGTGTGTAAGAGTTTGCGACCCTGAACTCTAACCCCTCGACCTGGGCTGCCAGTTTGACACAATCCCCAGGGAGACAGTGAAAGACAGAGTTCCTGTGTCAGTTGTTTGACCAAAACCAGGGCAAGCTCAGGGGACAAATGGAGGGACAGCAGTCAGGGAAAAAGGAAAGAGGGATGTCAGGAAAAAGAAAAGAAGAATAACAGTGCAAGGACAATGGCAAGACTTCAAAGCTCAAGTAAAGCCAGTCAAGTGTTGAACAACTCACCTAATGTCATAACCATCAGAGCTGTAGCAATTTTACTATTTTATACTCTTACAACACACACCTTGCCTACTGACCGCAAAAGCCAGAGTAGCTCCATAGTGAGAATTGACCTGTTTGCAACAGATAAGAAGAGAGACTACAGCCACCTTCAACCCTCACTGTTTACCCACACCTCACTTACACGCAAGAAAACACACGCACATGCACACATTCAAACACACAAGAGGCTCCGGTAGGCCTTGATAAACAGATGTGCTTCATGAGCCCGGGGCACGAGACGCCCTGAATAAGTGTCTTCGGAGAATCCCTCTTGCATAAGAAAAATACGCACACACACTTATGGAGACAAACCAACACACAAGAGGAAGAAGCTGCTTCAAAAGTAGGTTTGTAAAAACTCACACACCTGGCTCTCTAGCTCACATACAACATAGCTATCACGTTAATGTGACTCTCACTCTCCTGTGAACTGTCAGTCACAGGAAGGGAGATACAAGACAGCGTTCAAGAGCTTTGATGAGTGAAGATGTAATGGTAGAGAGAGAGGCCTGGTTAAAGACACAGAGGAGAAGAATTCAGTGGGCATGGATTTGGCTAAAGTTTGCCCAAGTCACTTACTTGTGGTTGCATAAAGATAACACGGTCTAAAACAAAAAAAAAAACTCATTCAAGCATAAACAAATCTGGACCAACGCAACTTTGAAACCTATGAAAATACACTCGGTGACATGAGCACTCATATTACACACATCCACAGCAGGCAGGGTAGTGAAAGCTCCACAGGGGGTAAGATACTGGGGCTGAAGGGGCCCTGTAGCCTTCAGGCATTCTGTCTTTGGGGAGGGAAAGGGTATAATTACACCCCATTCATTCTACCTCCTCTCCTTTTTTAGAGAACACATTGGCCCCAGACCCCTAACAGCTTTTAATTAGCCAGACCAATAGAGGAGAGGAGGAGGAGGGGGAAATGAGGAGGTGAAAAAGATAAAAGAAGAGTTTTTTTTAAACATGAGCTGTGAATGAAATTAGCAACAGAATCTGTGTGTTTTGTTGGCTTTTGACAAGCCTGCGTTTTCATGCGGAGGTCAGCCAGGCCACTAACAAGGACACAGTGTGGGAAAAAGGTGTATGCCTTACAATTTAAAACTATTCTTCACTTCAGAAGAAACCACTAGAGAACTCCAAGTAGCTTGTTTTCTCCTGCTCTGTTATTACTGGTTTGACTCAAAGAAAAAAAGAGTAGAAAGGGAAAAGATTAGAGCAGAGATTATTTAGCCAATTAGATGCATACAGATGTGCCTTTTTTTCCTTTCACTGAAACACTTGCCCTAGTAAACACACATATTTATATACACAAGCAGAGGCGTGCACATTTCAACACAGACAAAGAACCTTGTTTTAGAAAGAGCAGTGATTGTAAATGGAGGGTGGTGATCAACCCTGGATAACACGTATAGAGCTGAGCTCAGTTAACAAAGCATGTTTTGACAGGTAGGTTAGCACTAACTGATACACACACACACAAATACAGAGACAGGAAGGAGGGGTTAGAGGCCCATGTTTGGAGCCGGTGTGTCTGTGACTCGGCCAGGGGGTCCTAATACGAGCCACAACAACAGGAGGGGGGGATAGGAGCTGCGTCCCATGCTTTGATGCCAGGGCACACACACTCACTGCGCACATAAACAACAGCAGACACGCAAACGCATACATCTACAAGCAGCTTTTTCTAAGAATGTTGTTGGAGTAAATAGTAATTGTTCTTGACCTCCTGGCACTTGTCTGATCTTACAGCTAGCAAGCTGTATGGCAGCATAACACAGTGTCACTTGCATCATGTTTACTGAAAAGGAAACACATACTGCACATAATATGGTTACCGAAAGTGACAATACCACGTTAAAGATCATTCATTCATTCATTCATTCATTCATTCATTCATAGCTCCAACAAATCCATATGTTCATCCACTACAACTGAAGTGAAGCATTAACTCAACTTCCTGAACCCTGGTTTGTGTTTTCACTGAGCATCATCATAACAAATGTGTGGTTGCGATGGATTTTCAGGATTTTTACTTATTTTTCAGCCTCTCTTTGTACTTCATTAGAACTCCAAGAGGGAAATCAGCATTGAAAGTGAACAAAGGGGAGACAGGAAGGCTGAAAAAGAGCCATAAAACTAAATGAAGGGTAAAGATGAAAAGAGAGAAAAACAGTCCAACTGTCTTCATCCACTGTGTCCCTGTCTTTGATGAAATAAGGGAGAAATTCAGAGACAGGATTCAGAGAGACAGCAAATTAAGATGAGGATGAGCAGACAAACATCTGAGTTAAAAACTAATACGACAGAAACTGGAGAACAGTTTAAAAAGACTTGAAAGAGCTGTTCAGCTAAAACAGAGGAAAGAAATGGACTAGCAGAAAAAATTAAATGAGATACTGGGGATGATGAGCTGTCATTTAAAGTTTTGTCTATTTGGTAATCAGGTGAGAAGTGAGTCTCTGAAGGCGAAACAAGGGAAGAGTGAAAGAAAGGTGTGTGAGTGGGATGGTGGCAGCCATTCTAGGTGTGTTTTCTTACTGAAAAACAAAGTGAACAAGTCCAACCTGATCAGGCTCTTTCTAAATCCGTCACAGAGGTGGGTTTGCTCAAGCGCTCGAAACATGTCAGCACAAACGTCTTGAAATGTTATATGACTTCCACCCTGCTGTACCTGTGTGTTGTTTGTGTGAGTTAGACTGCACGTGTCTTTGTGTGATTATCCTTCATTATTATACTTTCTTGAATGTGCCAGGGTGTGTTGAACTTGTATAAAACAAATGATATCCACCCGTATATTTCATATTGTTATTTATTGTGTAAGAGGTTTCTTTCTTTTATAAATTGAATAACTCATGCCGGGTGAAGACATCTGTCAGTAATCTCCTCTCTCTTCTTGTGTGTCCTCAGCTTCCTGTGGGATGAGTACACAGTAGAAGTACGTATCAACGACTATCTGGACATCATCTGCCCCCACTACACCCACGGCGAGGTGCCATCGCATGCAGCTGAGCGTTATGTTCTGTATATGGTGGAAAGGGAGGACTATGAGGTGTGCAAACCTCACTCGTTCGACCAGCTCCGTTGGGAGTGCTCAAGGCCCTTTGCACCCCATGCTCCAGAAAAATTCTCCGAAAAGTTCCAGCGATTCACGCCCTTTACTCTGGGCAAAGAGTTCAAACAGGGAGAGAGCTATTATTATATCTGTAAGTATCAGTATTACTATAACACTGGTGTTTCATTGGGATCCTGATTATGGTTCTTGTATTAAATCTGTCTCATTTACTGACCTTCTCCAGCTAAGCCAATGCATCACCATGGTCAGGAGTGTCTGAGGCTGAGAGTGGATGTAGTTGGGCATAAAAGCTCTGGAAAGAATCACCTAGACAAATCCAAGTCAGAAGACACAGGAAAAAGCCTGGATGCAGGAAAAGTAAAGCTTCCCGCTGCTGGAGGAGTGCACAATCCCTCTAACCGGCTCCCAGCAGGTGAGGATTCTTTTACAAAATACCAGACAGATAAATAGTCACAGCAGGGTTGTGTCTAAGACGAGCTCAGCTGGGTGTGTTTAGCATGCCTAAATGATGAAATCTGAAACTGACTCATCCACCTTTTCTTTCCTTAGATGATCCTGATGTGATTGAGCCAAATGTCCAGAGGAGTATTGGCAGTTCAGGAGCACAGCTGGTCTCCCTATCACTCTTCTTTACCATGATCCCAGTCTTAATAGCCCTTTCCTTGCTACATTAAGTCTGACTGGGATATCTTAACAGAGACTATGCTAACCCAATGCTGGTAATTGGGACCATGAACTCAGATTTTTTTATACAGATTTTTTTTATACAAGAATGGACAGTGCTGTCAGTGTGTGTGTTTTGGTGTGTGTTTTTTTTATTTTGTTTTGTGATTTGCTTGAATGTGGAACGTAGATCGTTCCAAAGAAGAGGACCTCAAAGAAGTTTTTTTGTTTGTTTGTTTTCTTACTATATTTAAGATGCACATTTTCTGCCATTATGTTCAAAAATAAATTGAAGCAAACTGAACAAAATACTTAACTGATTGAAAAAGACAAGAGGAATGCATTATCCTCATTATGATGTGTTTTCTCTTTTTTATATCTTTGGTATAGTTGTGCAAGTAATTGTAACTTACTGATCTGAAACTGTCATTTTTCTTCCTCATGGAGAGAAATGATTGATTCTGTGTATTGGAAATGCTCTTGTTCAGCTTCTCCCAAAGTGATATACATTATGTAGGATTTGTTGATATGTTGTTGTGTAGCACTCAGCTCCCTGCCCTCTCTAATTCTCTGCTGAAAGACCACTGTGACATTTACACTGATGCAAAAGCACAAACTGCAGTTTAGGAAGTACTGAAGGTATCTGACTTTACACATCTTTTTTTTTAATCTTGATCATCTTTAATCATCTTGATTTTTAATACAACATAAGTAAACACATTGTCTAATTGTGCCTGCACATAGTAGACAACAAGTAAAATGATTATTTCTCAAAGTATTACTCTTTTTTTTGTTTCATAACGAACAAGCCCAAATGATTACTTCACCAGTCTATGTTCTCATAAGAAGTTATTATCCAGTGTTGAGAGCAAATGATGAAACACTAAAACATAGAGGTTTAGGGAGCTGAGCTTCTTCAGTACTTGTTTTATGGTTATTCACCCATTTCTACTGTTTTGACAGTATCATGGTACACGTGGTACACTGGCTGATGTCTGCAGATGTGATCCCTCTTGCACACTGCCAAACCTCAAACTTAAGGGACGTTCCACAGTACATTTACAGATGTTTTTTCTTGTTAGATATACTTGTGTCATTTGTGACATTTTGTAAATGTTAATATGTAAATTTGTACATATAGAAAACTATAAGATCTTGTTTTAAGAAAGTGAAATAAAAAAAATGTGCTGTAATAAAATATCAGTCTGGTTATTTAGAATTTCTCGCCATCCTACTGTAGAGCATGAAATCCCAGAAGTTCAATGAGATTTTGATGGATGCCACAATAATTTGGCTGATTTATCCATCTCCTTCTCCATGAAATCTCTCCAACACCCTCCACATTTCCACCCCCAGGTCTTTCCCGACCTCGGTTTTCTCATCCCCTCTTTCATCCCTGGTGACACATCTTGCCCTGGCTTAGATTTCACAGACTGAAAACCAAACACGAGAGCCGAGAGGGGGGCGATAAAGGAGCAAGAGAGCAGGATAGTGAAGGGTGAGAGGCCCACAAGCAAACTGACAACTGGGTGTGAAAGTGTCACTCTCGCCTCCACACTTGCACCCTATACCCTTTTTTTTCCTTTTTTTCCCTTTCTTTTACTATTCTATACATCCTCTTTGGAGAGAAAACTGAACATCGGTCTACACAGTGGCAGGTTGGAATGAAGAGGAGCACGCTATACAAATGTTCATCCTTGCAAACCTTAGAGCTGACTGAAAACTGTTAAATGTCACCATCCCCTGTAAAACTACGCAACACATATATTCAATACCAGAACATACAACTGAGTTATTTGTTTTTTGTACTGCGTCATAGTTTAAATACTCATTGGATGACCACAGTCTCAGAAATATTTTTGCAGCGTAGCACTCACGTACTTTATGTGTATTTTAGGTTCATGTAGGGCAACTTTCATCTGAACTTGATGCAACAGACCAAATATGGCAGGCTTCACAGTACTGTGGGCCATAGTAATGTCTCATTTCAATATGATGTCATACAGCAATGCGCCCAAATAGAGGAAACCACTTTACAACAGGCATAGGGGAAAATACAAAACCTGTACATATGATATCAGTAAAATCCTTTCATAAGTTTTCAAGTATCAAAGTAATATTTTATTGTTCGATTTCAGTGATGTATATGAAATGTTCTCATCTTGCAACTATAGCCATCACATAGATGTAACAAAGTAATAAGCATAATATCACACCATGAATTTAGTGCAGTACAACCAGAAATATTAAAAATGTACTTGAATAAAGGTTATATTGCGTGTCTGGATAAGTACTGTAGGTTAGCTAAATATCAATGCTAGACAAAGATAGACTGTGTATGTAAAAAAGAAAGATAAAACTGTTCAGTATCAGAAAAGACATTAAAATAATGACATAAAATAAAATGTCAAACACATGCACACTTGAAGTAGGAGAAGGTAGAAATAATAAATGAGAGACTGTTGTTAAAGGTCAGGTCTGACAGATTTTTGAAAAGTGTATGAAAAATACAGTGATGATGCTGAGAGCCTCAGCCACCCCTGCAGCTCTGAGACTCGGCCCTGACAGCTGGACACAGGAGGGAAGACGTAAAGAAGTATATTCAAGTATACCAGAATATACCACTAACCATAGTTAGCATACTTTGTTTTAAAGAAACAACTATGAAACAAACAAATGATGCAATAAATTAAGAATTTGTCACAAATTATTGTGTGACTGTGTTTTGCCTTTTGCAGATAGTAAGTATGGCAGATAATTAATTGTTGTTTTATAAACTTAGAACCGTGGGTAAGAAGGGTAAGCAGTCAATAGGCCTCCCTCTCAATCACTTATTGGGGTACTATTTAATACTTTGCAGTAACTATGTTGCATTATAGTTGTCTAGTACAGTTATTGTCACAGTCATGCAACAATCCAATGATATGTGAAGTATTCATGTCATATGCAAAATGTAAATGCACATTTAAACCCTATATTTAAACACACTTTGATCAGCTCATAAGTCTGTTACAAGTATACAACAAGTGAACTGATATATATATATACCTATAAGTACAGTATTTGTATTTAGAAGTATATTTTTATAAACTACAAAGAATACCAGTATCCTGAGTAAACTAACAGAACTAACTTTTAGTTACTCTTTTTCATAAGGGGGAGATAAATGATTAATTTAATTTCAACTTTGCTGAACTGGAAGATGTTTTAATTCACAACTTTAAATATGTGTTTAATATTTACATGCTATGAAGCTTTGTCTGCATGTGACCCCACTTCACAAGGTTATATAAAGAGGTTATTTCAACCAAAGAGACAGATTAAAACAAGAATGGTCAGAATGAAATAATACTACTCAACTATGTCTTTTATTAGACCCCCTCTGCCTAAATTCCACCTGCATGCTTTAAACCTTTTAAGTGTCAAGTCAGTAGTATCATAACTTTTGTTGATTTGTCCCGTAGTTCTGCTTTTTCCTCTTTGTCTCCCTCTCTCTGTACCTCACTACAGGAATCCCCAGCTCGTAGCTGTATGATTTCCAGTGTGCAGCTGCTGGTTCTACCAACCTGCCTAGTGTTTTGTCGGCTGCTTCTTGTTATTGTCTTTGATTTGCCCGTTGTTCTTTTCTCTCTCCTCTGTCCACTCACCCCAACCGGTCGAAGCAGATGGCCGCCCACCATGAGCCTGGTTCTGCTGGAGGTTTCTTCCTCAATAGTCTAGAGGGAGTTTTTCCTCTCCATTGTCGCCTCAGTTCTTGCTCAAGTGGGACTGCTGTGTTTATACATTATTCTATATTTACTTATATTTTGCAAGGTCTTAAACCTTAAAATTTAAAGTGCCTCGAGAAGACTTTGTTGTGAATTGGCGCTATATAAATTGAATTGAATTGATTCAATCAGTTGATTATATTTATATAAGGATCAACAACTACAAAATATAACTAGTATCTAAAACTGTCAAATAAAAAGAGTAAAATGACAACATTTCGCTCTGAATTGTAGTGCAATAATTCAAACTTTGTTCTTTTTCCCTCTTATTTCTCTTTGTGTTGAGTGATGATTATTTATCCTATAATCCACAGATTAACGCTTTCAACGTGATGACGTAGGGGCGACATCAGACAACGTTTCAGTACCCCATTGGAGCAGACCAGTCCCACGTGATTGATCTCGCAACCAATCAGGGTGTAGAAACCTTGTGTACACTGATTGCAAACACGGAAATACAAAAACAGCGTCCGCGCAGAAACAGTCTGTTTTCTGCTTTATGCATTTAAAGCGTTTGTGGTTTAAAGCAGAAATTGCACGTAAAAACAGAGCAGTGACTTTTCTCTCGTTCTATGGATTTTCTGCAGCTTCTGTCATGGGCCTGCATTGTGTTTACAGTCGGGATGTTCTCGACTGGACTGTAAGTTGAATTAATGATGTTACTTCAGTCAGATGAACTGTGGAGATGAGTGACTTTTTTCTGAGACAGCTGCATCTCCTTGCTTGAGTTTATGTCAGACACTGATTGGAAACTGGTACTAGAATTATGGTAGATAAAGTGGTTGATTGTTTTATTTCATGGTATCTATCTGAGTTGTCTTCTTCGTGCTTTTTTCTTTGCGTACTTATTTGTGTGCGTGTTTCTAGGACCGACCTGAAGAAGATGCGAGAATCCAAAAGTGCTGACAACATCCAGTTTCTCCCTTTTCTCACGACATGCCTTAAGTGAGTGTGTTTTATTGCACAACCTCTGATCGCTATGATCAGTTCAGACCCACTGTCCTGCTCTTCTTAGCACATCTCACACTTGTCTTGTTTCCATAGTAACCTGGGCTGGTTGTATTATGGGTTACTGAAGAGCAATCACACAATTGTCCTGGTCAACACTATTGGAGCTCTCCTCCAGATCCTCTACATCATTGTGTATTTCCACTACACAAAACAAAAGGTCAGCAATGTTTTAAGTTTAGATCTGCAGAAGACAGTTCACTGAGGTTACATCCAGCTTTATTATGATGTGAAAACCCTGCATACCTATCACACAGCTTCTCTGTCTGTGTTTCAGAGTCAGGTGATGTGCCAGACTCTTGCAGCAGGGACGGTGTTGACCTGTGGTTGGTTCTATTTCACCATGTTCCTCCCAGAGGGAGACGCTCAACTCAGCCAGCTGGGCCTCACCTGCAGCGTGGTCACTGTCAGCATGTACCTGTCGCCACTCACTGATCTGGTACAGTTTACATACAACATAGACAAATTCATATGTAATTTCCTCCTCACACTTGATTTCTAGATATTACAGAGACAAATTGTGTGAGATCATAATAAACGATATGCTAAATTCATTACTTGTAGTTATCGTCAAATATGACACAAATATAACATGATCAAATACATTTACAGACAGATGATACATTAATGGACCTCATCTTTAAAAATAATTGAGTGGAGAAACAAAACTAATGCACATACACATGTGCACTTCACCTACAGTCAGGGAAAAAAATTATTTGAACCCCTGCTGATTTTGTAAGTTTGCCCACTAACAAAGAAATGATCAGTCTA
>JAUBNQ010000008.1:10362441-10396372 GCA_032353495.1 Ctenopoma kingsleyae | reverse complement strand
TGACTTGGAGAGGATCTGCAAAGAGGAGTGGGACAAAATCCCCCCTGAGATGTGTGCAAAACTTGTGGCCAACTACACGACACGTCTGACCTCTATGATTGCCAACAAAGGTTTTGCCACCAAGTATTAAAGCACGTTTTGCAAAGTGATCAAATACTTATTCCCTTCATTAAAATGCAAATTAATTTATAACTTTATTGAAATGCATTTTTTTGGATTTTTTTTATTGTTCTGTCTCTCACTGTTCAAATGAACCTACCATTGAAATTATAGACTGATCATTTTTTTGTTAGTGGGCAAACTAACAAAATCAGCAGGGGTTCAAATTATGTATATGACTGTATATGGTGGCCAAAACATTAGAACTACCTCTTAATATAATACACTCCAGTACGACTCTACCACCACTATCAATAATAAACATATAGTAGATTTGTCACTTTTCATACAGTTTCAATAAAAACTGACAAATTATAACCTTGTAAAAGTAGAATTCATGTCAGAGCTGCTGTATTGATTGCATTAGGACAACCTTATAAAATGGCCAGTGTGTGTGTGTTGTTGACATTATCAATTATCAATGCATATTTTAGTTATTTTGCTGTTAAAAAGGCTATTTTAACTTTAAAACTTCAGCTTGGGCTCTGGTTGGTTAAAAAGGGCTCTGTTCATGTAATTCTGTTGACTGGATCATTAATCTATTAATCTTGCATTTATTATCAGTTTCAGCCCCAATATACATGAAGTTGATGTTCATGGCAAGATAATGGCAAGATTGTTTCAGTTTAACATAACTGTTCTCTAATTAGTTTTCTATCTTGTTTTTTAAGAGATTTGGTTAATTTAGATATGGTGTTTTTTATCACAGTAATTCTAGTTATTTACCGTAATTGTTCTTTTGATAGAGGAGAAACAGTGACATCAGTGACTTATTGTTCAGTCTCAGAATAAGCAGTGATTTGTGGTAAGTAGCTGCAGTCAAATTACAGCTGTTGAATTTCAAAGCACGGCTCCAACATTGTGCAGTGTTTCATCCCAAGACCTCTGAAACGTGTTCATGTTCATGCTGTAAAGCACTGAAGATAAAATGGGGAAATTAGCATGAATAATGTTGGTTATTAATCTAAAAATGGCATAAGCTTGAGTTCTACAATGTAAATTACATTTTAAGATGCAGCTGTTATTAATAAAGCTGTTTTTATATATAAGGTTCACAATACTCACTTGGACACTCCATATTCTTTACATATGATTGTAACCAGTATATTTGATGTCTTCTTTTTTCTGATCATACACCTCATAGAACTTATTATACTATACATGGCAGCATCTGCTTACTTCAGCAGTATTATCGCCCACACAAGCTGACAAGAGGTCAGCTCAGCTCATGCAGCTATTTACCAGAGAAGGAATGAATCCCCTGTTGTCTCTCTTTCCTTTTGTCGCTTTGTGTCATCTTGTAGTTACATCTACTATTCTGTTTGTCCCTGTCCCTCCATCTCCTTCTCAGCTCCAAAGGGTCCCAGCTCAGTTTCCTGCTTTTCTTTCCCTCATCTGTGCCTTCCTGTTATTCTCAGTCTCTCTCTTTGTGCCTCATCCTCTTGGTTACATTCTGTTTTCTCCCTACAGTTTACACAATATCATGATGACACTACACTGAATGAGGAAATATAATGCCATCCTAATAACAACCATTTTTAATTAAACATTACAACACATTCCAGGTGTGACTCTGCTTTTAAAGGGAAATTTCAAGTTTCTACATTTCCAGGTGTAATTACTATTTATAATAATGAAATGGTACTGACCAAGTTAATTGCTGTGATCTGGGCATATGATGACTTTGCTAAAAGGAAGTAAGACAGTGAAACAGTCACACAGACAATCATGTAGGTTTTACACATCCTGAAGAAAGGCAAAACTATTTGGACAAAGAGGAGACAAAATGTGACAGATTAAAAATTATTACATTTAAAACGTACATCACAGCCTACAGGTCAATATTATGGTTAAATTTTGACCTCCCTTGCTTGCCATAGCTGTGTGTGCTTATGGTTTTGTTTTGCATATGAGGAGCTCAAGATAGCTTAAAATAAAAAGTTATGCTTGAAAATACTTGTTTATACCACATGTTGCTACCACTGCTACTTGTATTAAAGAAGTGTTACTCAATGGTTTTTCTGTGACTAATACTGACTAATAGTGAATGTGGAAATACAGTATCTGGTTGTTTAGCTGCTAATTACTCTGTGTACACCAGGTAGTCTTTGACATTGGTCATCTGCAAGTAGTATAATGAAAGAAGCATCTGGAAACAGCTGGAGTGGAAAAGGCTGAACCAAAACAATCCATTTGTAAGCTGGAAAACCCAAAACAATGAGCTGAAAGATGCTGAAATGTTACATTAGCTAAGGGACACTGCAGAGTTGGGCAATGATTCTGTGTTTGTTCAGCATCACACATGACATCTTTCACATTTTACACAGCAATCTGATTGCCACTGTCCTTCTCTTCCTCTTGTTCTGTCCAGGTAGCGATAGTGCGCAGTGGTAATGTGCAGTGCTTGTCCTTCCCTCTGACTGTAGCCACCTTCTTCACTTCAACCTCCTGGGTCCTCTACGGCCTACAGCTGAACGACTACTACATTGTGGTAAGGCATGAACCTGCACGCACATCACACATGTAAACACAACTGCTAACATTTTTTCCTTGATTAAACTGATAACGATTATCCCTGATGTGCATTTGTTTTCCTGTTTGTGTTCATTCCAGGTTCCAAACACACCTGGAATCTTCACCAGTGTCATCAGATTTTATCTGTTTTGGAGATTTGGGTCTGTTAATCAAAGTTTGCCACCCTATAAGTCTATGCAGATATAAACTTGTGAGGGCGACAGTTATGAAAACAGAAAGTGATGACAGATTCCGTTGAGGGCTGCTGCAAAGTGCTCCCATCAGTCATTTTTATTTTAAGAAAGAGAGAAAGAGTTACATGACAAGAAATAAATTGCCACTGGGAACAGCACTTATAAAGTGGAGATAATGTTTTCTGTTTCTTGACTTGGTCCTTACAGGACATCAAGAAATACTTTACAGTAATTGGAAAAATTATGGTGATTTTCAAACAGTTTTTCCTGCAGCTATTTGTTAAACCTGTTTCCTTTATATGTCTTTCAAGTGCCTTCGTCATATGTACCATTAACGATCAATGGTATTTACGGATCTACCAACATGTCAGGAGACTTGTTCTAGTTCATAGTTTCCTCCACAGCCTGCTTATTCAGTGAATTATGCATTGCTCTTTAGAGTTAGTACTCATACAGCCAGATCACTATGTGTACAGAGTATTGACTCATATCAGTGCATGTTATGTTTGTTGGGAAACCTTTTCTATAAAGTGTGTGTAAATTATTTTGATACAGGGCAGGGGTGTTGGACTTTCATCGAAAATCAAATATTGTGTTCTATTTTTATAGATTCTTGTGAGGTTTATTACAATGCATGTTGTAATAAATCTCATTTTGTAATACATCTCATAAATAAATAAATTATAAGATTGTAAAATGCTTATTTTTCGGGTGGAACGCTGTCATGGTAATGCAGTTTCATTTGTTATTATCTATAATACGGACATATGTTGTGCAATTAAGTGTCTAAAGGATGTAATCTTTAAAGGTGCCATGTAAATAAAAATTTATTTAACCATAGATTTGTAGTTCAGTTAATACGTTGTGGACATGGGAAATTGTTTCTTTAGCTTCGCAAAGCAAGAGAAGCGCACTTGAACCTGTACAAGTCTTCCTTGAAGTGGGAAGACTATAGTTGGGATGTTTTGTTGTTTGGATGCACTAATGAGCTTACACGCAGATGTGTGTGTCATTGGGATGGTTGTGCAAGAGAGACAAAGGCCTTTTTGATGGTGCAGCAGTGTGAATAAGTCTGTTTGTGTCAGTATGTTGATAGAGAGAGGGCAGCGGTGGGAAAGGCCACACCAGAGGTTCTCATCCCATGTGTGTGTTACATTGGCCTCTCTTCCTGAGCTCAAAGAGGCTGCCCCTGACCGCGAACATACAGACACAACACTGTATTGTGCTGGAATTGAGTAGAAAAAAACAGCTAAGCTGAGAAAACTGGAGGTGGGAGGTAAATGAGATACAGCTTGTGTAAAAGAGAGAACAAGAACGAAAAGGGAACATTTTTGAGCAGGAGATGAGTTGGCAGAGGAAGAATGTGTAGATATGACAAAGATAAACAGAAAACCAAGGACAAAAGTGAAAGGGTTCTGATGATGAATTTGAGTTTGGCTTGTTCTGTAATTCCTTTGTTACAGTCTACAGCCATGCTAGCAGCAAGCTGTACTTAAACTGTACTTAGTTACAGCAATACCTTGAGCCAAACAGGCTGATCAGTATGTATATTGTTTTACCATGTACACCATCTTATTTTAGTATGTTATCATGTAAACATTTTATGTATAGCTATAAATCAAATTGTTGGACAAATGTAAATGTTCTCCCTCGTTAGTTCCATTGTAATTGACTTATCCATGGTCAATTTGAACAGGAGGAATGATCACATCAAGGAAAACCTTTTTCAGTGTTCACAGCTCATCATATTGCAGTTTGTTTTTACCAAATTGCACAGCAAAGAATTAACAGGATTCATCCACTGAGTACCATTAATGTTGATGTTGCAATATTTCATTGAATATGTGAAAATTCTGATCTACTAGAAGTACAGTCACAGCATCACCAAATTATTAATTAGGCTTGATCCGAGGACCACAAATGCCTAAAATTTTATGGCCTGTAGTAGTTGAGATATTTGTATGGTTGCAAGTAGCGTATACAACATTGCTATGCCTAGAGTCATGCTGCTAGTGTGGCAACAAATGAAAGTATAAATGAGAGAAAAACAATGTAGGACAAGTATGAGGGCCTTTTATGGGTTTGGTCAGATAGAAGAAGTCAAAGGTTTAGTAAAAAAAAGAAAAGGAATTGTGAAAGTATGTAGTGTAGACAAGTGAGGAGTTATCACATCCACATGACTATAGATAAGCTGGCGTGTTGTAACATCTCAGATACAGTCAGTGAGAAATTGGGGCCTTATGAATAGAAATTAGTCATTTAGGAGGAAAAGGTACGTGGGGGGGTTTATTTGAACAAAAAATGACTAAATGATAAGTGCAGGAATACAGGGTGTTGTCTATTCTTCTGGTGAGACATCAATACGTTCTGAGGGACAGTGCATGGAGTCAGATAGACTGAGTGGACGCACCCTCATTAGAACCTATGGCAAGAGAACGTGTTAAGTGTTAGGCAGGAAATCAAAGCATCTTTGGTCAACAGCCAAACAGTAACACGAGGCCTATGTTTTGTATGCGAGTGTGTGTGGTGGGGTGGAGGTGATGAGGGGGGTAATCAGCTAAACAATGAGTACAACTCACAAACAGGATCCCTCTGTTTCCTGAAGTAGAGACTGTCTCTTTAAACAACACACTCACACAAGCTGACTTGTGTACTTTTGTACACATTGTTTAGGCGCGTAGTCATTGTATGTACAGTATGTTAGACACAGCGTCTTCTCAGACACAGTCTCTCCTCCTCAAACACCATGTGTGCATTCAGATGTCTATTTTTGTCATTATGGGTGAATTCTGATGTATGGGTTTTGTTTCCCCCTTAATTACACACAACAAAGTCTCTGCTAACATGCAGTCTGCAGGCAGACAGTGTGCATACTCAGCATATAAACATACACACACAGCATACACACTGGGAGGCAGTCAGCAGCCTGTGCACTTTCTGCCATCAGTAAAAGCACACCTGTCCCAGCTGCTGTTTTGAAGAGAACAAGAGGGAAAGAAGGAATGTGCTTCTCTCAGTTTTCCTGTCAGCCCCTCACCCTTCCCAGTCACCCCCTCCCTTGATTTATTTATCTAATTATTCCCATGCTCAGCTATTGTTTCTCCTCTTCCTCCACACATCTCATCTCATTTATCTCTTTCTCACATCTTTCCCCTAAATCTTTTCCCAATTTGTATCTCTTACTCATATCATCTCCCTCCATTGCTCCTCCTTCGCCGTCACTCCACAAAAATAACAGCAGTCTCGCAGTCCTGTTCTTACATTTATGAAGTAATCATACAGTTTGCTGCCATGTTTTGTACACTCCAGTCACCTGCAGTGATAATCAGACCTGCCTTGTGAAACTGTCACTTAAAGATTTACATTATATTGTATTATATTTTACAAACAGAAGGAGGAGACTTCATTAAACATTCAAACTGAAGCTTTCTGTCATAGCTTTTTATTGATGTACACATATATCTATGTGGCCCCTTGTTTGTGAGTGCAGTTGGTGCTGTAGTTATTTATGAGAAAGGCAGCAGCAGGGAGCAGCAAGTGACTTTCTATTCCCAGTTTTACCAGCTTCTCCACCCTTTCTTTGATTTTATAATCAGCATTTTTCTTTTCAGAGCCTGGAGGTCGCACAGCTGTGTGGCTCACAAGAACTGAATATGTGCATTGTAGGTAACACACAAAGACCCCTTTACTCATACAAACACTCACAATCACACATGTAAAAATGTGACTCTTCAGCTATTTTACTGCTGCCAGTTGGTGTCGAAAGACCTTTTCTCTGTACTTCTGCCACGGAAATAGATTAACAGGCAGAACCTCCGGCATGTTCTAAGGGTTTGAGTGTGGTTCAGTATGTCCTGTCATCCAAATTCATTTTCACCCTCCTCCTTCCTCCTTCCCTTCCTCCTCCTCCTCCTCCTCCTCCTCCTCCGGCCTCTGTCACCTTTAGAAAGGGAACAGTGAGTGAAGTGATATGTGGACAGCAAGTCATTAAGCTGTCAGCCAACGTACCAAATACTGTGAGTATGGATGAACGTACACATTTTACCTTTGATATAAATAATCTGTCAGGTTTCCTTCTGTTTCACCAGTCAAAGATTCAGTTAACTGTGCTTTACTCCAGTGAACCCAACAATAGCAACATTACATGTCAGTCATAGTGTTTAAGTCAATATCAATACAGTTATATCATTGTGTTTTGCTGGTTTCAAAAGTTAAACAAATAAATTTGTCTCAAACTCAAACGTCTTCTTATACTCTGTCATATTCAGTAATTTATATCTAATATATCTGTATACAGCCACAAAGCAAGTTATCGCTGTGAAGAATATAATTAGGACTTTGTGAAGAGCTAATGTTTTTCCAGTCTAAAAATGACACACACTCACACATAAATACCCAGAGAGCCGTAGGGGCTTTGGTCCTGTCTGAGCATGCATGCTCCCTTTGGCATTCGTCCAGAATGCACACACGTGGTAGGTTTGTGTGTGTAGATTTGGAAGTGTTTTGAATGACAACCGTGTAAAGTGGATTTGGATTTGATTGAGCTAGTGTGTGTGTGTGGGTGTCAGTACAATGGCATGCAAAAATGTTTTCTGTGATCTGTACGGTACAAACCTATGCCAGTGGCACGGCAGTTGACAGTTTTAGGGACTTTCTTTTGGACAAAGCGTAGACCACAGTTTGAACTTAAAGTGTTGCTCAGGGAATTTAATGTAGGGGAAGAGTGTGTGTTTGTGTGCAGAACAGACACTGTGATGTGCAGAGGTGCTGAGGAAAGACAGGAGACACAGCTGTTCAGGGGACTCAGACTCTGTGCTTGCATTAGCAAACATGTCCGCAGCTTCCTGCACTGTATGCACATTTGAAAGTTTGATAGACCTGATTGCCTGTGGAATTTATTTTGCATGGCACTCAGCATTTTCATCAGATTATTTTACTTGCTTGTCTTAGAATAGATAGCGATCAAACTGAGGTCTGAAGAAGTTATGTGGACGACTTGTGAAACATTACAGACGAGAAAGAAATTTAGTTGCCAGAACTCAACTTCCAGATAACCTTACCTAGATGACCTAGATGACAGATAAGCTTTGCTGACATAGGTGAATAATGTGTTAACTCCTCTATCATCTGTACTCATCTGGAATTGTAAAACAACACAGTTCAAGGAAATCAAACTAAAGTATCTGGAAAAAAAGAGGTTTTTCCCCGTGATTGGCAAATACTGTACTTTAGTTTCCTCTTCATCTTGTCTTCTGTCTCACTTTTTCCTCATCAATATATCAACTCATCCGAAAAATCAACTTACACAGAAAACAACTCAACAAAATTCAGTTGGAAATTTTGGTGTATTTCACACCCACACACTTGCGTGCAAACTCACAAATAGTGACTTAACCTTTGTAGGGAGGAGTTCTACCCAGGTAAACACGTGTAAACTAAACTGAGCTGTAGCTAGGAAATTATGCAACCACACCAGAAAGAGAGCCCTGCGGATGTAGATTGAGAGACAGAAACACATAAAATGTTTTCCAGTTTCACATCTTCTAATTAAGTTAAACTTTCACCAAAGTAAACGGGGGCAGTATAGATCTTCCAGTTTCATTACGTTGGAGGTTTTTTTTTGTTGTATCTTACCATTGTTGGTATCTGCGATGTAAATACATTGCATCTAACTGTAATTAATATATACGACTCTGTACAGCTCAAGAGCAAATTAATCTATCTTCACTAATTGTAGCACATGTACATTTTAATTCATGTTGACATATATGCATCACTAACAAAGAATAAGTGCAAAAAAGCAAAACAAGAAGAGTGTGGCAGATCTTCTATCCTGGTGTAATATGATATGTAACATAAAGGTTGGTTCAGATGATCCAAACAGTAACTGAAAGCTCTTAACTTGCAATATCAGACATGTAATCACAGATTTATGACCAGACAAGTCAGTGTTGACACATGACTGCTGTGCACCTGTTGCTGACAAACACAAAAGAGGAGGAAATTAACAAATTACAAACAATGTTGCCCCCTACTGGTGATTCTGTAATAGTGTCATATCCTGCAGCAGGCAGGTCTTATTAACAGGTCTTATTAACAGAGCGCTCTAACCTTGGTTTGATTGCAACAGCTCCCTGTTTATGTAGAAAGGGAATGAAAAACCATCTGCACTTAACACTGTTAGATGTGTGGAAGGTCCCCATTTGTCAAGGTCTGTGTTGTAATAGCTTGTTATAACAAAAATTCTTACTACCAGTCCGACAGGCTCACTTACTGAACCTGAATTTCTCTTCTGTTGACATATAATACAGATGTTGAGCTCTAAACCCATCTTCTCTGTTACAGCCGTTTTGTATCAGGTGACCTAAGGTGTGTTCTTGTTCTCAATAGAAAAGGATTAATGCATTAAAACACTGTGGTACAAAAGATCCACTTAACTGTTCAAGCAGCTCTGGTGCAGTTGAGTGATTAAAGGAACACTTGCCCTGACATGCGAACTGGCACTATGCACTCACACAGACACACGTTTTTCCGTGACACTGAAACAAAGAGTTGATTTTTAATCCTAACTGGAGTTCTGCTCTGCTGTTTACAATCAGTCTAAATGTGACAACAACACGTGACAATTAAACGGCTGAATTTGTGACATGACAGATGTAGTGAAAATCAAAGAGGTTTAACTATCAAGAGAGTTCTGGGTTACAGCCAGTGTGTAAAATGTACAAAATAAAGACACACTAAAGGAAAAGTTCTGTGTGAGCAATGGATTTCTCTAAATAACCACCGTTTTCAAATCCTTTTGCTGTACAAGAAAAATGCAACATCACAGCATTTACTACAAATACAAACATTGTACAGTTTACCTTAAAGCTTGTCGTGGGTCATTATTTCACACAAAGTGACTCTTTTTTACAGTTATCAGTAATTTATTATTTTTTCTCATGACATGATAGAAACATTCTCGAGCAAGGCAAAGTCTAAATTAGGAGATTCTGTTTTCTGATATGCTACAGTCTAAAGTCATTCAAGTGCTGTGCTGTAACACAAGTAGAGGAGTGTAGACACACACAAACACACACACAGAAAGCATGAAAGTCACATGCCAGAGCTCTCACAAAGACTCACACACACCAGAAAAATATATCAAAATACAGTCAGAGCCAGTCAATTTGAAAATATTACCATACAAACAATATCTTGCTTTGAAACGACACATCTGAGCTCTTACATTCCTCAAACATAACTGTGAATCAGTTCAGTCAGTAACAAGTCAATAAGTTAAATCCCTACAAGAAAAAGTCAAAATTGAAGTGAACCACAGCTCATAAACAGACATACTCCAGCTGGTTACCTGGTCATCCATCCACTTTCTTTAAGTGTCCATTAATATGTATGTGCAAATCACTCAAACACCACAGTATAACACTGGACAAGTAGGCCATCTGCATTTTTAACTTTCATCAAAATGTAAAACACCGAAACATATTCACATGTTCATAAGTCATCCAGCATAATGAGAACATAATTCCTCTGTGATATTCTGTTGTAATCGGAAAACACTGGGGACATTGTGAGCATGTTTACTCAGCCCAAGTGCCACACAATTCCTTTTGAAATGCAAAACAGCGACTACTTAATATACCAACTGGGACTGTGAAATACCACAGAGACACGTGATCCTGACGTAGGCCAGGAGAACTTTACAACTCAACAACCAAATAATACTCACATTCTCAAATTCTGCAATATATTCACATTGTTAACATTTGTTGAGGCTACATAAAAATTAAGATAGAAAAACAGACATACAGTACATCTGAGGTGCTTTTACAAGGTGATCTGCATATATGTAAGTCAATAATCCTAATTACACTTGCATGCAACCTTTGTTGTCCAATCAGCCTGCAAGAAATGAAGACAAGTGTAAAGTTACAGCAGATTTTTCTTCTTACATTGCAAAGATTTTTGTTATAAAGGTGGTTGATGCGCCCTGTCAACAGAATTCTGCATAGTCTAAAATCATTTCAGCCACAATTTCCAAAGGAGAATTAGAAAGCAGAAAAAATATGAAATCAAAGCCAAAGAAGAGACATTTTCAGGCCAAGTGCAAATGCAAAAGAACTTCAAATACTTAAGTCAGATCTCAAAAATCATAATGAAAGAAAAAACCTAACCATATTTCCTAGTAACATTTCAATCAAGTATTGAAGTTTGACAAGATCAAGGCAATTATCAACTTACATTAGGTGGTGAATACAAACCACCTCTACAGATATGAGACAACCGTTGATCACTGAGTGACTGGGCCAATATCTCACTATAATTTTATTTACTAAGATTTGTTGCACGTGTTTGGATGGTTACCCTCCGTGGTGGCGGCTCCTCGATGGTTCGATTAGCCACAAGATCCTGCAGCTGCAGGGCTCCTCCGCCAATGAAGCAGAAGGCCGGACACATTGGAGCTGAACAATCCACATGTCCTTCCCACAGGACACGCAATGAATGGGCATCGTAGAAGGTGACTCGTCCTTGGTCACAGTCCAGACACACTCCTAGCCGAGGTGGCAGAGGAGCGGTATGAGGGTGAGGCAAGCTGCTGTGACTGCTGCTGTGGGAGTGCAGTCCATGGCTCTGGCTGTCCCCCTGGCAATGACTGTGACCATGTCCTTGAGGAAGCAGGATCTTGCCCATGCCCATGGTGAGGAAGCAGAAGGGAGGTGAGTCCTGGCCATCCTCTGCCCCGCTGTCATGGCCACTGTCTGGGTCACATCTGGACACAATAGAAGAAAATTAGGCTGAACAAAAATAATAAAGCCTGGGATCAATATTTTTATATTAATAGATAAATGAATACTTCCATTCAGCTCTACAGAGCATTTTATCTGAGCTTTTTCTTTCAGCTCACTTTTTTAGTTTTACAACCCATAACCTCTTTTTCTTCAGTTTCACTGCTCTCGTCAGCAGCAGTATAATAAATTAACAGCAGCAGGTGATAGTATATCGATGTTGAATTTACATGTTGTTCCATTACTCCCAAGTGACAGTTCAATTATAAATCTATTAAATATGCTGTCAGTACAGTATGTACAAAGTGAGAATTCTGACATAGCTCTGTATAAAGGACATTGTGGTACGCTAAGTGTATTATGAATAAGAGCATTCCCAATCAATGTGACAGAAATATTGTTCATGTCTGCATTCATATCTTTGTCAGTGAATTGTAATTATTGTAAGAAACAATACTTGGCCTTTAAAACAGATTTGCAGCTAACGATTATTCTATAAAATCTATTCTTCTTCTTATTCATATTCCTATGATTTAGTTACCGAGGACTCGCCATGTCCTGAGGGAGATGGAACCACTCTTGTAGCTTTGTCTCCTGCCCTACTCCCACCTGTAAGAGAAAGAAATAGAATGGCAGAAAGATGTGATCCATTTTGTGTCAGCATGTGAAGTACAGCTGATGTGCAGCATACTGTAATACCAAAAACAACTGGCCAAAAAGCAACCCTCCTACCTTTACCAGGTATGAACCAGGCTCCACAGAGCATGCCCAGTAATGTCTGCCTTGAGTGACAGCCACATCAGCCACCAGCAGGTCAGACGTCAAGTGGCATGATGTGAGTGTGCGATCAGCAGCCTGCAAGAGTGAGAGGCCTGGCACACTACGGGCGTAGGTCTGGCCTTTACCCAGTGCCAGCCTGTCAGCATGCAAACCCCAGCGAGAATCCAAGGAGAAACTCAACACTAGGAAGAGGAACGAGGAGAGAAGTGAGGGGTAAAGAAGGAGAGGTAAATGAGGGAGGTAAAGGAAAGGAGTCAGGAGGGAGGAAGGGTTACATCATGAGGACAGAGTTGGACTGCATAAAGTCTGAAAACGTCACGGAATTACAGATAAGGAAGAGGGAGAGGAGAACACTGAATACGAGAGAAAAGGGTGTGTTCAAGAGTAAACATAGAAGTGGCTATAACTAGTGGCTTTAACAGTAATGTAATGTGAGAAACCAAGTAAAGGTGACATTCATTCTACTAACTGTGTCAACTTATCTGACAATTGAGTTATTGTTTTAATGTTGTTTTGTTAAGGTATGACTATGAATAATAGCAAGAGAAACAAAGGGAAATGCAAACAAACAACAGTTTGAACGTGTAGAAAGAAAGACAAACAGAAAAAGTGTGACTGGGATGACACTGGGATGCACAACAGAAAAGGAAGATTTGGTGCAGAAGCTTAAATAAGAAAATGGGAATGGAGGAAATCAAGAAATGGAGAAAAAATAATTAGTCAATCAGTTGATCCATGACAGTACTGGAATAACTCAAAATACTGTAACAGTAAACATTTTGTTATGAATGCAAACCAATGCAAGATGAAGAGTTTGTGTAACAAATGAAATGTAAAAAATCATGATATAATGTAATAGTTGTACAAATCTCACCAGGTGCTGGTGGAGTGTGGAGGTAAATTTCCTCACTGTACTCTCCAAATCCGGCCTTGTTGCAGCCTCTCACCCTGAGAACGTACACACTGTCCATCTGCAGTCGGTCAACCACAGCACTGGTTCCTCTCACTTCATCCAGGCGCTGCCACATTGTTGAAGCATTAGGGGATCGAGTGCCGCCCCACGTGGCTGCAGCTCCCCCTGCTCGACGCTGATATTCAACAGAAAAGTGCCAAGCCGGGGCCGAGTCCTGAGGAAGACGCCAGCACAAAAACAGCTGGTCATAAGCTAATGTCTTCTGAGTGTCAATAACTGGAGCCAGTGGGGCTGTGAAAAAATGAAAGCAGTTGAGTGATGCTGTTTACATAAACTCGTCTCTAGAAAGTGTCATATCACAGAAACAAAGAAGCTCACCACGTATAAACTCCAAGCTGTTGATAACTTTGACTTCTTTGGTTGCATCTAAGTGAAAGTGTCTAAAGGAAGGATCCACAGCAAGAGAGAAACACTGGAGGTTGTCTATGGCCTTCATTAGCCTGGAGGTAAAGACACAGTGACAAATAGAAACAGCAAAAGTAAAATACAAAAACGTAGAAAAATGTCAACCAGTCAAAGTAAACCAGTTCATTCCTCAAATGTGTAGCATTCAGCTGAATAAGTACTGCATATGTTTGCTGCAGGTACCTGTTATGAGTAACTCTAGCTGCTTGTACAAAGCATGGTGCATCAGTCTCTTTCAGTAGCTCCTGCGTGTATGCCATCAGCCCTGCATTCTCCAACAAGCCTTGCTTCTCTGAGACCTGAGCAGACAGTGTTTGCTCCCTCCTGCTACGGGATTCCTCCAGGGCCAGAGCTAAACCCCCCTGGCGCTCAGCTACAGCTGCTCCCAGCTCCCGGATACAGTGGGTCAGCTGCTGCAGAGCCACTGCACTGTTTGCCTTGAGAAAGACAGAGAGGGAACCCAAAGAGTGGGACGATGATAAAGTAGATACATTCTTGCTGCTGTATGAAAAGGCTAATTTTGATTAGGACTGACAAACACACAGAGGCTTTTGCTACCACTAGAGCCCATGGTCTCTAGAGGGCCCTCTAATACCACCTAGCCCTTCAGCCGCAGTTGTAGTTACAGTAAAGTTGCCGAAGAGAGACTGGAAATGAATACCCATTGTGTAAAAACTAATCATAACCATATGTTGTGTATAACACAGTGTATGACAAACAAAAATAATACAAAAATAATGAGGAAACACAAAAAGCAGATATAGTTTCGAAACTCAGAAAAACTACCTCCATCTGTTTGATGACAGCTTCCAGTTGAGTGATCTGGCTCTGTATTGTCTCCTGGTTGGCCAGGATGAAACTGACTTCCTTGGTGATCTTGTCCTGTAAAACCAAAATGTTTGCACTTGTTAGCTGTTAACATCTGGACCCTGATTCAGTCCAAACATACTTTACACAAACTCGCCTTAAGGGCCTGGTAGGCCTGTGCTATAGGCAACACTTTGTGTCCATGGTGAACACGTCGCAGCTTACAGAGTGGACACAGCAACCTCTGGCAGTTACGGCAGTACCACTGCAGTCTCTCCTGCTCATGCTCCGTGCACGTTAGGACCTAGGGCACAGAGGAAGATTAATGCAAAATGACAACAGAAAAGAAGCTACTGGATATCAAATGCAAAAACAAACAAACCTTTGGCCTAAAATTGTTAGTGGGAAGAATGTGTTCGTGCTGAGCTCGAGGAGTGCCCCAAGGGTGGTAGAGTTTGAAACACTCGTTGCAGAAGTTGGACTTGCAGTCAGCACAGCCTTTAGTGGCCTCCAGAGACTGAGGAGGTTTACAGAAACCACACATGATGGCTTCACTGCCCAGACTTACAGTGTGCCTGTACCTAGAGGGCAGACAGGGGGACAAGGAGATAAAGACAGGGCTTAGGCAATTCTGCAGCACTAAAGAAATAAATCAAATAAGAATGTTGAGCTCGATCTGAGTTCATCCTGCTCCTTTTCAGTAATTAGGAGTCCTACTCTTTAAATGTCTGACCTGGATACGTCAGCAGCAGCTGCCTTGTTAGTGCGTCCTGCATAGTAAAACATGCACCGTCACACTTTCCTGACCAACACAACCACTGCCTGGGGACAGAGTAGCTGCACTCATCAAACTTTGGTAAAATTTATCCTTTTTTCTAGAGTTGTTGCTGCCATACAATGCAGTTTTTGAGTGGCCCCTGCAATGTGATTTGAGGTTTTGCCTTGGATCAGGAGTAAAAGAAGGATTCATTACTGAAACTCGTTCCAGAAAATGATTTTCTGTCTCAGTAATAAAGCGGTATTGACTAAGTCCTTCTTTTGCTGCCTTTCTTCATTGTCTGCAAGATTGGTAAAAGGAATTTTTTCCAAAACCCTGATTACTTAGTTTTTTTATTTCTGATAATAATCTGATGTTGACCAGAGAAAATAAACACACCAGAAAATACAATTAAAACAGCCAAATAAGCTCTTACTACATCTGAGCTGTGACAGTCTGCTAAAATATTCATCATCCCTCCATAAACCTAACCTCCCTGCCCCCAGCTGTCACTGTGTGAGAGGCGGGGAAACACCCTGGACAAGGTTGCCAGTCTATCTTAGGGCTGACACAGAAAACCTTCATACCTATGGGCAATTTAGAGTCACCAATTAACCTAACATGCATGTCTTTGGATGGTGGGAGGAAGTCAGAGTACCCGGAGAGAAGCCAGGCAGACACAGGGAAAACATGCAAACTCTGAACAGAAAATAACCCGGTCGACCCGTAGATTAAAACCCAGGCCATTCCTGTTGTGAGGCAGCAGTACTAGAATTTGTAAACTGCATTTTATGGTGTTTGTGCATATGCACACCTCTCCACAATGCGCTCCAGGGTGAGGTTGCGGAGGCAGTCCGTCAGGCCTTTCTCTCCCAGCTCCACGTCCTGCTGACAGATAGGACATGGGAACATCATGGGGGGAGAGGACACATCCTTACGCCTTCGTCCTGGATAAGTCCCACACACTAAAAGAAAATAAGTGCAGAAGAGATGAAGCAGAAAGCAACATGAATAAACATACAGTGGAGAAAATGTGGGTTTTTGTAAAAAAAAAAAGATTTTACCAGGGATGAGAGACGAGAGATGAGAGAGAATTAATAAAAGAATTAAGAAAGACAGACTGGTAGAGGCAAAAAGCAGAGCTCAAGTTTTCCCTCATATACTGTATACAGAAAACTGCGAAAAGCAAAGGTTAGCTCACAGAGGAGAAAATGCTTTGTTCACACATAGTCTGAAAACACCTGCTCAAGAGATGCTTACTGACTTTTCTGTCTCCATGACTCTCTCTGCCCCTGTGACTCTTGCTCTGCATGCAGTTAAATTACTCATGAGAGAATGCAGAAAGCTCTGAATGTAGAGCAGGATGTTGATGTGTCAGCTAGATTAGCACTGTAGCATCATTATACATTATATCTACAGTATATTATTAAATCACAATGTCACCCATAGGTGATTTAATGCTGAGACATTTGGTTTTCCCGTCACACATTCAAAACAGAATCCCAGTCATTTCCTCCACCTGTTTTGAGGACCCGCTCCAGGCGGTCGGGGGTTCTGGGTGTGGGTCTGCGTGCCTGTCGTGGGGAGCGAGTGCTGGGTGTGGAAGCTGGTGAGTTGGGTTCTGCAGGGAGCTCCGGAGGAGGATAACCTCTTTGTACCAACACCTCAGCCGCACACAGCAGACACACGCTGTGTTGGCATGGCAGAAGGATGGGTTGCTTCACCATCTCATCACACACTGGACAATTGAGCTCCTGTTCCATACTCTTCATGTTGGACTGCAGAGGAAGAGAGAGAAATTAGCAAAGAGTCACAACAGATAAAGGCTGAGTCATTGGTATAAATAAAGAATCAGTTGCTCCTTACAGTGTGCCCCTCCTGTAACCTAAAAATGTATATGAGATGTGTAGGTGTGAAAAGTGAAATGCTGCTGCTGCAAACTCTGGTTGCAGTATATACTGTAGCCTGCTGCTGGATATTCAAAGCACATTGAGGTCAAATGTGGAGGAAAAATAGCTTTCCCTAACTCCATTTGTTAGCCAGCCTCCCTTAATATGAATGGAGTCATCTAGCCTGAGCTTAGCTGTGAATAATGCAGAATAACATAACGAATAAGCTTAGTAAGCTCTGGCAACTGCGAATGATGTCTTTATCCAAGAGGGAAGATATTCTAAATCAATAACTTAAATATAGCTTTCAGTTTAGCTCATTTTGTTTTACACATGTAGTCCTGGCCTGTTCAACGCAGCATCCCGTTTCTATGACAACGTGCATCATCTCTGCCTTGTCGTCCCGTGCGGCCCGTAAGCACGCATTTTAAGCCACTGCTATTATATCGTGTTAATTCTGAGCATCAAACATCTATCTGCTACAACGCTGGGATTTGTGTGGGTATACCATTTGCTGTCTTGCTTTTATGTCTCTATACCGACAGCGCTATTCAGAAAAACATATTTTCTTGGTTGAACAGACGCCAAAAATCGTCCAAATGCAGAAGTGCCTCGCATTCCTTCATCACATACGCTATTTGTACAGTTCGAGATCGAGAGGAAATAAGGCGTTTGAAATACGCACACATAGGTGAAATAAACAGGGTAATAAAAAGGGGTTCGTACTCACACTAATGCGAACCAGCGCGTCCATGATCGACGTAAAGGTTTCTAACTCCGCTTCTGCCATGCCTCCACGATGCCAGGATCTGTGTAATACACCGAATAGACCGTGTTTTTTGTGCCGGGGGCAGGTTAAAGTCAGTCGCACCACCGTAAAACAAGCGTAGGCCTGGACTAGTGTACCGTCACCATAGATAGTAAAAGCTCCAGGTGCTTTTCTCTGTGCTGTTGCGCACACGCTGATTCTGTATAGTCTGTCTGGTAGCGACGAGTCGTGGTAGAAATAGGATGGGAGGGGGGTCTGGAGCTAGGCCTATAGGACACTGCAGCCACACGGGTCAAGAAACTGATACGATGTGTAAAAATGTATATTGTTGGTATTATTTTCAGAATTTTATTTTAATTTATAGCAAATTATGTAAAACATCCGGACAGGTGTTGCCATAATAATTACAGAATGGCAACTAATACAGAAGGCGTTTAAATAAATATTGTTGTGGCATATTTTTAAAATTATACCAATCAATTACAGTGCTGTAATAGTTTCGTAATTCTTCTGGCGGCAGCCTCCTGGTCGTTGTTTTCGTAGGTCCGTGTGCCTTCGTAACCTAAAAGCCAAATTGTTTGTGCCCCAGTTTTTCGCGTTGCCGTTAGGTGGCAGTGTTGCATAAGAAAATCATGAACACTTCCTTTTCAATTATTGTATGTGCCCGGAACCTTTGGATGAAGGTTGTTTGTTCGGTCAAAATTAAAGGATACACTAAGTCGGCGGTTGTTGTAGCAACTGTGCTCAGCGTTAAGAGCAGCAACGTGTCTGGGTTTGGTTATATTTGTAGATAATTAATATCAGCAAACGCTAAAGTAACATGTTATCTAAAATTTGTTTTTATACATTTAACTTATCTTTGACTTTGAGCAATGTTGTTTTAGTTCGTCTGGGATAAGGTTTGGTTAATTATCTCTCTCTAGCTAAATGCTAAATTAGCAAAACACTGCAGTTTATTACTGAGATAGCTACAGGACACCTTACTGTTTTAGTTCACACGCTGTCTTACATAAAGTATATATCTGCTGCCTTATCATGTCGGCTGTCAGCAGCCTTGTCCCAGCACGGTTTCTTACCATCATAGCTCATCTCGTTATTGTTATCACTATATTATGGTCAAGGGTAAGTAACTATAGCTAAGAAGACAAATGTCCATGACTGACTGACACTTGAACACTCAGGCTGTACTGCTTTGTTTTACAGGAAAACAACGTGAAAGCGTGCTTGCCTTTGGATTACACTCAAGAGCAGTATGACGATAAAGACAGAACGTAAGAAAACGATTGAGACATATATAAAACACACAGAGAAAGAAAAACGTTGGCACTTACGCTTATACACTCCAATATGTGTGTCATTGTTTCAGGTTGGTGGTTGCTTTGGCCGTCACCCTCGGCCTGTTTGCTATAGAGTTGGCTGGCTTCTTTTCAGGAGTGTCCATGTTCAATTGCAGCCAAGGTCTCCTGTGTATCCTTTACAAAAACACTACAGGTCCCTCACTGACAAGATGTGATTTAAGTGAGAGAGAATAGAAACTGATATTATTCAGTACAGGTTCTCAACATTAAATATTATTTTGTCTAAAATCGGTTGCTACAGAGATGATGGTATGGAACTCGCATACAAACGTAGGCATGAGATGATACAATATAGAGTGATAGGTGACAAGTGACATTAAATCGTCAGACTAGTTTCAGTTACAATTCCATGACTCCAAATTCTTTTATATTTGTTCTTCACCCACAATAGCAACAGGAGTCCATGCCAGTGCCTCTGTGGCTCTACTTTTCTTTCTATTTGAGCAGTGGGAGTGTGACATCTACTGGTGGATCCTTGCCATTTGCAGGTTAGTGAATATATACTTAATATTGTGTTTATTTTCCAAAAACATTTTTCCCTGACAGATATTTCATCCAGCTTTGGCAGTCCACTGCAGTGCGTCTGTCTCCTTGTCTTTCTTTGTGTTTGAGAAGTGGGAATGCTGGACATACTGGGTTATTTTTGCAGTCTGCAGGTTTGTGCTGTTGTATATGCATTCATTAGCAGAGAGTGCCCTTTATGAATAAGTATTAAGTATGAGCAAACTTTTGCACTGTGTCCATAATGATTCTCCTTAAATTTCTCTGTCTGTCTATCTCTCCTTGTAGCGTGCTACCTGCTGTTGTGGAGATTGTTCTGTTTATAGCTGTTTTTGGACTGAAGAAGAAGCCCTTATGAAAAACAGCCATAATGTGAAATGCTAGAAAATATTATGGATGTGTCAACAGATACTGTAAATATAGAAAGTCTGTGATATGTTTATGCTGCACAGAGAAACGAGCTGAAAACAACGAGTTACTGGCTCATGTGCAGCAATGTATTGGTGATGCATACACATCTCTGGGCACAGAAATTTATCGTATATGTACATAAAAATAACATACACAAAACAGTGCACATCTTGTAGACTACAAGCAATCATGTCATCAATCTTTTACGTACAGTAATCTGTGGCATTTGGGGCAAATAGAAGTCATTTGTTCCTTGGTTATAGTATTTAGGCCTTGACTTCCCACAGGTAACACAAGTACCATGATAAATCTGCAGTAAGCCAGTAAAGAAGAACTAACACAGGGAAGAAATTACTTCCTTGCAGACATCTAGTAAACTGCCCATCTCACACAGCAACAAACATCTGACAACAATTACATTAATAACAGTTGAAATGCTGGAAGGAGAAGCATGCCCAGAACAAGACTGTTGATGTTGGTTTGAGCTACTATTGTCAGCTATTCAATATACAGTTGGGAAGTGTTATTGTAATTGTAGTTAATAATTTTATTGCATGTCATTTTTAATATGTTAAGAAAATAGTTAAAGCTTTATTGTTCCTAAAATAAAAGTGAAAAGTACAATAGAATTCTCTTAATTGCTGAAGCAGAGATATAAAGTTGGCCAAATTGGAAATAATCAAGTAAAGTACCTATACACATATATGTTTTCCACATTACATTAGCTTCTGATTAAATTAAAGTTATGTAAGGTTCATTAGGGAGAGTGGAGGTTAGAGGGTTAGATTCACTGAAGCTACAGTATGTTCACCTATGAAGGCCGACTACTCCACTGCTTATGTGCCTTAAAAAACATAACGTGCACCAATACACATCAAAGGGACATCAATCTGCTCTCTGACTGTAATGTTTGTATGTTAATATATGCATATTTTTTATATTTATTAAACAAAATAGGTGCAGAAAAATGGTTGTCTGTTCATTTGAACTTTTTCTGCATTCACATCTATTTTTGTCTCCTACAGCCTATTTTGCACCGAAGGGAAATATTTCAATGATTATCCAAAACATTAGAAAAACAACAAGGGAAAATGCCTTGATAAGATATTTATAGCTTTCTTTTGCTATAGAAATGTTTTATGTAGTTTGTTTTTTTTTACATTTTGATGTTCTCATAGTTCTCTCTGTGTAGTGACATGAAGTCAGGAGACATCCTTCTTATGAAGGTAAGAGGATAGATCGGGTAAAACATATGCTTTACCAATGTAGAATGTGGTTTATGATAATGGATCTATTAAGAGACAAATGAGGCCTTTCGCTCCATGTTTAGTCTTCTTCGGCTTCCGTACATTGGTCCCACCTGTCATGAAGACCGGGTGGTGACGTTTATAGTTCCTAGAGCCGGGATAGTTCGCAGGCTCAACGAAGTTAAACTTCATTCACCTCTGTTTCATTTCAAGGACTATAATTAAACATTGCATTATGGGTATGTATTGCAAGATTAAGATTTTGTTCACGACAATCCTACAAACATGTTTGTATTTGCGGAGATATAATAAGATTTCAGCGTCTGTGGTCAAGCTAACGTTAGCTAGCTAAGGTTCAACTATTTAGAATTATGACGTTTCTGCGCCACGTTATTTGAGCAACAATTTTGTATGTATTTCTCTAAAATATGTTTGATTTTATTGTGTATGTTGAGCGTTATATTAACCGGGTCTTGGCTGCTAACGTGGATTGTTTAGAATAAAGCTAACAGCTAATATCTGTCGGGAACATTTATGTGCAAACTCTGACGTGGCCTTATGTTATACATGCTTTGCCGAGGAAACTAATTCAGACGAGAGAGCTCTTATTTAACTGGACTCCTTGAAACTTCCATTGTTCTGATACAGCGCCTGCTCTAACATTCAGATAAATCTCAGCTACCTAGATTAATGCAATATTTAATGAGTCAAGGTTATGTGAAATCCCTTATCGGTTTGGTTCCAGACGGTTCTCTTCAAATGTGTCACAGCCCAATTGTGTTTCACTCGTTTCACTCATTTCACTCGATTAGCGTCGGTTCTTTCTGATGATATTGTGTTTCTGGACTTTGTAGCGGTGAACACAGGCACTTCTCTAGTGCTCTCCAGTCTGCTGTCAGTGCTGGTATTTGCTGGGATGCAGATGTTCAGTAAGCAGCTAGGATCTACAGAGTGGCTCACCATCCTGGGAGGTTTCCTGGGCTCGGTCCTCTTCATCTGCTCCCTCACTGTATCCTTCTGGTAGCCTGAAGTATTGAACCGTTTAATTAATAATTTGTTAATAGATTATATTAAGTAATTATTTTTATGCAATTTTTAAAATAATGATTTTTTTGGTAAGCATTTTGTATTGTTCTTTACTAAATGTCCAGAACAGTGCACAACTAATAAAAAGATAACTTTGATTCAATCTAACAGTGATAGAAATGCCATTATGTAGCATACTGCCTTAACTTTCTTCCAGGCATTTAATAATCTGGAAAACCTGATTTTTGGGAAGGGATTCCAAGCCAAGATATTCCCAGAAAGTAAGTAGTGATAGAGCTGGGATCACAGTCATGCAATCAGTCCACAGTTTTTGTTTTTTTTACATGTTGTTTAGCCTCACAGTGTTAGCTGAGTTTACACTGAAATAACAGCATGCAAACATTACCACACCAGCCTCACTATAGTAACACTCCTAATACACAATTGACCACTGATTTATTATATGCTTTATACCATCTTATTAACTCTAAATATACTCATAACACAAGTCTTCTGATAGATATTTCATGTTCGGTTTCTCTCTTATATTTTCATTCTCAACATCCAGTTCTGTTGTGCCTGTTCCTGTCACTGTTTGCCTCTGGTCTGGTGCACCGTGTTTGTGTAACCACATGGTAAGTGACAGTACCTCTGTGGATCATAATACAGCTAGTCGTTGTAAGTATTTTATTTAGAAAATGTTTATAATTTGCTTCATCTTTGTTTCTTCCTAGCCTGATATTCTCTCTCTTCGCCTTGTACTACATCAACAAAGTATCTGCCGCTCTCTACCAAGCAGCTGTTCCTGCAGTAACACCAGCCAAGGCTGCCAGCAAGGGCAAGAGGAAGAACTGATGAATTTATTGGATTGCAGTTGAATCCAATTAACCAGTCACTATTACCCAGGTGCTGATAGTTGGTGCAACAAAGGAGTTGTATATTTTGTTATAACTTCTTAAATCCATGACCCATGGTGTATTCCTGTAGGCTTTTTAAACATTTGGTTTGATAATATTACTTGGAAAGTGATAATCAGTTCAGTGACAACTACCTTGTATTCAATGTAATAATGTTTTTTTGGTGTATGTAAGGCCATTAATAGCTATACAGCTAAGGACATTCCAGTTTTTCTTCGGCCTGGCTTTAAACTGGTTACAGAGAGATTCATATATCCCAGCACATTACATCTAGATTCATCAGCGCATCATTTTTGTTCAATTCATTTTGTAATTAAATTCTGAAAAACATTTTGTATGTGTTTTTTCCTGCCAAACCCTGCTTTGTTTGCAAATGTCAGTCTGTTTATTTATCTAGGTGTGGTGATATCTTGATATCACCAGCTAATGGCCTGTGCTTCTCTGGGGAGAAATCATAGCTTCCACAGCTTCCTGTTTTACAAAGTATGGTCAATATACCCCTGATAAAGGAACTAAACCAGCACTGTTTCATGGTCTTCAGAACCATGAACCATGGTGGTCTAAAAGTGAGTGATATATTTTAAATGCTGTCCTGACACAAAATATCTGGATGGGAAAAGTGAAACAATTGAGGCATTTGAAAAAGGCTGAAGCTGATCAGTTGCCAACTGTTGTCCTCATGTCCGCTTTGAGGTGTGTCTGTCGGTGAGAACAGGGTGTTCCTGACAAAGAGTGAAATTTCCTTCAGATAAATAAAAGCCATTCTGGTAACACTGTGGATTACATCCCGCAAACTTACAGGGTAATTAAACCTATTATCAGTTGCATGTGAGTTGGCAGTAGTGATGGAGAAACCGAAGCTTTCTGAACCAATGAATCAGTATCAAGCAATTGTGTTGAAAATGGTTCAGGGGTCGAAGCATTTGACACAGTTAGAAATGTCGCCAAATGTCTGCTGGTCAAATACTTGATATTGCACTTCAATAAGTGAAATAAATCTGAGATCAAGAAGACATATAACTCAGAATAAAAGTATATACTGCTGTTGGTGTCATTTTGATCACTATATGCTGTATTATGAAATCTGATCTCTATAGACAAGTCTGTGAATAAAGTAGAATGAGAAGAACACCTGACGTTTCAAATAAGCGCGAGACCTCCCGATACGTCTGTGACGTAATGAAGCTTCATTTGGGATGGTCACGTGATTTTTCGCGTGGTATTTCAAGTTCGTTTTTTCCTGTTTGATTTGTTAAACGAAAATTATCCAGGAGAAACAGGTGTAAGGAGCCACAAGGGCATAAAAGTCAACTACGTTTGCCAAAGAACTTGACTCTGATATTTTATAAAAGCGCAGACTTGTCCCAGCACCCCACAGGGAGACATTAATTGCTGCATTTTGCTGCGCTGTTCCTAATTTTATTGTTTGAGTAGATTGAAACAATGCTGTGCTCATTGTGTGGTAAAGTGCAGGACTGACAACTGACCAGTAATCAGTCATTACTTTAATTACATTTTATAAGTCCTTCTAACATCTAATGTGTAAGACATTAAAACTAGTATGTGACTGGGATAGTCTGAAAGGAAATTATTATGGAAAGCGTGTCACATTTTAAAGTTATGAACTCATCTCTGTATCTCTTGTGATGACAGTTTTGTGGGAAAACATGGGCAGGGATTTGCACAGTCGCTCTCTCTCTCTCTGTGTGTCTCTGAATCCCCCCTTCTCCTTTCCATCATGCTGGGCGTTGCCTTGCTGACTATAAATTCCTGTATAAACTTTCAGTGAGCCCTTGCACTCCTCACTGAATCTCAGCATACAATTTCCACTTCGTGCCTGGGTAAGTTTATTACAAATATTTCAACACGCCCTTCTGTTTTCATTGTTGCCTCGTTATTTCCGTTATCATTTAAGTTATTTGAGTTCATGCAGCAGACTAGTTTCCTAAGGAGACCGGAGATTGTTGGTAGTTTGAGGTTTGTACAGTTCATGGAAAAGCTGCGTTTATTCACAGTTTGGGTTTGTTTGTAAAACATACGCATGTTTCCATGGGTGGGTTTGCACCCAGCATTACTTTTCCCATCTGACAAGTAGCAACTAGCCCTTAGCTACCCTTCATAAGATATCACCTTTCCTTGCCTTTTATGTCTGTTTAGCTTTTTTGAAACTACAAAAACAGCAATAGAAGGCAAATGCAGTTAGAGAATCAGAGAGGGACTCATAGGATAAGGATTTTAGGTTACGTGCCAGAAAACAAAGTCTTATATCTGAAGAATTTGCTTGGAGTGCCAGAAAAACCAACACCCACATCCTCACTTAACAATGTGTTAGTTTTGGATGGAAGTACGGTACTGACTGAATGCAGCCTCCTTATTTATCAAAGTTAATGTAGCAATGCCTCCATATCCAAATCCATAACATTTACAGTAGTAAAAGAAAAAACATATAAACATTTTTTAAATTTAGATGTTAATAGCCTGTTTAAAGTAGTATTTTGCAAGTGATGCAGGTACAAAAAGACCTCCAAGCCTGTTTGGTTGCTATTGAAACTATAGCATCAATCAATCAATCAATCAATTCTCATTCTCTCAGTCAGATAAAGGAGACTATATTTCCCATGAAATTTAACTGGTGTTTTCTTCTTTCACCAGTCACTTCCTGCAGCCATGACTGAGTTAGAGAAATGCATGGAGAGCCTGATCATGATTTTCCACCGCTATGCCAAAGAAGACGGCGATGGAAAAACCTTAAACAAGAAAGAGCTGAAAAAATTAGTTGAGAATGAGTTACCTACCTTCATGAAGGTAAGGACATTCTCGATCTATCAAATTTGCTCTCTATCCTCAATAGCCTACTGACAAGGCACAAAGAGTATTTAACTTCATGCTTTATTTGAACTTTGTACTTGTTCTTTTGCTGTAATCTTGTCAATACTTTCTCAGAGCCAGAACAACCCAAAAACTGTGGATTGTATCATGAAAGATTTGGACAGCAACAAAGATGATAAGTTGGACTTTGAGGAATTTCTTCCCCTCATCGCCGGCCTCTCACTGGCCTGTGAGAAGTGTTACCTGCTCCATGAAAAGAAGGGAAAGAAGTGATGAGCAAATATAAGTGAAAATAAAAATGCTGTCTCCTTAGAGAAAGACAATTTTGTAGTGCAAATGCATTTCTGATTTACAAATAAAACTGCCTTTGCCTAGATTTCACTTCCTGTTTCTATGATTACTTAAATGTTTTCTTATATATATGTATACACATGTATATATATAAAGTTGTTAGATGAGTTCATATCCGATTTTACCCATAAATCGTCATTGAAGATCCAGTTAAGGCAATAGTTTCTAAACAGTGTTCAAATAGCTTAGTGTGGGAATATGCATATATTAGATGTGTGTGCACCAAGGCTTAATGTGGATGCTTGTTTGCATGAGTTTGTAGTTATGGTTAAGGTTATACCTCATAAATAAACAGATTTGGAGGGGTTTAAGTGCTTACAGGAGGTGGTGTTTACAACAGATGCTGAACTGCTCATTCATCTAGTATTAGACATACGTGCCTATTGTTCTACACAATATACACACACTGGCACTGGCAGGCTTTATCCCAAGTACCAATGTGCCTGTGGAGAATTAAAGGCCTGTAGATCTAGTATGTGTAATATAATAAAGACTAAAACTATAATTTGTCTGGAATAGTTGTCATTCAGCAGTACAGAGAAAAAAGAGCCTATGAAATACATGAATATGTGAAAAATAACTATTTCAGTGCTGTCAGTGCCAATTCAAATATTCAAATTCAAATATTAATTAATAATAAATATTTATAATATTGTTTGTTATTATAATTATAAATCTGGTATTGTGATCTTTTAAGTGGGAGGTGATGTAGTGTCTTTATTTCACCATTAGATGTCATGAAACCAACATTAATGCAGTTATTTGTGGGCAGCTGGGCCTAGTTAGTTGTTTCTTTAGAAAAACTGAAGTTTAGAGTTTTTTATTTTCTGAGCTGCTTCTTGCAGCATTCAATACATAACACTAAACATAATCATTACCTCCATTTCTATTTTGTCTTGTGCATACTGCAGTATAGAGGATCCTGTACACCACACTCATAACTTTGAGGAAAACATTTTTCACTGAAGACATGGTGACTTACTTCTTCGCTTTTCTGAAGTGCTCATATCTGCAGCAGCATTGTCAGATTATTTTAAATTGTTTAATATTTACACTTTTAAAACTGCCTTTAAAATATTTACTTCTAAGATTGGGTGGTTAATCAAATATTAAGAAGGAAGTTCAAAGTTATTTTTTATTAATACGTAACCTTTTGTAATCTCATGTTGATGTCCCTGGTGCAGATTTACCTCTGCAGAGGTACAAAGCCTCTCCAGCACTGAAGCTGTAACTCATACCCCAATCAGCAGAGTGTGGAAGGATGAACTTTTTTGTAATTAACATCACATGATCCTCCATCTCTGTTTTCTTTCCCTCTCCTGCAGGGAGAATCTGATAGTATTCAATAAGTGAAAGTAATATGGTCCATGTGAGGTAAAGCTGGTCCTGAACACTTTGAACTGAACTTATTAAAGTGAGTTGGCAAGAGGCAGGAACAGGGACGAGAAAAAGAAATCGCAGCCTTTCTACTGGTTTGGAACACAGGAGTGGAAAAATGGAGGCTGAGTTATGTAACAGGATGAATGGGAGGGACCTGTATCCAAAACATGTTCAAATAAACAGTCAAGAAACTCACAATGGCATATTTTGAGACTGAAAGGCTACTACTGCTATTTATACTTTATTCATTTGAACTGAAGTGGAATATTCACATATATACTTAAGCTTAACTGTACAGAACTTAAAGATAAAACACTCAGTTTATTTCCATTGTGATTCTTGGGTGCAGAAGTACATACAGTAAATACACACACACACAAAGGATTATAGTCACTATGATTTCCTACTAGTAAAAAAGGCAGTTGTGTATACCCGTTTTAATAGAGAACATTATCAAAAGTTCAGTGGAAACAGGACAGACACAGACACCTTCTGTAACTTTCCGTTTACTCTGACATATTTCCTCCAGTTGGCTACGCTCAGCAGCTTGACAAAGAAAAAAGAAAATCCCCCTACCCTAAATTATGTACTACATCTGTAACAGAACCAATGTTGCACAAACACACACATCTGCATGTCAACAAGTTCAACAATTTTCTCTGAGAAATATCGTCTGTCATTTATAAATATGACAAACTATTTTCATAGCACAGCAGGCAACAGCAGCGAGGTTGGACTGGAGAAAACGAAGTGGGTGGAGCAGGGCGCATTACCATGACATGAACCACTGTTGGTGTGTGTGGTTGTACACATGCCTGCCTGTGTATGTGAGTATGTGTCTACTCTTTTAAGAGAAGACTTTCCCTCAGTCTGGCAACAATCTCACTTAGGGCAGCTGCTGATACAGACGTGATCACTCCTCACTTGGTTGCTGTGAACTCTGAGGTGAGTAGGGATGGAAAGCAAGACAAGTAAAGAGGAAGATTTGTGGAAAGAAAGAAAATGGTAGCATTTAATCCAGATACTGAGCATGATCAGTGCCAGACAGACTAAAAGAGGCAACAGAAATAACAGAATGTGTTTTGTTAATTGACCAATATTAGTATTGTAATGAGAATTTCTCGACCTTATTTCCTGGTACTGCAAACAGAAAAAGCTCTGAGCAGTAGTCATATGCTTTGTGAAAATTAGCCTACAACTTGTGTCTTTGTCAAGAGATTTTATAACAGTGTCTGCAGAAACTATTTTCTTCTCATTCTGCATGACTTCGAAGGCTATTTTCTCATGTTTCTTTGTTAATTCCTGAAAATCAATTACAACATCTTTCTAGCTACATCCATGGCTCGTCTGGATCAGGTCATTACCAATATTGTGGATATATTTCTGGAATATGCTGATG
Organism: Ctenopoma kingsleyae; assembly: GCA_032353495.1. Lineage (NCBI taxonomy): Eukaryota > Metazoa > Chordata > Actinopteri > Anabantiformes > Anabantidae > Ctenopoma > Ctenopoma kingsleyae. The sequence goes on along the minus strand of JAUBNQ010000008.1, from coordinate 10,366,920 downwards.
ATGAAGGCAAGAAAAACCAGTTAAGCAAAGAAGAGTTAAAGAAGGTGTTGGAGCAAGAAATACAAAGCCCCGAGTTAAAAGTAAGAAACCCAACACACTAAATTTACAGCACATGTACATCTATTTCTAAAAAATCATGGATGTTATTTACCATAAGCATGTGATTATGTACATTTTGTGCCGTTGTTTAACTGTGACAACCTCTTTTCCAGAGTAAAATTAATGCAGATGACATTGAGCAGGCCATGGAGATGCTGGATAAAAACCACGATGGTGAGGTCAACTTCCGAGAGTTTTGTCGATGTGTGTGTGATCTGGCAAAATGTTATTACCACAAGAAGACAGGCAAGGGAGGCAAGAGATGCAAGGGCAAAGAACAAGAAGGTGGACAAGAAGACTGAAGAAGATTAACTACAAATCTTTAAAATGTTTCTAGCAGCATAATGTATTTAAAAATGTTTTATTTGGGCATGTGAAAGCAGCATTGTCAAAGGTCTTTCTTGTGTGCAAAGAAAATGCATGTATTTATTAGTCTTGTCTCACTTTAACTTGGTTTTCAAATATATTTACATCCACAATGAATAAAAGCTATGAAGTTTAATTTGTTGTGGACTCATCTGTTTATGACAATCACACACACTTAGTCTGAAGTTGCTTAGTTGTTTGGTATCTGGTATCATTGCCGTGGAAGGAAACAAGCAGTGTCTCATCAGAACTTCAACAGACCTCACTCACTATGTTCTCAATAGTATTCCACAAACCAAGCCCAACGACCTTCGAAAGTTGTAGCACTTGTGCAAATAATTGCAGTATATTCATACAGTTTCAATTACTACCTTTAATTTAATGATCCACTAATACATATAAGTTTACATTAGCTTTTGCCTCCTTTTGTTTGGATTTCGGATTTTCATTCATTCCACAAAATGTTGATTCACTCACTCCAGTCTGTCTAGAAACAAAGATACAGTTGTCGTTTACCTTACTCCTGCCACCCTGAAAGGTGCTAGTGGTTGGTTGAGCAGCCTGTATCAGAAAGCTTTGTTATTAGAAGCTATGAGTACTCACAAATAACAACATTCAACTAACATTGAAAGATGTTTAATGATTCAAAGTGGAAGACTTTTTCTTTTGGAAACGGACAGTGTGTACACTCATTTCTGGGCCGTGTAGGTGCTTTGTTGGCTGCCAGCAGATGGAGCCATATAGCTGCCTTCTCCCTGCTGTCTGACGGTGAAGCAACAGTATCAAAATACTTAAACTGTTCAATAGAAGCGAGCAACTTACAGCACACCGGAAGCAGCATCTTTACTTTGATGAACTCCCAGGCATCACTGTAAATTATGTTTTACGCTTAAATAACACAAATAAAATTTGAAATCCATCTCAATATAATACATATAATAAGTTCTAAAGAGCAGAAGAAAGAAAACACAATCATCATTCATGTGTCGCAATACAGTATATTTTAACACAGTACATCTCTATATTTTTATTCAATGTAATTTCTTCCAGTAAAAGAAAACAATAGATGAAAAGTTAATCCTGATGAAAAAATGCTCATAGTAAGTCAAAACTATGAGAACGTCTTATTATATTATAATCTAAACTATGTGTTCATTATTGATATACATACCATGAAAGTTTCAACATACTGGAAGATTTTATATTTTCTGTCTTCCTCCTGCTTTCAGACTTTGTGTTTGTTACAGCAAGATCATAAACAAGTTACAGCAGATCATAAACAAACAGATAAAAACTATACAGCTCTTCTATCCAAAGTTCTGCCTTTAAATATTCTGCTAAAAACAACTGGATTATCTAGAAGTGGCAGACAGTTTTCTCAGGTCTGTTGAGCCTTTCTACCTGCTGCAGGATAATTGTGCAGAGGGGAACAATACTGCTGTCTGTGTGTAAACACTTCCCCTTTAGTGAGAAAGTGCAAACGTTCTCTCCCGTCATTGGTCTTAGTTTTTATTCCCAATTGTGTGACATATGTTTTAATATTGGCTACATCACATCTATATTTCAGAGTTCAAGTTAAACTTAACTTAAGTTAAACAGTTTTTATATTTTTTCAGAAATTATAAAATGGATACAAGTGCAAGTTAAATAAACAGAAATATAAAACCATAGGCTTAGTCTATAAGAAATAAGTTCCACTTATTTACAAAAAAATAAACATAGGGCATGGTGAGTATTGCATCATTATTTATTATTTATCTTTTTTGCACAAAATTATTAAAGTTTACTGTGTTGTGTTTAGTTGTCTTTAGTGCCGACGTGGGACAGTATTTCAGTTTCGTTGTACTATTGTAATAAGTATGACTGTGCAATGCCAAATAAAGAGTTACCTTATCTTATCTTAGCATTGGCTGAAATAGATGGATGTTAGATGGAAGGAGTGTGCTGTGACGTTATTGTAAGCTTTTTCTCCATCACTAGTTTCTAAATTAAAGTCACCTTTGGGGTTACAACACTGACTAACTGCTGCATTGTGCAATGTGTCTTCATGCCAGTTTGTGTGATTTGTTTTAAAAGAGATATATTTAGCATCTTAATGACATGAAACCCCTTCCCCACTATACCAAAAGTTACGCAGTGTAATGAGTTGTGTAAATTAACCCTAATGTCTTTTCCATTCCATGAATACAATTAGGCTACAATAATTAATTCTGTAGACCAGAAGATTCTGCACACGGATAGGGCAGGCATCCAACTGCAGCCTGCAAATCAACTGTATCACAGTTAATATCACAGTTTCCATGTCATGCAGTATATAAATGTCAATGCAAGTGTTAGCCAGAAACCCAGTTGCCACGACTAAACTTCCAGAGTCCAACACAATGTCATGTATTAACTTTTAATAACTAGTTTAAAATATTTTGCTTGTTGAACAGATCAATCTACAGATCCATTTGACATGACAAAGATTTAACAAAAGCCATGCATATACAGTAAAATTCAGCCACTAAATGATAAAGGAAAATGCCTGTAAAATGTATTATTGGGCAGATGGACATCCAGTTGTACTTAGTATCCACAAAGAAGTATTTAGTTTTGGAACGCTCTGCAGCCAAGCCGATGTGCAAGGAAGAAATTATACTGCGTGTGTGAAAAGAATGGTGTTATTTAATAATGTGCAGCAAATAGTCCAATTACCAACAATTTACAATAGCATAATGTCAGCAACTGCTTCAGCAAAAGCAATAATAATAATGCAAACTGACAAACCATGGAAACAATGGAAACCAGAGCCTATTAAAGCACAAACAAAACTGAAAACACTTGGCTTGTGTTGTGCCCTTAAGGTCTCATATTTCCTGGTGTCCTGAGGTAACTCGTAAACAAAGATAACAGCAGCGTTACTTTTGCTAAAACCACACAACTGTCAAAAGAACTAAGCTTTATGGTTTGATCTATTGTTCCTTTCCAGGTATACATTCAGCCAAACAGGTCATACAATATAACGAACTCAACAGGATTATAACACTATTGGACAAGCAGTGCTGCACAGTAGCATCAGGTTTTTATTGTTCAAGCTACACTGATTGATGGTATATATTGTGGTGACAATTGCAACATAAAAGCTTGGTGACCATGTAGCCTTATGCTTTGTTAAATATGTCCATTTTTCCAAATATTTTGTGCTGTTAGGGAAAAAAATATTAGCAAGTACACATTCCTTGCGCCAAAATGTCCTTGTGTTACAAAATAAAGCATTCCTCTAACATTCATTCTAATAAGTGTTGTAATCACTGATACACTGAAGTATTTTTGGTTAAAAACATAACTGCTTAAGTAGATACACGGAGAAAAAGAGATAAGAGGTTAGATTCACAAATTACTAGTGCTCGGTTTCTTTTAAATGATCTGTTGGGACCTTGCTGTTAAAAGACTGAGCTATTCAGTAAGAGATTTTGATTTGCTATTATTAAAAGCAACCAAAGTAAAATTGTAAAAAGAATAATTTGCATAACCTTAATTAATCATCATTGATTGCGCTACTGATGCAGTTCCTAAAGTGGTACTATACCTAGCTAACGAATAGCCTGTTGCGTAATTTGTTCTCTGCATTTCTTTTAGCTTGTTGTGTTTGGATTTAAAGTTTTTCTGCAGATTAACTGTGAACGCTGTGAATGTACACGTCTCTATTACATGTCATGTGAATTTGATCCACCCTGCAGTGGTTTTGACATTCACAGTCAATATGTAATACAGTACAGTAAAAAAAGTTTAAAAAAGTTTTAAAAAAACCTGTTTATTCACGTTTAGAAGAAAAGCAAGATTTTTGTACTCTGTGCAAATATGAGTAACAGTATAGCTTTCCTAAACTGGATTACGTAATGTGAAAAGCAAGAAATAGTACTTTCCAGCACTGACAACTAGACAGCAGACAAAAACTAGTAGTAGTACTATCTAAACGAGAAGAAAAAAGAAACAGAATGGGGGGTGGGGGCTAAGTAAGAAGGTGTGTCA
>JAUBNQ010000008.1:10341566-10362341 GCA_032353495.1 Ctenopoma kingsleyae | reverse complement strand
TGCAAATATGAGTAACAGTATAGCTTTCCTAAACTGGATTACGTAATGTGAAAAGCAAGAAATAGTACTTTCCAGCATTGACAACTAGACTAGTAGTAGTACTATCTAAACGAGAAGAAAAAAGAAACAGAATGGGGGGTGGGGGCTAAGTAAGAAGGTGTGTCAAACCCTATTTAAAACCTGTGTGTGCTCTGCTTTCATACACCTCTGTTTCATCTTCTTAAACTACACAGGATTTTGGTAAGTATAAACCCTCCTTAAAATACAGTAGGTTACTTTGACAGACGGACAGTTTATACTTAATATTGGTGAGCATGAATGAACTTCTGAAAGTGATTTGGGTATTAGCTGGAGTTCTGTGTCACATGGCTTTAGAAAACAATGTAAAGAATATTGATCTGTGTATCTACTGATAATATTACCACAATTAAACATTCAAAGTTATAATAGTAAAATTAGTGGGAATTCAGTAACGTTGTGAAATGTAAATAACAATCAGTTTTTTTGTTTCAAAAGATTTACACACACAGAAAACATGGAACAAACAACCAGTAAAGCGAGAAGGTGAAAAACTATATGCTGAAATAGCATTTGATACCTTTAATTGTGGTTTGTCCAGCACACCAATCTGCAAATTTGTTTCTCTGATGCAGCACCCATTGTAGGTCACTAGAAATGTAGTATATGGCATTTAGTAATATACAGTACTATATAGTATTTAGAAATAGCAAGAAAAGAGCAAAAATACATTGCCACACCAATGTAAAACAAATAAATAAATAAATAGTCAACATACTGTAGTCTACAATATTTTCTTGTTCCAGTCACCATGTCAGGGCTCGCGCAGGCGGTGGCAATTCTCAAAGCTACCTTTGACAAGTATGCTGGAAAAGAAGGAGACAAAAACACTTTGACCAAGAGGGAACTCGCTGAACTGCTCCACAATGAGCTTCCCAGCGAAGGAGTAAGTACAAGATGTAGTGCTGCTGCAACACAAAGCTGTGAATGCAACATCTCTCCTTACTCCTCCTGTCTTTCTGTCTTTCCTCAGCCCACATGCAAGGCTGCAGAGAATAATATCTTCAGCATGCTGGATGATGACCACAATGATGTTGTTAGTTTCATCGAGTATGTCAATTTTGTAGCCACATTTATGGTGATGAGCCATCAAAAATAAATACTTTGAACACAGTTTCAGAAATGTCTTGTACCCTACTAGATGGAAAATAATGCTCCACTTGCACCAGTATCAGACTCACATTGGTTAAATATATGTACCACATATGTATAATGTATACATGTCATGATCATCAAGTAAATAATCTGATTAATAGATGGTTATTATTCACAGTAGGTTTGAGGGACTTGATATGTACTGACTTGGATGTGTATCATTGAGAATGTCATTAATAACTAATAAACAAACTAATTTTGTCACACCAAATGTTGGTTTCTGCTGCATATGGCAGATGAAGAATTGCCTTTAATCAGCTTTGAATACATCATACAATATAGCACTGATATCAGTAAATGATGTAGATTATGTAATAATGCATTTCCACTGCACATTTGGTGTTCATGGGCCAGCTCTGTACACTTGGTAATTCAGCCTTGAGGACATCATCTCTAACATCATCATCAACATCATCTTTAGTAAACTGATTCTCAACATCACATTGTACTCCTCTCAAATAAAGATGCAATAATTAATCCTATTATTTTGCAAGTCTATTTAAGATGATATTAATTATTATTTTTTCTATTAATCAATTAAACATCTGTGATATATTGTAATTGTGAAAATTACAATATATCAATTCATAACTATGCTTTAAGTATGACTTACAATTCATATAATTTACTGTAGAAATTGTTGATCTACAGCCGCACTGTTTCAAGCCCCAGATGTTTTTAGCTTGTGTCTATTCATGATCCATTATCAGCATGTAGTCTTCTTATGGACGTGAGCTATGAACAGTTCAACCAAAGAGTGACTTTGTTTTTCCTCTTGTGTTGTTTCGTTTGATGAAGTTTTAGGAACATTAATAGGTGAAGTTAGTCAGAATTTCACAAAAGTGATCACTGTTAAACCCCTGAGCAACCCCTGGAGCAGGGGCAGATCATCAGTAGGGCAAGAGTTTGCCTTGTAGAGTTTGCCCCGAGCTTCCCCCAACTTCCAAATCTCTGCACCCCAATTGTGCAGTGCCTAAAACTGAAATTTAAAATTAAGGGATACATATGTCTGTAAGGTGTTCACATTAATGATTTACCTGGTTAAATAAAAATAAATAAAATAGTGTAACTCAGAAGCAACCAGGGGTCACAGCCAGCCATATTAATGTATTTGTTTTATACAACTTAAAGAATAACTCTGGCTGACTCTGAACTTGTGTGAGATTAGGTGCCTGGAAACTCACCGAGCCGGTGATCCACACGGAATACATCCTGGGGCGGTCTCGCGTATCACCGGACGTTGTCGGCTTTTTCCGGAACATCTCGGTCAGTTAGCTAGCAAAGCTGATTAGCCTGCTACTACCAGCTAATGTCTGTAGGATATTTTTTGCTGAATTAGAGTGGATGCTACAAATAGTGTAGAAAAATGGCGGACGTCGAGGGACAAGGAATTTGTTCGTCGGTCCCTCCGTTGCCTCACCCTTCCTCTCGTAACGGCTCCAGTGACGGTACCGTTAAACCGGGAACCGGCGGCAGCTGCCAGACTGCAACCACCGTTACTTCAGGCCCGCGGCTAGTTCGGATAGTGAAGTCGGATTCGGGCTATGGTTTCAATGTTAGGGGGCAAGTTAGTGAAGGAGGGCAACTACGGAGCATTAACGGGGAACTGTACGCTCCACTGCAGCATGTTAGTGCTGTCTTACCGGGAGGTGCCGCCGACAGAGCCGGTATCTCGAAGGGGGACAGGATTCTTGAGGTGTAAGTGGCTGCTGTCTTAATGTTAGCTTTACATAGAGCATTATTATATTACTAGGTGACATTTACGTGTAAATGGCAGTTTTACCCTGGAATGATTGTCACTGTAATTCAAAGCAAACAGGACCTGTGAGCATCATTCACTCCAGCTTTAGACGTGGGTCCAGTATCGGACCGACAAACCTGTGTGTGCATGCACTATCACACTGGTCTTGCAGTTCATCCTAATGAAAGGAGTGTCTGTGTGTGTCAGAGAGAAGAGATCCAGGGATCATTAGGAGTTCCCGTCACACTGAAACCTATCCACAGCATGCCACATTTTCTCATCCCTTGTACATGTTCATATCATCGCAACCAGATGCAATATGTAATATTTCTGCATTGTGTACAAGTGTAGCGTGCTTTGATTACATTAATCATGAAGTCAGACCACTATCATCAGAATCATTGCATTTGTGTCCTTCAATGAGCACTGTTGTGTATGTGTGCTGCATGCAGGATGGTTGTCTTCACTGGTGTGTTAGTATGCATGGAGATTGCTTGCTGATGTTAGATTCTGTTGCTATGGAGAAAAACACGCAGCATACAGCACAGCATCAGTTCTGGTTCAGTGTGTGTGTGCGTGTGTGTATGTGTGGAATAAGGTAATAAGGTTTTGCAGAAAGAGGGGGATGCCTTCAATCCATTTCTGATTGGCTTTGATCTGTAAAATTCACAGTCTCATTGGCTGGCTTTTGCATACTGCTTTGTTAATTGAGGGCCCGCAGTAACCTGGCAGTTTGTTGGCCCCATTATTTCTGTGTGCATATGACTTTATGTCTCTTTATGTTCTTAAATTGTGTTCAGAATAGTCTGCTAACCCCTTTATTTTATCCCTGTGTCAGCTGTTTTTGTCAACATCATTATGCAACTTCAGGATGCACTCTGATTAATAGTGCTATATTAGTGCTATATTAGCCTTATTTGTGATTCATTCATTCATTCATTCATTCATTGTGACTCATCTGTGATTTTAGATTGCTTCAGGGTATTAGTTTTGCAGTAGGTTATACATTTGAGGTGGTGCTGGCTTCTGCTGTGTTTGGAAAATGGTCAAATACAGGTTTATCCATTCAGGCTTATTTAGCATGCTATTGTTTAAATTGCAAAAACCTTTTACATTAGCACACAACACAAAGTCCAGGATAATTTAATTTAGTGAATCTCATTCCAGCCTGGATAAAATGCATTTTTGTCAACCTATTTATTTATAACACTGGAGATTCTTTAAAAGAGTTATGTTGGCAGAGATACTGTGATTGCTCCGAGTAAAGTTCACTATAGGTCGAGTTGCTACAGCACAATCATCAACAAGACTGTCATGCTTCTGACACATGACTGCCAAAGTGCACACACCCAGTATTGCTCATAGTCAGCTGTGTCAGTGAGGAGGAAGATGTGAACCCTGAGGGATTTTAAGAACAACAAGTCTGTCACACTGTCTCACATAAGTAGAAGCCGTGTTCACTTTCTGAGATTTCTTTCAGGATGTATTTAATATGTAGGGCTTTCAATAGTTTTTACAATCTGTGTGCTGGGAAAAAAATAATTGCGCTGCCCTTTCCCCTTGTGATAAGCTTATGCTATAAAATGATGATAATTGCAGCAGACCTTTGTTACTTAACAACAACAACAACCACATATCTATTGAGTGAAATCTGTGGTTATTTGTCAGCCCATGGTTTGTGGTATTTCAGTATTGGGGTGCACAATATTGGAATATTTTTTTGTATGTTTGCTGATAGGAATGTAAAGTATCAGTTTCAGTATAATTTAGTCCAGTGCAAACTATTGCCTCCAAAGATACCATAGACATGAGTGATGAATGCAAAATATGAATACAGGCTGAATATTAAAAGGAAGATTAAGTTAAATATTTTTCTTTCACTATTCTAAAGTAATGGAGTGAACGTAGAGGGAGCTACCCACAAGCAGGTGGTGGACCTGATCCGGGCCGGTGAAAGGGAGCTGGTGCTTGCTGTGCTGTCTGTTCCACCCCAGGAGGCCGACTGCTTGGATCCTGGAGACGATGTCTCAGCTCAGTCCTGCTACGACTACTCTGACAAGCAAGCTGTCCCCATCTCTGTGCCGAGCTACAAACACACTGAACTCAACCAAGAGAAGTTTGTGGTGGGTGCCTTTGTGAATGAGTGGATAGATGGCTAAATGAAAGCAGCATGGTAAAGTATATATGGATGAGTAAGTGGAGACAGGAAATGTAGCATAAGAAATAGCAAAGTTGTTATCAGAGGACAACATGTAAGTTGGTTTGACAGTATCCACAACTTTAATGTGAACCATGTGTCCAGATCTGGGATTGGGCAAATGTTCCAACCAGGTATTATAAGTAATCTTTGCTGTGGGAGATAAATATTTTGTTTAATGACTGACTGACTTTAGCTTCCTGTCATTGCTTTAGGACATTTGTTTTTATTAGTTTCTTTCTCTACCTCAACCCCCAACTCTCTCATTCCAGGTGTATAATGTGTACATGGCAGGCAGACAGCTGTGCTCCAAGCGTTACCGGGAGTTTGTGATCCTACACCAAAACCTTAAGCGTGAGTTTGCCAACTTTGTGTTCCCCAAGCTGCCTGGGAAATGGCCTTTTTCCTTGTCAGAGCAGCAGCTGGACGCACGACGCAGAGGCTTAGAAGAATACTTAGAGAAAGGTGAGTGGAAACGTTTGAAAGTTGAGAATGTACAGTAGTAATTATAATTTCTGTGGTTTGTAAACCTAAATGACAGAACATAAAAGGGAGAGAAACATAATTTCACCTAATTTTATGTGTTTGATCTGCAGTGTGTTCTGTACGGGTAATTGGAGAAAGTGACATCATGCAGGAGTTCCTCTCTGAATCAGACGAGGTAAAAGAGAAAAACTAAATTGTGTCTGTTTTTGTCTACTGCCTGTAACTCACTATACAGTTTTCTCCTTTTCATGAACTAGAACTATAATGGCGTGTCAGATGTGGAGCTGAGAATAGCCATGCCTGATAAAACCACACTCACTGTCAGAGTTCGCAAAAACTCTACGACAGACCAGGTTTACCAGGTAAACACATAACCAGGGTTGTCCTGTAATCAGTAACTATTAACCATTATGACCATGATTTTATCAATGCCACCTTCCATATAGTTATCTCTGTCTGTTTTACTTTTCCACCCTGTAATTATGTATTTATGTCTTTCCATTTTAGGCTGTGGTAATGAAACTAGGGATGGACAGTGTAACAGCCAGCTACTTTGCCCTGTTTGAGGTCATCAACCACACCTTTGGTGAGTAAGAACACTGAAGCACCAGTAGCATGAGTGCATTTTTCCACACTGAAAACACAAATTCTGACTTCAGTTGTAGCCACAGTCTACTAATGACTTCTCTATAGCCATCTTTCTAGAATAATGCAAGTAGCTTTGTAAAAAAATATTTCTATTTATTTTCAGTATGTCATTTCAACCTGTCCTTACATTCCCAAGGCTAGTTTTGAAAAAGGTTGTTTCATATTAAAAATAAAACTTTATCACAAGTAGTTATTTTCAACCCACACAAAATGAAACAGCAGTACAGCAGCATTAAAAACAAGTGATTTTTGGTGAGAATTTAAGTTTTGCATACATGTCACAGGAGGCCAAACTTGTTTCTTTCAGGCAAAGATTTTTCAGGTGATATGAAATGAGGAAAATTAGTAGTTGCAGTTCTGTCATGAATCACCACCCTTCCTCTTCCACCCCTCCTCTTGACCTTTCACACTTACCTTTTACTTACATTGTTGACTGATTTTTCTTACATTTAATGTGTATGCTCTGTGTAAGTTATACCTGATGTTATGTCACGACATATATGACATTTTAGCAACAGTGGGCTGCTTTAAAATGTATATAGATGGCTCTACACCAAAGTTGCTTTAGTCCCCTGAGAAGCTGAGACTGAATCTCTGTCATCTGTGATATAAATTCTTAACTTCTTCCTATGTCTGTTGTTTTTTTTCTTTTTTTTCTTTCTCTTGTTCCATCTGTATCAGTCTGAATTTTAAATTTAAAGAAGCTTCAGTGACAAAGAATTTCAAAAGACTGAGGCCTTCAGGCTCTGTGAGTCTGTACTATAGGCGCGCAATGCCTTGAGCTAAACTCTAAAACATGGCGTATGTTATCTTGCTAATATTTTGAAAGTATTTGGCCATAAAAGTATTAAACACTTTTCAATTAATATATTTATATTAGTATGTACACTGGATGCTCTGTTGTCCTTACTGTTTCTTCCTTAAGGAGAGAAAGCAATGAAAAACAATCCAAAATCAAATAACATTTGTGTGACATTTCATAGAGTTTAGTGTAAATATAGGAGAAATTGCAGTATTTTGCTGTACACATTGCATACTTTACCACATTAAATTGGAATTTAATCCTCTCCTCTCCTTTTCTTCTTCTGTCCCTCTCTTCTTCAGTGCGTAAGCTTGCCCCCAATGAGTTCCCCCACAAACTGTATATACAGAACTATACCTCAGCCATCCCAGGAACCTGCCTCACCCTGCGCAAGTGGCTCTTTACCACAGAAGAAGAGATTTTGCTCAATGAGAACCAGCTTGCTGTAAACTACTTCTTCTACCAGGTGTGTGCATATGCCCGTCTTTCTTTTGTTGTGTGCTTATCTACATGTTTGTTTTAACTGCCCCTTATCTTTGTAGGCTGTGGATGACGTTAAGAAAGGCTTCATCAAAGGCGAGCAGAAGTCTTACCAGTTGCAAAAGCTGGCAGAGCAAAAGAAGATGTCCACGGTCAGTGTCTCACACATAGGCACAAACCACACAGCCACACAAGTTCCCAAGTACCTCACACATACTGAGTCAGTTTAGTTCACTGTGTCTTATGTCATCCTCTCTCTCCCACCTGTGCGGTCTCCCTGCACTGTCAAGTGGAAAATGCACAAAGTCTTCTGGAGGTGGAGGTGGTCTAACAGGGTGTAGGTTTGACTGAAATGTCACAGGCACAGATACTTGCTAGAAAAATATACTCTACTTCATGGGTGTACAGGTAACAGTTAAACATCGGAAGCTGCATCCTGCATTTCCTATACCTATCTACATATTGTAATACTGTATATTTGTGTATAGTAAAACACTATTTGGCATCTTGTCTCCTCTCTCTCTTGTACTCCTCTCTTAGTATCTGAGTTTGTTGAGGGGTTGTGAGGGCTACAATGAGATCATATTCCCTCACTGTTCCTGTGACTCCCGACGTAAAGGCCACGTCATCACAGCCATCAGCATTCACCACTTCAAGCTGCATGCCTGCACAGAGGAAGGAACACTTGAGGCAAGGGCAACTCTTTATTATTGTATTTGACTTTGTATAGACATGCTGTAGTTTGAATGGCAGAATCCAAATGTCCTGACTTCATTGCACTTGCATAGTTTAACAGCCAAAAATGTGTTTACTGTCCATCTGTAGTGTGAGGATCCTTGGTGGAGGGTTTAATATTGATAGTATTCTGGGAAGATAAAATTGTTATTACTGCTGTAGTGATCTTCACATATCCTGCAGAAATTGACGATATTAGTACTAATAAGGAATGTTTAGATAAATACTTTAAAATGAGATTTGATATGTCTACAAGAAAACTCATGAGGTCTTTAAGTCTCATCTCATTGTGCTGTTCATCTCATTGTGGTCCAGCTCCCTTGTAGGCTTGAATTGTATGTAAATTGTATGGATGACAAAAGTGTGCAAGGACTCCGCCAGTAGGTTCAGGTAGTCCTCATTTAGATTTAGTTTGTGTATTAAGGTGTGAGAGCAATAAACTTCCCATTTGTTCCAGAACCAGGTGATTGCATTTGACTGGGGGGAGATGCAGAGGTGGGACACAGATGAAGAGGGCATGGCCTTCTGTTTTGAATATGCACGAGGAGAGAAGAAACCACGCTGGGTCAAGATATTTACTCCTTATGTGAGTGTCATGCACTTTATTATGCTGTACATGTTGCATTAAAGCATACCAGAGAAAACACAGCTCCTGCTCTCAAAGAACACTAATGTAATTCTGACTATAAATAATGGATATTTTCTACACTCATAATATAACAGAAATGATTATCTGTATTTAAAGCATCTGCTTTACAGAACAATGTCTTGGCTAAGCAGCCTTTTGACTTTCTTACTTTTAGTCACAACATTTTTTGCAACATTCATATTGGCTAGATATTGGCTTTAGATTTAAGAATGTGTTAGATGAGAAGTTAAATACCAAAGATGTACAGCAAATATGATGGTACTGTGAGCCACTGATTAGCTTAGCTTAGTATAAATACTGGGGGAAGAATCTCTCTACCACCACATCTAAAGCTCATTTAACACATTGTTACTCCTGTGTTTAGTCTGTGCAAACGTTTGGTTACACTATTTCTACACATTTCTTGGCTCTTAACAGTTAACAGGCAACCGCTGAAGACCAGAAGGAAGTTATTGGTCCCAAACTGTTGTTTATACACTATGGATTTAGAACATGACAAAATGTGTTAAGTAGCGATTATGAAGGTGTTAATTTATAGGGAAGTGAAGGCGTATTTTTTACATTTGACAAAGACAGCCAAGCTGCTTCCTCCTCCTTCAAGTCTTTGTACTGAGATAAACTAACCAGCTGCTGCCTGAAATCTGATGTTTACAGGACATATACTGTATGAGTATTATACATCTTCTCCTCTAACTGTTGACCAGAAAATTTCCCAGTAAAACATGTAAAATCTATTTACAGTTATCACACAAATCTTTGTAACTTTTTATCTAAATCCATGTTTCTCTCTTTGTGCTTCCTGTGACTGGACAATGTTCAGTTTAACTACATGCATGAATGCTTTGAGAGAGTCTTCTGTGAGCTGAAGTGGAGGAAGGAGGTGATGACCATCTACTTACTTATTGACTGAACTACTCTATTCAAGCCAATTACTTGTGTTCTTTACTCATATCTCCTGTGTGTTTGTGTCTGCAGGTGGAAGAGGAGGCTACAGACAAGGACAATAAGAACTGCAGTAAAGATGGTATGTGTGGCAAGGTAAGGCTTTGCCTGCCTCTGTCCAGTCTATGATCCAGTAATAGCCTGAGTGAATTTCTCTGCTTCTGTCTTTGTCTGTTCTCTGTCTGTGTGTGTTATGAGTTCTCATGTCTTTGTCTTAATTGTATTTTCTGTTGCAGAATATTTTCCAGCTGCTGAGGCACAGAAGGGATGGGGGCACCTAGGAAGGGAGATTGTTACCTCTTAACTACATATCGTCGTCATCAACTCAGCTCAGTTTTTGTCCTCATCTAGACCCACACCCAGCAACACTCAGCTATTAACTACAGTGATCATCAGTTACACTCCATCTACTACAGCCTGAGAAGCTACCGCCAATACATGCAAACCAACAAGCATCTGCAAATAAACAAATCAAATAAACAGAAGCATAAAAAGCTACAGACACATGAACCAGAACTCTTGAATTCAGCACACCATAACCATGCATTAAGTAGAGCTTTGTCTATAAACTTGAAGTCCTGGATTCATACAAGCCTTTTTCTTATTGGCAGGACCTTGAAATGAAATGTGACGTGCAAATGAGAAAGTTTTGGACCTTCTCTTCTACTTGGGAAAAGAAAGGAGAAGCAAATAAGGAATTCATGTTGGACTAAGAAGGCAAAGTGAAAGCTGTTAGCACCAATCTGCTGAGAGTTCATCACAGAAAGACCCTAAACTTCTCAGTTTACGGATTAGAGAAAGTGTCTTTGAAAGTGGAGTTTTCAAATGGCACTCTTCAAGTGTGTATGTCCCAGAGGGGTCCCAGAAGGTGCAGGGTCAAAGAGACAGGCCCTTAGGATGAAAGGCACAGCTACATCAGTCAAATACATACATTTTCATATGTTAAGCACTACATCTGCATTTATAAAAGAAAACTATTAATACTGTAATGTAATGAATGAGAGAAGGCAAAGACATTTTGTAGAACTGTTAGATATATTTTTCATTCATAGGTGTGGGTATACAGAGCAGACAGCTGTGATTGTTTGACACATGAGCAGGAACATATTAAACTTAAAACTAATGTTGCACTTTATCCAACAGTATTAACAACCTCCAAATATGTAACCTGAGATGCTGATAGTGGGCATAATGCTGGATTAAGCCTAGACTTATTTAGTTTACGTTCATTTTCACTGACCAACAGTATGTTTATGTACTGTGTCATGTAATGGGGTGTGTGTGTGTGTGTGTTCAGAGCCATGCATTCAGCTTTTATGAATTTAAAGTATTATGTAAACTCTCCATGTAAAACTTTGAGGTCTCTGTAGAGCAGGAGTGATGCAGATGGCCGACCAAGTTGCAGTGTAGTACCTTGATGAAACAGCAGGGGTCCTTCTCTTCCTACCTGCTTTCTGTCTAGTTGTGATTATTTTGTTTGTAAGAGCTCCCACAGTATTTACAATAGTCCTGTAAATCAAACAGGATTTCGATGCAGCAGTTTGTACTCTGCTGTACAGATAAACCACTCGTGCTCTCCAGATTCAGGTTAAGGGCAGAAGGATTTCTTAGCAAGAAAGGGCAGCTTCCACCGTTCATCAATGTCATGTATGTGAATACAGCTGCTCTAATTCAAAAGTAATATGATCATGATATAAAGCCACAGAGTATCTTATCTAAATAACTTATAACATCCAACCCCTACTTATGTTAACTTGTAATGAGAACATTAATAGTATTTTTTGTTATTTGCAAGTAAAGAGTCACAGATTCATAACCATGGCTTTTACTAACAGTGTTTGTTGTAATGATCGTGCTGTTCTCAAAAGCCAGTTTGGGTGATTAATGAGCTTCTAGAGACCTTGGTGGGTATGTAAAGGAATTTTAATTGAATGTGTTGAGGCTTGAATTAAGAGATTGACTGTACAATCTTAAAGGCCGAACGCATTTCCCAGGATTCTTGTCTATTTACTAAACCATGTCTGGCATAGTCTATTATCTGACATTGCCTGATCCACCCAACTTCAAGTGTGTGCTTTCTTTTCTCTCACCTCTCTGTCTTTTGCTCTCTCTTTCTGACTGTCTAGAGACACATTATTTATTTCAGTAATATACAGTGTTAAATTAAAAAACTCAAAAGTTTTTCACCAGAGCTTTTCAAAGAGTCACACTAAGAGGATGGAGATTGACAACCTGCAGGGTCTTTTGACATGTTGAAATGTAAAATTTAAGACAAAGTGTTTGGTTACGTTGCTTACTGTAATAAATTGTAACATATTCTTTTAAATAAACCAATTTATTGATGCTAAGTTATTTTTTTGTTCATTTTTTGTTTATTTGTGTGTTGGAAGTTGCACACGAGTTTTATCCTGTAAAGATGATTTTACACGCGTTCTCCCACTCTTCCTTTGTGTACCTACGTTTTCTTTCCTCTCTCATCATTGACCACCTCTTCTCTCCCCAACTACAAAGTCTTTTAATGAGATGTGGGAGACAATTACCCCAAGGCAGTGAAGTGGTCATTCCATATCAACCTGCATCGAATGTCTGCACCCAGTAATTAAAAGCTATTGACTGCTGGTGATGTGAGATTAGACCTTGGAACAGCTGAATTTTGTAAAGCAAATGTCTAATGACCAGAGACCTGTCCCAAGTTATCAGACATGAGTGAAATAAGTAGATTTTACAACTTTTTACCTACTGTGAGATGAAAAAAACCCTTGATGGACAACTTGTCTGGGACTTTCACATTTTTTTTCACTATTAAATTGTGTAAAGCTGACAGACCAGAAATGAGACAACAAATATTGCATTTTTATATAGTCATGTTTTATTTTCTTTCCAGTGATATTTTGCCCTAGTTGTAATATTTATAGCAGTATAAATGAATAGAGGAGCATGCCTGGTTTACTGCATTACGTCTGCAGCAGGGTCTTAACTTTACCACCAGATGTGTGAGCAAGTTTGTGTTTATGCTGCTGTGTGTGTGTGTGTCTGTGTATGTGTGTGTGGAGTTGTGCGACAATTGCAGCCACACTTTGCAGTGATCGTTTGAGACCAAAGCCACATTTTCTGCATTCCACTCTCCTGCTCGCCGCATGCTCCTCTGTTTTGTACGAGGCAGTTTGCTTCTTCTCTGCAGGAGCTGTCAACACAGAGCAGGTGGATGACTGAGTCACTGGAGGAGGAGAGGATCTTTGTTTTATTACCTGCACCATATTGCTTCTCTCAGCATCCCCACCAGACATATAAGCAAAAGGAGCTCAGTAGGTCACTGAAATATACTGTGAACTACCCTGGCAGTACACACCGTACTCACAGTAAAAAAGTTTAAATCCACATTAATAGCATTAGGGCTGAAAGCATGGATACAGTCATGCCAAAACACCAATTAGTCAAATTCGTTCATCTGAAGGTGTTTGCATTTTTTTAATAGAAAATCATTTTACATGGAAATATTTGGCAAGATTGGTCACATAATTTCTGATAAAGACATGCTCTGCCAATTCAGAATATATAGCCAATGATGTCTAACTGCTGGTCTAGGTGCAGTTTAGCAGCAGCAAAATCCCAGAGGAGAGGGGGGATTCACTTCGCTCCTCCTTCCTGCCCCTCTCTCATTAATGAGAAATCAGTTAAAAACTTTATTGGTGCCCATTTGCTTTCTCAGCACATTCTCCCCCCTCACTCTCTGTTTCTCTCAACCATGTTTCTTCATCCTTCCTTTCATTCGTCATCCTCCCTCTCCATCCCTGTGCCTCAGCAAAGCCATCCGTTCATCTCTGTTTCTGTCTCGTTCAGCTTTCTGCCCCTTTTATTGCTGTGCTTCATTACCTCCATCCACCTTCCCTTTCCTCTCCGTTGATCGTATTCCTCTCCTTAACTCCTCCTGCTTTCAGTTTCTACACTGCTCGGGGGAGGCGAGCCTGAGAACAGAAAAACTGATGCATGTCTACAAAAGACGAGTTTATTCCACAGGTTTACTGCTCAGTCTGTCACAAGCAATTTGCATTTGAGTGATTAACACATCTGAGAAATATATGAGTTATTCAAAGCCAGGGTTATTCTGATTATACTCTTCTGAATACACAAGTGGTATGCAGTGTGTGTGTTTATAAGGCAAGTCTTGTTAAAAGGTTCTTGGAAAGCTAACAGGGTGTGAGTTCTCTTCTCTCTATCCCACGCTACCATCTGAATCTCACTGAAGCCTGCACAGAAAGACAATAATGTTCTCCACTGTGAATACAATCTGATATTTTAAAACATTTCTCTTACTGGTAACTGATTTGTAGAGTGTACAGTGTCTTCAGAACCAGAAATGATGGTAGTATAGTCTTTTAATTTCAGATTACACAAGGTAAATGATAATTGATAGGAACAATCCCTCTGTGTTTGCCTGTTTTTTTCTGCTTCCTATTTAGCACCACGGTATCATCTAAAGATGACATGATTGTTAACAGACATTACATGGATTTTTTCCAGGCTTCATTGATGTGAAAAAGTATTTTCAGTTTCAGGTTCACTATTCATTTGGGAAAATGCTGATCACAATGAATTTAGAGATTCTATTAAAGGAAATCTTTCACAAAACCCCAAGTGAAAATGATATTTTTGAAACTCCTAAAGCCTAGAGGAAAAAAATGTCAAAGGTGAAAAAATCTGTGTAACGCAGTGTGATTCTTATTTGGGAAAGTGCACTCACAATATGGCAGAGAGAAAACAGTCTATACTGTCATCCAAAAGCTCTGTTAGCATCTCCACTGACAAACAGTAGAAGCCCAGTAAAAATTCAGTTTTAATGTTATTTAATGTGAAAATTTAAACTGCTCCTGAATCCTGCTTGAGTGCAAAAAGCCCCATAATCGTCATGCAGCACATTAGTGTCTATTTCTTCTTTTGAGCAACTTAATGTTGCATCCTCTGTAGAACAAATACATTACAAATGTTGTCATGCTACCCAGTGTGCACATAAAATGAAATTTAATTTAAATTAAAATTCATTCCTGTTAGGATCCTCATTCACAAAACAACTAATTTCTTATTTAATCTTTGAACCAAAAAATGTTCACAGTTGATTTTGTCAGTTATTCCACAAACCATCATCCTAATAGTACTGAATCAGCCACAGACACCACTGCAAAAAGACTGTAAATGTGAACATGATCAGATACACTCTATCAGGAAGGCAGAATGATATAGAAATAATTCACTTCACACATCATAGTCCATTAATCAGTGAAAAGGAAATATTTGCTGTTATATGTCCAATTGTCTTCAACAGCAATTGTGCTTCCAACAAATCCTTGTCTGTCTTATCTGCTTCTCTATAAAATCTCTATTTTTGAGCTCTCAGAGGAAGTCTTTTGACAATGCTTCTCCAAAGTTGGGTGCAGCCATGAGAATAGCAATGGTGCAGATGATGTTGAAAACACTAAATCCCACCAGGCACAGGCGATCAATGACAGCCGCGGCAAACTGCCACTGCTCTGCCAAACTCAGCTGCCGGTCCTGCTCCCGAACACGTTCGACTAAGAACTGCACCTCCACCAGAAGGGCCTGCAGCTGGTTGTCCACTGCAATAGAACGAATCACACTGCCATGGGTATGCATGGCAGCTGATCTCCCTATCCCAACCCCAGCTTCTAAAGCACAGTTTCCAGAGGAGATGGCTGATGGTTCAGGGTCTGGGGATGCTGGAGGTTCTTGTAAGGTGCTCCCAAACTTAGAAGATGGGAGGTGGTGATGGACTGGTGTATCTTCAGCTGCTCCTCCTCCTACTGCTGCTGATGCTGCTGCAGTTCCCTCTCTTTCCTCTCCCCCAAGTCCAGTATTAACCCTCCCATGACTGGTGGTTCTGCTCCTCTGAACTGGCTCCAGTTCAGCCGTGGACTGGAAAGTCTGGAAGCCCATGTAAGGCAGATGACCATTAGGCTGGGGGTGTGAGTTAGGGCTAGGATCTCTGTGGCTTGGATTGGGGAGAATAACAGCCTGGGAGTTGGGCCTGTGCAGTGGTGGATGTGACAGAGGGTGGTTCAGCTGGACGAGGCTGGCATGCAGGGAGTTGAGGTTCTGGGGAAAGACAGAGGGAACTGGGGTGGGGATGGTGGTGGTGGTAGCGGTGGTGGTAGGAGAGGAAAGGGTCTTGCTCTGCGAGTCTGCCTGGCTGTTGGAAAGAGTAGGGTCCACTCCTTCACCTGGTCGCTTCATACGTAGGAACCAAGGAACCCACTGCAGTAGAACCAAGTGCACCTGACAGATTATAAGGTAAAGTTAATGACACCAGCTGTACTAGATGATGTTTTATTTGTTATTTAATTTTACTGTTGTAGCAGTACATTCTGGTTTGGATTTATGTTGTCATGTTACTCCATAAATCTGATTTGTCACTGCATTATTATTATAGCTTACCCAATGCGGCATGTGTCCACTATCAGGGCTGTGGTGATGAAACTGAAGGACGATGACTGTGGCTACTACTGACATCCCAACAATTACCATGGTGCTGGCAAAGTACTGACCTATGGCACATCACATATCACATATCACTCATTAATGTGCTGACAACATGTGTGCTATGAAGATGTGTGTGTCCCCATAAACCCACCAAACGCACAAACTAATACATAGGAAGAAAACAACTGACCAATCAGTGGAACTGAATCTGAAGTGGCGGGCATGATCTCTGCAACCATCAGCATGAAGACAGTCAGAGAAAGCAGAACTGTGATGCCTGGAGGCAGACACAAGATAGTTGTGGGATGCAAAGAAAAAACAAGAGAATCGTTAAGAGACAAAAGTACTTGAGTATTCTTAGTGAAACACTAAATGTATTTGGTATGCTGCACTTGACTTCTTACCACAATCAGCTTTCTTTCTGACACTCCTAGGAAAACTCATTTGATTTTAGTCTCTCATCTTGCCTCACGCCTTTTCTGCCCTTGTCTTTTATATGTCTCTGCTACCCCCCCATCTCAGCCCTCTTTGACACCATATAAATGATATAGAGTTTTCAAGTAATGTTGACAAAGAAAAATTGTGAAAGAAAAGCTGCTGTTCTGAAATAACCCCATTGGAAAGTGAGAAGAATTTGCAGCAAGATATAAGATTTTGTATCTCGATAAACGATGGACTTCTTATTTTCCATTTTCTCATACTCAACCCTCGTGTTCTTCTCACTCTTCTTATTATTCCTCACCAAGGCTGATCTTCTCCCCAGAGTTGGCAGGGAGCAGGAAGACCAACAGGGTCATTGAGGAGAGGAGCACACAGGGGATGAGGAGGTTGAGAGCATAAAATAAGGTCCTCCTTCGTAATGTCACCACAAAGGTAACGTCGGGGTAGGGTTCTGCACAGCAGTCATAGAAAACCTCATGACGACCTCCGGGGACCTCTGAGAGGACGAGGAAGGACACAGACATTAAAATGCAGAAAACACCACTGTGTGCAGAAAGCAGGAAAATATCTAACAAAGAATCTTAGTATCTCTGTCTGACTAATGAAATGTATCTTGTTACAATGATTGAATACTTTTGACTGAGTGAGAAAGAAATGTTAAGTGCTGTGAATGAGGAGTATATCAAGAAATGTCTAATATTCATAAAACAATGTTACTGACCAGAGCTGAAACAGAAAGTCAGAGCTTGTTTCTGCAGTTGTTATATTGCTGTATAGTATAGCACAGTAACATGCATTTAAATTCAGTGAAATGCTTATAATGAACACTGTGACTTCTTCTGCTTAACTCTAATTATACATCTAATTATAAATCTAATACTTTACAGGTACAGTACGTGTTTCTTTGATGTAAGCACTGTTACCAAGCAACACAGTTTTTCATCCAGGGCCTCCGCAGCATGAACAACATGTCTGCATGACTTACCCAGTAGATCCCACTCTCCGTTGGGCATGTATCCTGACACATCAGCCTCCTTCATCTGGATGTCCAGCAACCAGCCATCAAATGTCCAAGAACCAAACTTCAGCTCACAGCGCTGGATGTCAAATGGAAACCATCGCACATCCACGTTGCATGTGCTGATGAATATTCCTTGAAATCAAGGCAGCATGAAAATAGTTTACAGGGAAACTGAAGTAAATATGTATATAATAATATACATTTTGTTTGGTACAGCCATTTGAACTAAGGGAAGAAGAAGATATTTGATTGCATTAAACTTTCTTAGACATGGTTTCTGACTAATATTGTATGCATGCAGAATGACTGAAGAGTTACAGTGGTTTACATAGTTTTGAGAATTAATGAAAACTCACCTGGAGGCAGATACTCACAGAAGCCACTGGAGTTAACCAGCACATTGGTCTTAAAGGTGGCATCAAACTTATCATGAGCGCTGAAGGATTAAAACACAGTGATAAGATGAATTAGAGCTCAGCAGAAAACCTGTGCATGTATGTGGTTATATGCTACATACCTGTTGTAAAGCAATATATCAGGTGTCCAGACCTGGTCAGGGGTAAAACGGAGGTTCTTAACTCCAGGATACTCTGACTGGTTCCACTGGAGATAGTGGTCATACCACTGCTGGTAGACACAAGCACAACTCTGGTTTTACATATGAATGTAGACAAGACACACTGATTTGGCATGATGTAGATTTACTGTTCTTATTATGTTGCATATCGGTTATGGAAGTGGAATCCCTCCTTACTGAACTCTTCAGTTGTTTCCCCATGTTTAACAAATGATTTGGCAGTTTGGCAGGGAACATTACCGTTACACTAAAACCCAATAAGCATCTGGGATGATACTGGTCTTGTCTTCTTGATGGGAGAACATGCAAAAAGATCAGTATCACCTATTTAGTGTTACTAATTGTACTCACCATCTGCAACCAGGCATTTGTGGTCAGGATTTGGTTCTTTTCATCCTAGCATAACAGAAAGCAAATTAGGAAATTGGTAATTTAATGATTTAAAGGACTGATTCACAGTTTTTAATTCTGTCTTAAAATATAATACACAAATGACTATATATACATTTAAAAAGTTTTTGATGCAATCAATAAGAATTACATACTTTATTAATCCCCTTGTGGAAATTGTTACACATAGATGATGATGATGCTACAGGGTTTCAGTGTGTTGTCCAAGCTTCATGAACAACTGCTCTACCAACTGAATCACTCGCCTCTAGATTATTGTTGCTGTCTATAGTGGTTCTACAGAAATCCCCTTCTAATGCAACTTCAGTGTAAGTGATGGGGCAAAATCTGTTTAAAATTCTAGTCCTAATCTGAACAAAAGCTAATATGAAGCAGTCTTAAAAGTGCATACCACTAAAAAATTCCTTCTTTGTGTAATCCCCGTACATGGAAATTTTTTCCAAGTTTGAGAGATAGTAATTTGATTTGACTATTGAAAAGTAATGAAAATGCATTTTACCTTTATCTTTACATTGGAATTGCATTTTCACATCCAGTATGGAGAGAAGGAATACTTTTGATGGTCAGTAACTCTTTAAATGTACATGTCAGCATTTGAGTATTACATTAAGATAAACTGTGAACCTATCCTTTAAAGTTCTTTAGGATTCCTGTTTGTATATTCTTGTATAACTATAACAGCACAATTATGTGCCATGCATACCACATCCATGACCTGCATTAGAGTAAAGGAGAACTGAACAGTGAGAGTCTGGGAGTCATTGGCCACCGGTCTCTCCATGCGGTTGTAGTCCCTCAGCAGCTCCCTGAGTAGAAAGCGCTGGTGAGGACCCTGCACTGATACTGAAAAGGAGAGGAGGAGGAGGGAGAGAATGGTTAATAGAGAAGAGAAACTGGAATAGAAAAATAAATCGCAAGAGAAAAGGTGAAAGCTACACATTATGTGCACAGGACTGTAGATCAAGCAACAGCAGACAAATGTGTGCAATTGCAGTGGGAGTTTGCAAAAAGCACAGTAACAGGGGATATGGTTTGATGGAGGATGTGTTTTGGAGGTATAATAAGTAAAAGATGAAGAAGGATTTTCAGTTTAAGGAGTGCAAAAACATTGTTTTTAAATTAACATGGGATAATAGAGGATGTAAATTCAAACTGTATTAAAGAAAGTGGTGAAAAAGAAGGAAAAAAGAAAACGAGCAGAGCAGAGAGTAAGATTTCCGCTCCACCTAATCAATTACATCTCTGATTGATCATCAGCAGACAGTCAGAGTCTTTCCACCATTAAAATGTCAGCCTCCTTCTTTGCAGGAAATATTGGGGCCATTAAACACTGAAACACCCCAAACAGACACACACAGCACTCACAACAATGAAAGCAGGGAACTTTCTCTCATCGCCCTGTAACTCTACCAAGGGCTTTGATTTACTCTTAATTCACTCTCTACAAGGCAATCACTTTGGTGTGTGTGTATGTGTGTGAGAGAGAGGGGTGGGGGGGTGGAGAGCATCATTATCAGTGGATGTAAGCTGGAAACTGAAATAGTTCAAAACCAATTTTTCACTCAAAATAGCAACACAATTCGTGTTCTGTAGCCAAACAGTGTCTACAACTATTTAAACCACAGACAGCAGAAGTGCTACAGTTAATGGTGTAAGATTAATGCATTGTGCAGTATCAAATCAATATTGACTAACTAGAGCTAAATTATATCTATCTATCTATAGTAAGCTTATTTCATATCAGACAACAAAGGTCAACATCAAAAACAAAAATAAGTTAAAAAATATATAGCTATAGCTATAGCTATTTTTTCCAATGTTCCCAGTAACAAGAGAAATAATGTGTATCTATCTATCTATCTATCTATCTATCTATCTATCTATCTATCTATCTATCTATCTATCTATCTATCTATCTAT
>JAUBNQ010000008.1:10331384-10341466 GCA_032353495.1 Ctenopoma kingsleyae | reverse complement strand
TCTATCTATCTATCTATCTATCTATCTATCTATCTATCTATCTATCTATCTATCTATCTATCTATCTATCTATCACAAAAATGCCCAGCTCTGCTATATAATCTGCAGCAACATTTCATACTGCTGCTTGCTCATCATAAAAACAAATCAATTTCTTCTGTCTGGCTGCACACTTACAGAAACTAGCTGCACTAGTTATTAGGGACAGACTGCTTGGTGACACAGACGCACACAGTATATAGAGCACATGTAGAAAACACACTTGTTCGAGTACAGTCTCACTCTAAGCGCCAATGAAAGTCACTCACCTTGAAGCAAAGTCGTGAATATCAACAGCCAAAGAGCCACAGCGTTCCACATACTGCATTCCTCTGTACTGACAGAGAAACAGTGGAAGAGGAAGAAATAAAGAGAGAAGGTGATGTGGGGGGAGGTTGATCTCTAGGATCAAGCTCTGAAGAGAAAGAGACGTTGTAGAAGAGAAGTGAGGACTGTGTGATTCTGGCAGTGAAGGAGGAGAAAGGCAGAGGAAGAGAGAGCAGGAGAGACAGGGTGGGTGAGAAATGCAGTGAATCTCACAGTCCTCTGAAGAGGGAGATGCTGTGTGTTAGAGTCACATTCTGAGAACTGGGCATACCCTGACCTACTGCTCAAACTCACTCTTCGTGCTTCTCTGCTCATCAGTTCCCGATATGCAGTTACCTCTGTTGTCAAACATCAGACATCCTCTATAATTTTCTTATGGATTAATTCACTGTTTTCCTGGGTTGATGGATTTTAGGAGGGGATTTACAATTTGATGGACTCTTTGAATATGGAAAACCATCCAATAACGGGGTTATATAATCTGTGCAGTTGTCTTTAACTCACATCTTGAAGAAGGAAAACAGAAGGAGTAAAATACATATTTCCTTTATAAACAAACCCTAGTGACCTAGAAAAGAACATTTTAATAATTGGTCTCTTATTTTTACCAGGAACCTTTTTATGGGTTAATCGTATTGATGTTATTTTGTATTTGTGTGGATATTTTCTAGTTGTGGCTCTTTTGTTTCCTTTTGGACTGAGAGCCACTGTAACAAGGCAAACCTATTTCCCTCTGGGATTAATAACCTTTTGTTTTTATCATTTTGAATCTTAAAATCTGCTTTGCTTTTTAACTAGTCAATTAGTCAAATCTGACATCAGCAGATACACAGAGAAATACTGACACCTACTGGATATAGCCATAAAGTGCAAAATCGCACTTGCAGGATTATTTAACTAAATACAAAATACATAAAATGACCACAACGTAGTCACTGAGATGGGTCATAGACTACACTGCCAACAACAAGACTTGGAGACAGAGTTGCTGTAAGTTGTTTGTTTGTTAGCAAAATAAATACCAAGAACACAACACACTCTCACGGCAAAACCCTCAAAGCCTAATGGAACAGAGCTTTTGAAAGCCTGGCGTCTCTTGTTCGTTTGATGTAATTTCGTTTATTGAAGCTCCTAAACTAAATTCATTATATGTTCTTATATATTTTAATTTGTTTTATTTGTCATACAAATGGTTTGGCATTTAAGGTTTTATTGTATAGGTTTGTTTTCAAAATACAAATAAAAACTACATAACCAAAATTCAGTATTCATGTCATAACCCCTAAATCGGCAATAGTCTGCTGTATTTTAACTGCTGTGGTCAAGATAAAAGTGTCGTTTTGATTACAACACGCCGCAGTAACACTGACTGATATCCAGGTTCACATGCTGCGGATTGTGAAGGAGACAGCTAAGAATGTTCGAACCTTGCCGATGTCTCTGCGTCACTCAAATGCGACGGGTAGTTGTTTGTCGCATATGATAAGTGTCGCTTCTTAGGGCACCAGTTCTTTGTTTGTATCGCCGCATTAAATTGATAAACCGCAACGGGACCTCACTGAGGCGAAACGCTGCCAGGTAAGGGGATCTATTATTGCCACCGAGGCTCTTTAAGTCGTTTGTTATGGTTCGGCTGAGGTGGGGTGTGGGTGTTTCGCGTTAGCAGACAGTGCAGTAGGAGTGCTGCAGGCGACTGTTGGAAATGGTGCAGTGCCAGTGCGGTAGAGGCAGACTAACTAACATTATCTGGAGGTTCATTTGGCTTCATATATTGTTCTTTAATGTGGTTTTAAAAGTAGCACGGGCGGAAACACATTCAGAAAGTTAAAAATCTGAGCGCTCCAGTCTCGATGTAGTGCGTCGGTTAGCAGATTAACTTTTAGCTTTAGCGGTATGTTCCATCAAGTAATAACCGGGTGTCTATTTCCTTCAAAGTCTGCGTCAAGTAAAATCTAAACATAGTTAACAGAAAATATGTGAGTTTCATCCTTTACCCTGAATCCTCATCAAATGTTCTTACTCGAGTATATCCACCTCTTTTGACTCCTAATGCTAAATAACAGTGTTGTATTTACCCCCTTCCGGATTTTCTGTCACACTTAAATGATTTATATCATCAAACTAATTTTACTATTACACCATAATAATCCAAATAAAAACTAAATGCAGTTTTTAAATGATGATCTCATTAGTTAAGGGAAGAGGCTGTTGAAACCTGCCCGGCACTACACATGTGAAACAGTAATTGCCTCCTACTTTGCAAAATCATGAGTAAACTGCGATTAACATTTTTGGACACGTGAGTCAGATTTAACTTGATTAATGCCAGACCTGTTGAATTAAGAAATCACTTAAATAGAAGATGTCTGACAAAGTGAAGCATGCTAACAGATCTCAAAAAACAACATGCTGTGATCTAAAGAAGAGATGAGGAACATAATGTAATTGACATGTATCAGTCTGGAAACGGTTACAAACCCATTTCTAAAGCTTTGGGACTCCAGCAAACCACAGTGAGAACCATTATCCACAAATGGAGAAAACTTGTGAAAGAAACGGTGAAGAATAAGTGGTGAACCTTGCCAGGAGTGGCCGGCCTACCAAAATTACTCCAAGAGCACACCCATAAACAAACCCAGAAGAACATCTAAAGAACTGTGGGCCTCACTTATCTCCATTAAGGTCAAGGTTCATGATTCAACAATAAGAAGGAGACTGGACAAAAAAGGGATTAATGGGAGAGACAGAATCCAAATGGTAATTGCTGGTGTCTTCACCTTGTAAGTCGCTTTGGATAAAAGTATCTGCCAAGTAAAGTAAAGTAAAGAGTTCCAAAGCAAATGCCACTGCTGACTAACAAGAATGCAAAGGCTTGCGTTACATTTGCCAAAATTTCTCTACAGTGATGTGAAAGACTCATCGCCAAATGCTTAACACACTGGGCCACAGATAATATGATTAAGGGAAAGTTAACAAAAAATGTATACTTGTTGCATATTGTTTATTAATCACAACAAAAGTGAACAAACCTCAACTGTGATTAATGTAAGTGCATTTTTATTTTAAGTGCATATTTACTACTGCTCATTTAGATCAGGAGTTGTACATCAATTGAATTTGGCAGATGACTTTATATGAGCAGTGGCAAATGACATGACAGTGGTCAGTGGTGGAAGACGTATTCAGATCATTTGGTATAAAGTAGAACCACAGTGTATGAATGCTCTGTTTCAAGTAAACACCCTGCATTTAAAATATAATTTAGAAAAAGTACTAATAGTTAAATATACTTAAAAGTAACTAAGGTTACTCACTATGCAGAAAGACTCTTCCATCACAATAATGTATATTATTAGATTAGAACTGTTGATGCATTGTGTATGTGTACTTCACTTTAGCACACACTTTTATTGTGGATAATAAACATTACACAACGTGTGTGATCTGGTTACACAAATAAATTCAAATGTCAAAACAATACCAGTTCATGGAGAATTGGACTGCAAAAGCCACTTTTCACTCTCGGCTCTGCAGTAGTTTTTTGTTCTGTACTACTCAGTGGCGACCTTCAAGTTATAGTACTCCTTCCATCCTAACACAGTCCTGTTACAAGAGCTCCACGTTTTGCAGTGATATTTGTATCCCCCAAACTGTATTACATTACCATCAGTCTCCATCATTTTACCTCCTCCGTTGTATTTTTAATGTGTGAATCTGATCTGAGCATGTCTCCTCTGTCCCAGTGTCCTTGTTACTGACAGTAAGTCATTGATTGTTTGAATTGGACCGCACCTCTTTTAAGCATTAAAATTAATTGTTAGACATAGAAGAGCTATACTTTCATTATTTCTATTATTATGAATAATTGGCAGATAACGCATGCCTCTCTGTTCACGTCAGGCCCCGATTCGTCTCTGCGAGTCACGTTACTCAAAATGGAAACTTAACCTTCTTCAGAAATGAGATTGAAACTTAACTTGCTCTGTTGGCCACGGTTTCGTTTTCTTTCTTGAGCAATGTCGGGATTTGTGCTTTAGTTTAGCTAACCCTATGTAAGAGCTTGTGCAACGCGTTTTCGAGCAGTGCATACAGCGTTTATAAGCGAACCGCATCATTTTATGTTTTCATCGTGGAAGCCGTAGACACGACCGGAAGACCCTGCTTGGAAAATACATGCCGTTTTATAGACTAAACAAGATAGTTTAGTTGTTTCTGATCTACAGCAGTTCGTGTGTTTAAATAACGTGCTTACCCCATGACTTTTGATGTTACTGTTATTTTAATGTTTTAGCAGCACCATTAACACTTCTTTCTTTTTTGACCGCTGCCACTTTTGGACTCCTACAGGTGAGATCCAGTGTCAACCCGCCGGGCCTTTTAGATCAGGGATCGGCAACCCGCGGCTCCTTCATCCGTCTGCTGCGGCTCCCGCAGGTTGGCTTTGAAAAACTGTGTATAAATGGCAATTTAACTAATCTTAATTAATTATTTATTTAACCCTTTCCAACCGAACCTGACGCGCGGACAGGTCTTTTCAGCATTTTTAAATCATCGTAACTCTTTTACCTTTTGCGCGATCGAAAAAAATCCATCTGTTTCTGACCGCGGAGATTCGGCTCTTTACGGTAATATTCACGGCAGCGCAATGAAAACGAAGTTAAGCTGCTCACCTTCACACACTTATTGTCGCGTCTTATAGTTCAGATATTTGGAACCTTCTGAATTTTGTATACATGTACATTTTACCTTATTCACTAAAAAAATCAAAATTTCAATTCCGTTTTTTGTTGTTTGTTATTACAGTCCGTTATGATACTTACAGCATACAGTCACCAAAGCAACTATCAGATGTGAAAAGAAGTAGTACTCCTGAAAGGGGGACACAAGCACACTTTTACAGCTAAAACAACAAAATAATTCAACGACGTCTGTTAAAATTTCAAAGGATTAATTAGTTTTATAAATATAATAGTTATTATTTTGGAGATAAAGGAGGTCTTGAAACATTAACCCGTGTCACCTGTCGCCGCCCGGCAAGTGACTTGTTTTAAACTTTAAACCACCGGTAAGATAACCATGGATAAATCCGAAGAAAGAACAGATTCATTTGCTTTCATTGCTGACGAAGCATTAATTCGGCTCCAGCGTACTCAGTCAATGACGAATCAAAAGATGTAAGTGATATTGAGCAAGTAGCGCTATGATGCAGATATGTGAAGTGTGCTGTCCTCAGTCTCCTAAAAATTATATTCATATACAACTAAACAGCATTCAAAAGTAAGTTTTCTTACGTATTTGCGACCGGATTACATCATGATATGTTCACAATCGGCGTAAATGACAAGTCGCAAATACGTTGATTCTGAACATAACATTCTGTTTGTGTAATGAAACTATATATGCGGTGTTTTCTCCATTTCAGGGATCAACTGGTTTTGCGCCTTCATATGGGTTTTATTTGGTGGGAAATGGGGCCAAATGACTCTTTTAATGCTGAAGGTTGCCGACCCCTGGTTTAGCTGGTGTGTTGCATGCGCATGTGAAGGTAGTGCGCTTGGATGTAGGAGGTTTTCTGCAAAGCTAAGTAAGCAGGGGACACAAAGGACACTCCGTGATGGAGGAAGGGGTCACTTTGAAGATCAAACTGCACATTGGTGGCATTTAGCTGTTCCTTGACACGACAGCATCAAGCGTGCAAAAGAGTTGACTCATCAGATGTCAAATGGCCTGTCTTGTCCATGCCTCTCCCCGGGCTCGTAACAGAGAAGCATAATGACAGTGGATTTTTATAAAATACAGAGATGTTATTTTGGCTGTCAACTGTTGCCTTGCATCAGGGTCAAGATGAGTCAGCCCCAGCCCCATTTGGCCTCTGGGCTCTGAGCCTTGTCTGCCCCGATTACTGTGATGAACCAACACTATGGTGTTCTCTAATAATGTGGCAATGTTTGGGCCTGCTCCACTCCATGTGACAGACCAGTGATGCTGACTGGGCCGGAGGGTATGAAACCTGACTCAATATTGGGTGTCACCTTGTTGTCAGCCTCACTGATATATACATTATTGAGTGTTGTCAGATATGATACTTGAGGCTGAATCAATGTTTGTTGTACTATAGAAGGATATTGGAATTCTGGACTATGCTGTTTTGCAGGATCAACATTTTTACTTCCATCATGAATATTTCGCGTCAGGGCTTTCGGGACGACAGAATTAACTTAGCAAAATATCATAGTCACGTCATTAAAGTCAGAACTGGCAGCTAGCAACTACATGGTTTTCTGTGTAAAGTTTGTCAGTGACAGGCAGTCCTTCAAGCTCTTGTGTCTTTGGAACTGCCCTCTTTATCTGCATGAGTGTCTCACTTTCCCCCCATTATGGATCCAGATCCAGCAATAATTTGTAAGGCCAGAAATAAAATAGAATGGTCACAAGAACTTCTGAATTATTAATCACCATCCTTTTACCCTGGGATTAAGTTTCAGTGTGACTGGTAGAGACAGTATGTCACCCTGCAGTATCCTTGCAGAGCTAGTGTTCAGTCTTAACATATACAATGTGGAAGATGTTGGTATATGTTAAAGCTCTTTGTGTAATGTTACTTTTTATACAGACATTTTATTGTTCACTGTCTGTATTCTGTGTTCGGGAAAAGCAAGAGATGTAGGATCACATTAATAAAGATATCATTGGAGTTGGTATAGAACCTGACATATCCAAAGACACTTTGAGCAGGTTGTTGGTTATTGACACAAATGACCTCCAGACTGCTGCTGATGTTTTTTTACTATTCAGTTATCTTACTTTTTTTTTTTTATCTCCTAACATTGTTATGTGTTTGTACTTCAGGTGCTCTCCATTCACAATTGGCCTGCCCTGATTTTCCATCAGGGTCTGCTGTTTGTGCTAGAGGAAATACACTCATACAGAAGCTGCACAGCCAGCTGCTCCGGCCCCCTTCACGCTCACCCCCTGCGCTATGAGCAGAGGTAGAGGAGGGCCTTACAACGAACACTACCACAGGTATCCACTACCACACCTCCAAGCCCAGCAGAATTACTACAGACCTGGCCCAGCCTCATTCTATCCCAGAACTGGCCCACAGCAGATCCCGCATTCAAGTTACTACAACAGCCCCATCCCTGCGGTAGTGCCCACACAGCCCCCAGCCCCACCTCTCATTGCTTCCGCTCCGCCAATATCAGGCCACAATAGAGTAGCCTCTAAACCTAACAGCTCACATAGCCATAATCACAATCCCATTCCTGGTCCCAGTTCATTTCAGTACCAGCAGACAGAGTTCCTGAGCGGACACAGATCTGAGGCTCCTCAGTTCAGAGCTAATCCACGAGGAGGGGGAGTGGGAGTGGGAGTGGTACCGGGCCAGCCACGTAGTTCTTCATACCAACCCCAGTCAGGGTACAATAGATATCCAAACTCCAATAGCAGCCCGAGGGGTAGAGGTGGGTATAAGCAGGACCAGAGTTTGGCAGGATGTCCACGGGGCCCGCCAGGCCCTCGATACGGTAGCCAAAACCAGTTACAAGGTAACACCCACAACCAGTACTCAAACACACAATGGTGTGTCCAAACAGACTCTCTCTGTGACAATTTAAAGGATTTGTCTCTTTATAGAGACAGGCCCCAGAGAGGCGAAAGGTTTGACAGACACTCTGTGTCCAGCAGCTCAACAAATTTGAACTTAAGCAAAGTGAACATCACTCTCACTCCAGACATCCAAGACAAGGTACACAGAGCTTTGGGTGCTTTGCAGCCAAGTGAAAGTGTCTCTGCAAAATTATTGGCCAAAAAGCTGCGTCTGCCCAAAAAGATAGTGAATAAGGCCCTCTACTCTTTGGAGCGCTCACAGAAAGCCTCCAAGCAAGGACTCTCCCCTCCAGAGTGGAGTCTTTACAGGGAATCTCTAACGGGTAAGGAAGATCAAAACTCTGTACAAAGTCCATCATCCCATCTGTGTGTGAGCCCAGAACACCAGCAAAAACCTCAGGCCAAGGTTGAACTAAAAACAGAAACGGCACACGGCAGGGGACTGAGCAAAGAAGAGGACACTGACACAGAATCCACTTCCTCTTACGGCTCTTCTTTGGAGTCATCTGACTCTGAAGAATTACAGTCACTAGCCACCAAAGGTGAGCACAAAGAGATAAATCATCCCAGCACTACCAGCTCACCTGATCAGGAACTTCAGCTTCCCATAATGGCAGAGCAGAAGCAGCTAGTTCTGCAGTACCTGCTCAATTCAAGGAACGCAACTTCTCTCACCATAGCCAAAAATCTGGGTCTTAAAAATGCCAAGCAGGTCAATCCCACCCTTTATGCTCTGGAGAAGCAAGGTGAAGTCATTAGAATTGGTGAAGTCAACCCTCCCACCTGGGATCTCTCCACACATCGCCGAGAGAGAATGGAGAGGAGCCTCAAAGCTGCACAGAGCAAGGCAGCTGATGGGCTTCAGATGGAGGAGGCAACGAGGAGAGATGAGCCAGTAGGAGGGTCTCTCTTCCTGCCATCTTCACCACTACCACCAATACCAGGCCTCGAGTCACTACCACCCCTAGAGAGCTGGATGGCAGAGCAAAGTCACAGTGAAGTGGTAGGTGACATTTCTCTGCTTATTTAGTGATATTAAGGTGTATTCTTTCTTATAAATACTGAACAATCTCTGTGTTAAAAAGATTAATTCAAATGAGGTTTCTCATGATTACATTGTGATATTAAGTGTATGTGTAACCAGAAGTAAATAAAAATCAGTTTGACCTATGTAGCTTAACTTCAATGATTACAAATAATATCTAGATAATAAAAATATTTCACTCAGAGTAACACTGCACACCATCTGCAGAGGTTAAAGGAAAAGTTTGGCACTTTTTCCCTGTTTCCAGCCTTTATGCTAAGCTATTCTAAACAGCTGCACCTATCCTGCTGACACGAGAGTGGTACCAATCTCATCATCTACCAAATAAACTTTTTTAACCCATAACCCTTTCATCTCTTTATGTTTTTCTATTCAGTCCCATTCGTCCCTTCACCCCACAACCTTCACCTTATCTCAAGACGAAGAGACCAGTGAAGGACAGTGGGCCACTGACGATATCCCAGATTTTCTCAATGCCATTCGCAAAGAGACGGATGCTGAAAAACTGGCAGCAGAAAAGGCTAATTCTGTAGGCACTGTTGCTGTGTCCCTGGCTGCCCCACCTCCCCAGAACCTTTGGGCCAAATTACAGGAGGTGAGGCTTAAGAACCCTGTCAGCGGCCTCATGGAGTATGCCCAGTATCTGGGCCAGAGCTGTGAGTTCCTGCTCCTTGACCAGTCCGGACCCTCACACGACCCAAGGTAAGTGACATGACCTAGTCTGTTTGTGTGAAGTTGTAATTGATACAAGATCAGATGTAAAATAATCTTTGATCATTGTCTGTGTACTCATTCTGTGACGCTGACGTCAGTTAAAGATGCACCAGGGTCGATGCTGAACTTACTAAGTGGATCAGATATTAACTGATCCACATCGCTTTACTGGTTAAATTAGAATGTTCTAAGTCTATTCAAATATGCAAGCTTGGGTTCATTCTAGATACATAGTTAAACATACACAAAACGTAGGGTGTTTTTATTGATAGTTTTTTTGCTTTTTTCCACTGATGTTTTTTGCTCTCTGTAAATCACCTGATGACAAACCTGAGTCAGTGTCAGTGAG